>JBBCBC010000022.1:24825432-25391011 GCA_037126765.1 Stenogyne calaminthoides | reverse complement strand
ATCAGAATAAGTTGGATTGAAATCCACCTAAAATCTCCATGGAGCTAGTATATATATTAACGAAATTGAGAAGGAAGTTATGTGAAAATAGCCTAGGAATTTCTTCAAAATAGCGACGATTGTAATCCCCACTCCCAAATCTTGAATGCGATCCTCATTACCAAAACTAAATAAAATTATAAATAACCTCCTGCAACATAGAACATAAAATAAAAATTATTATTCAAAAGAAGTAACATCAATCAAGTTAATGCTCATATAGAAATGCAAAATAATTTAAATTTAAATAAATAAAAAACACAAGAAATTTGGATGCATAAATTAGATGTACCTCAAAGAAGGATCACTAAGTCATATATATATCAAGAATTTGAGACTTAACATGAATCAAAATTAAAGGAGAGGCAAAATTAAAGGATGAAATGAAGGAAAAATTCATTGTATAAATAAAGGGTCAAAATGAGAATAAAATTTAATATTATTGTATAACATAGTATAGTTTTCTTAATCAAATGAGTGGCCAAGATTTATCAAGAAAATTTGATCAATGGCCAAAAAAAAAAAGAGGGGAAACCCAAATAGGAAATATGTAGATGCATTATATAGTTATAGATATTGTGATATGTATGACCAATGTGTTTAAATAATTAATGAATTTATTTCCTAGTATTAATTATTTAATTAACTAGTAATATTACTACTTAAAATATATATGTAAGCATATATACATGAATGTACAGTACGTGTACATGTGCCACACTTAGTTAGTAGGATTATTAATCAATAATGTTGCTAATAAAATTATATATGAACATAACATGTATATATATAATATGTGTAAGTACAATTATTTAGTTGGGGATTTAATTAGATTTTAAATTAGAATTGTGAAAAACTGAGAGTTGAAGTGGTCTTTTATTTTCAATAAAATATATATAATCTCCTAGATACATGAACCGGCCACTTTTTTCTTCTCGTGGTTCTCTCTCTACTTCCGCTTTCTCTACACACTTCTCCAAGATTCTCTAAAAATCCTCAAGAAAAATCAACACTGCTTTTCTTATGAATTCAAGAGTCTTCAAAGGTAAGAGATGAACAAACTATACTTTTAAACATTTTTCAGCCATTTTGGTTGAATGATTTGATGAGTTATATGTTTTTGTAGCCATGGATGTGCAACTATAAAGTTATTTAATATTATTTAGTAGATTGTTTGTTGTTTAGGTGGTTGGGGTGTTGATTTCAAGAATCGCATGTGAATTTTGAGAATATTTTTTACCCTTCCTGAAAGAATTTCATAAAAACCTCTTATCACGTTGAACTATTGGAAGTCTAGATTGTGTGGTAAAAAAATTTCAAATTTTTGGAGTCGTTTTGAAATTTATATGAATTTACTATTAAACTACTGAAAGGCTGAAAAATAGGCCCTGTTTTTTACGATGATTGTAGGATTTACTGGGTACAAATAACTTCGTCTTTGAAATTAATTTTGGACTATGTTTTTCTATTACATCTTAACTATTATATCAATTTTATTTTGGTAAATTTGAAGTTATATTATATTTTAACGATTTTTCTAGCAAACAGTACATGCACAGTGAAAAACAGGCAGTTTTAAGACTCTAGAATATTATACCATTAAATAGGAAATTCAAAGTTTTAAATTGTGCTCATTTTCTTTGATTTTTTAAGACATGTTCATATGTTACCAAATATTGGAAAAAGATGGGACACGACCTCATTTTGGGGCCTGTTTTCACCTAAATTGGAAAATTCATAAGTAATAAACCACAAGTTATTTTTATATGAAAATTTTACTGTATGTACTTATATGTGTTAGGAACCTACTTTACAAGTTTCATAAATTTATAGTATGTTCACAATTTGTAGTAAATAATTCACTACAACGTGTTATTCCAAGGTGTTTAACCTAGTTTATAAGTTATTTGACTATTGTTGATTAACTTGTTGATTGGGAATTAGACCTTTGAAATAATTATAAACCTGCCAGTTTCCAAATATACTTTTTAATAATATTTAAATAATTATGAGACTAAAGAACTACCAAATATGTCGAGAAAAGACGAGCCGTGGGGTACTTCCTAGCTATCTTGAGGCATTCAACGCCAAGAAAGCTGGTAACATTTAATTGTTTTTTATTAGTTAGTTTAATTTGTGTAAAGATGCAAATGTTGGTATCTTCTGGATTTTGCTCATGTGATTATGCTATGTGGATTACGCCACAGGATTATGCTATGTGGAATTACGCCGGTGGAATAAAATGGTCGACGCCTTGGCATGTACACATTTCTTCGCATCAAATGACTTTCTTTAATACAACAGATGTTAAATTTTATCCCGGCTTCCTCTCGAGGGAAGACTCACGATGCTTCCTTAAATCATTTCAGTCTTGCGGAGACGAGGTGACGGTAACTCATCGCGACGACCCCCCCTCAAGTTTTAATTATTGTGTTTCAAAACTCCGTAAGAAAAGAGTATTAAGTATTAGTGTGACATATGCCGACGCCTTTAGGTATTTTAATTTCGTTTATGTCTAAATTTCTATGTCATGGACTCAAAACTTTTGTACACCTTTAAGTAACTATGACGATCTTTTAAACTTGAACTCACATATATGACACTGTTAAACTTATTCTAAATATATTATATCTAGTTATAATATTTTATTTCGTGTATGATGCTATGCTTTGAGAATTTTAATTGAGTAAATGTTTGGCTTAGAAATTTGGGTAAGACACGAGTTAGGCACAAGCATGTTTAGAAACTTTTAAAAAAAGGCTCGTGTTTTCATAAATGTGGTCTTCTGCTTTAATCACTTTAAATATAAAGTATAAAATTCTTTAAACGTCAAATGTTTTTCTCCTAAGTGAGCGGCGTTGATTTTCGGGGTGCTACAACGTGGTATCAGAGCCGAGGTTAAATTTTTCCTCCTCGGACTCTAAGTCAAATATTTTCAAGTTTAAATGAGCATGCATGTCAGATGTATACATGAAACTTTATTAATTTATTTTTAAGAATGAAAGTTAATAAGAGGGGAGTCTGTTGTCAGCACACTTCCAAATCGCCTCTAGGTAACAACTTGAAATTTATTTCTAATTTATTAAAAAAGAAATGTTATTTAGATTTTATCTATGAATAAATGAATTATGATTATGTTGAATGATGAAAAAATAGAAGAGTAATTGCAAATTTTTAATTGAAATTGCTCTTTTAAATTATTATTTTATCTTGTTTTAATTTTGGCTATGAATGTTATTTCTTTGAAAATGCATACATTATTTTTTACATATAACCCATGAGATTGCGGTACCAACCCTCGATTTCTAGAAAATGGTTTCTAGAAAGGGTTGCTTAGTGAATGGTCGCTTGATGGATCGTGGATGAGGCACGTAGGAGCAAAGACGAGAAGGAGTAACGAGATCGTTATATATGCAGTTCGATGTAGATCGGTGACTTTTTGGTCCGTGATAATCGAGGCACGAAAAGGCATCGACTTTTTATGGTTGACACCGACTACGAGGCATCAAGACATTTGAGAGACAGAGTTTACAACTACTATCTAGAGTGGCTCATAAGACCTTCCGACGCTGAACCATGTACGATTGACAAAACATTGGCCATTGGTGGATCTTTCGGGTTATGAGCTGGAGCCAGCGAGCGAGGTGGAAAGTTATGATGTCGAGTAGTAGACGGCGGCGGAGTTGAGGCCGAGGGTGAGCACTATACTTTACGCCACGATCGAAGTAAACATGCCTTTGGAGGTTGGAGATGCGCTTAAGAGAGGAGCACACCACTGTGAAGATGTACACCACTCGAGCTCAGAGTCTTTCCAGAGGGCTTAAGCCATTCACACATCCCTTTAGAGTGTTGGTCCCCTGAAAAACTCATTTTGCGCCATATGAAGCAAACATGACAAACGATGCATATAAAAAACAAAGGTGAAGGAATGGTGATTCCAGATTTTTTCTTTTAAGCTCATGTGTTGTGTTTTGCTTATGATCGAATGCATATGACAAGATAAGAACGTAAGCAAAGAAACAACACAATAATGTATAGTGGTTCGAGATTCAAGCCTACATCCACTCTCCCTATTCCTAGGGAAATTCCTTCAAACACCGCTTAAGGTTTTCCGACTACTCAGAAGTTTACTAACCTTTCTACTTTGAACTTTCTCTCGACTCACTCAGTAGTTTACTAACTCAAATCGACTTATCCTCTCGGCTCGCCAGAGATATTTAACGAGTTCACACTCCAACGACATATCACCCTCTCTGGATTGCCTAACAACTACCTCCCGTTCACCACTAGTTATCTCTTACGAGAATGGGGTTTGGGGTTTGGTGTTGTTCTCCATCATGGTGAGATTTTCCTTACATTTGTTTAGCCTTCAATGCTAAGGTTGGGAAAAATCTCTCTAAGCTTAGATACATCGGGTTGCTTAGATTGGGTTTTCTAGAACACTCTCAATATATTTGTATATCTATAGACTTGTGTTCTATGGTGGGAAAGCTTGAGTATATGTTCTTCAGCTCAGAGCATCGCTGATATCTTCTCCGTGACTTCCACACACGAATAATGTAGGAAGAACTTGTATTTATAGTGTAGATTTGAATGTTACCGCTGGAGAGAATCACATTCAAATCCATACTATTCTTTTTGTAGAAGTTCCCGCAGCCTTTTTCAGTCGGGGTTGTCTTCCTCTCATTGGTCCACGCCACCGGATTCCAATGGCTATATTCCCGCCGCTTTGAATATTCAGGATATATCGAAAGATTCAAGACATTACCGAGTATTCAAGAATTACTGCGCCTTCAAGATCCTTTGTCTTCATGTTCAAGATCTTCGCCTTCGCCTCTCGAGTCTTCACATAGATATATCGACCGATATAATCGAAGTCTTCATGCCGAGTCTTCGCTTCGGGCCATACTAAGTCTTGATTCTCGGCCTCACACCGAAGTCTTTCAGATTTCTCGCCTGTCTAATCGAGTCTTCGATTCTCACCATAATGAAGCCTTCGATTCTCATTCTCACAATCGAAGTCTTCAGATTCTCGGGCCACACCGAGTCTTCGTAAACTTCGTAATCTATCCCGATCTATATCCGCGACTATACATTGTGCAGATAACATCCCGAACACTATAAAAATCAAATCCCGACTAACTAACAAGATTATCCCAACATGCTATACTCAGGGTTTTGGGATCTAATCAAAATCTTCTTTATTAAATTCATTTCCCAACAATTTCCCCTTTTGATAATGCCAAACCATCTTGTTATAAAAACACTTAACCTATACTCGTGTTTCGCTTTTTCCTATTACAATACAAGAATGACAAATCTCTCAACAATTTCACAATAAATCTCCCAACAATTTCATAACACATCATAAGGCATATCAAATATAAAGACATGTAAAAAGATAATGAGGTATTATCTTTTGAGCATAAAGATAAAGTTTCATTGATCAGATGATATCATGCATAGACATAATGAACTTATCAAAAGTAAAGACAAAAACATAAAGAATTACAAGAGTCTTCGCCTTTTTGGTCTTCGCCTTTTCCTCGCTTCTGTCTCGCTCGAGTCTATCTCGAGTCTATCTTCTCTTCCTTTACATACCGAAGTCTCGTGTTTCGATTCAATGACCTTGTCCGATCAGTATATCGACACTCAGCCGACCGAGTTCAGAGTTCCCGACTTCGATATCCCGACCCTCGTGTCTTTTTTACTTATCGAGTCTCGACGCTTTTCTTTACCGAATCTCATATCATGATTACATCGAAGTCTCGATCTTAATCGAAGTCTCGACATTTTTACTCAAAGCATTCCGATTTTCTTTGCCTCGATCCGATTAGGGCTCGACCGATCAGATCAACACATCTTCGATCAATATATCGATAAAGATCCGCAAGTACATCATATTAGGGTTAGCATATCAAAGTTATCATATCCGATCTTTGATCACGCCCCGATCTCGACCACCTTATCCGCCATCTTCATATCCGATCTCGATCACGTCCCGATCTTGATCACCTCTTTGCTCATCTTCCCGATTTGGTAACCTTCTTCCGATTTTGATGGCTTTTAACTTTTCTTCTTTCCGATTTTGATACCATCACCGACTGAACTCATTCGATCTCGATCACCTCGCCTCACCCTTTCGCCCCGATCTTTGATCATCTACTGATTCCGTGAGTTCCCCTCAATTTGTTCTTCGCTCCTCAACTTGTTATCTCAGAAATTATCTTGAATAACACAAGTTGATAATGTTTTTGGCATAGTTCATCAAAACTCAAATATCCAACAAGGACGCCAAAAACATTAAAATATATGCATTTTTAAAGAAATGGGTTTTCCTTTTAAAAGATCACCAGTGGTCACTATGAAATTAGTGAACCTTTGAACTCCCCGCCTCGATACCACTTGTTGGTCCCTATGAAAAACCCATTTTGCGCCAAGGAAGAAAAACATGACAAGCGATGCATATAAAAATGTGGGTGAAGGAATGGTGATTCCGTTTTTTCTTTTTAAGCTCATGTGGTTGTGTTTTGCTTATGATCGAATGCATATGACAAGATAAGAACGAAAAAGAACAACACAACAATGTATAGTGGTTCGAGACTCAAGCTCCTACATCCACTCTCCCTCGCTCCTAGGAAATTCCTTCAAACACTTCCTAAGGTTTTCTCGACTACCTCAGAGTTTACTAACCTTTCTACTTTGAGCTTTCTCGACTACTCAGTAGTTTACTAACTCAAATCGACTTATCACCTTCCTGCTCGCTTAGATATTTAACGAAGTTCACACTCCAACGGGACTTATCACCCTCTCCTGATTGCCTAACAACTACCTCACTTCACCACTAGTTATCTCTTACGAGAACGGGGTTTGGTTTGGTGTTGTTCTCCAACTATGGTGTAGATTTTCCTTACATTTGTTTAAATTCAATGCTAAGGTCAGGGAAAAATCTCTAAGCGCAGATACATCGTGGGTTGCTTAGATTGGGTTCTAGAGCACTCTTGAATACATTTGTATATCTATAGACTTGTGTTCTATGGTGGGAAAGCTTGAGTATATGTTCTCTTAGCTCAGAGCATCGCTGCATATCTTCTCCGCACTTCCACACGCAATAATGTAGGAAGAACTTGTATTTATAGGTAGATTTGAATGTTACCACGGAGAGAATCACATTCAAATCCATACTATTCTTTTGAAGTTCTCCGCAGCTTTTTTAGGCTGATTGTCTTCCTCTCATTGGTCCACGCTACCGATTCCAACGGCCATATTCTCCGCCTTTTCGCCGAATATTCAGATATATCGAAGATTCAAGACATTAACGAAGCCTTCGCACATCGCGCTTTTAGTATCCTTTTTGTCTTGTTCAAGATTCTTCGCCTTCATTTTTCGAGTCTTCACAGACCGGGATCGACCGACATCGAGTCTTCATGCCGAAGTCTTCGCTTTCTTTCATAATCGAAGTCTTCAGATTCTCGGCCCATACCGAGTCTTTTCAGATTCTCACCTCATATCGAAGTCTTCAGATTTCCGCCTCATACCGAAGCCCTCAGATTCTCGGCCTCACACCGAAGCCTTCGGGATTTCGCCTCACATCGAAGTTCGTAAACTTCGAATCCATCCCGATCTATATCCGCCGACTATACATTGTGCAGATAACATCCCGAACACTCTAAAATCGGAATCCCCGACTAACTATCAAGATTATCCCCTTAACATGTCATACCGTGGGTTTTCAGATCTAATCAAAATCTTCTTTATTAAAATTCATTTCCCAACAAAGGAGTACTCTTTTTCATCAGGGGGTCACCGAGTACACCTCGCCCTTTATCTAGGTGACGACATCGGGGTGAGGAGTCAGGGGACAGAGTCGATGAGGTAGATCAAGTGAGACACCTCTTGATGACATGGGGCTCAAGAAAGCGCCCACGCTTTGGGCGCTTTTGACGAGGGGGTGATGGAGAGATCCCGAGACTCTAGACCGTTAGCAGAGTCATTAGTTTTTTTTGATCAGACTTTTACAATCAAGCCAAGGGTATAATAGCCTCTAAGACTTTATAGACCACGCGTTTATCATTTTATTAACTTGTGGATGTATATTTTGTGTATTTGCCTGAAAGAATAGTCGACCTCCGCTAGATCGCATTACTACCTTTTTGTTGTATATAACGGTAAAGGCTATGGCACCTAACACTACCTCGACATGCTTTTTCTTCTATCTATGATAAAATTTTTCCCTCTTTTTGTTGGTATATGAATGTTATTTATGAAATGGATGTTATCTTTGGGTGAAATCTAGTGTATACATTCTCGCAGTGTTCATTGATGTTTTTTTGAAGACAACTTATTCAACTACTTACATATCTTTACCTAGTTATAATAAAATGTAATGAATAAGAGACTTTTATTTTTCCCCCAGAGAGAAAGAACTATGGCCACCCCACCGCTGAGGAAAGAGGTAGACCACAAACTGTGGGGCAAACCTAATGAGCAAAATGCGATGTTAATGTAGTAAGGGACTTTTTCGATCAAATGCGAAATTCACGCAAAGAATAACAACCACTGCCACTACTCAAAATAATCAAGAATAGAATCCATAAGTTAAGACCCGGTGGAACAAAATAGAGGTTCCAACCACGAAGATTCAATGAGAGAGGAGGACCGAGCAGTGGTCGATGAATGGATTGCTGAGCTAGAAAGGATCTTTGAGCATATGGAATTAACCGAGATGCAGAAAGTTTCGAGCGCAAGATTTGAGCTGTCAGAGGACGCAGGGCAAAGGTGGCTATCCCACCGAGACCCTAACAAAGGAAGCAAGGTGAGCTCTTTGTGGAGAGACTTCAAGGAGACCATCCTGATCGCCATTTCTTCCAGAGCGGGCCGAGAGATCATAAGGAAATAGAGTTTACGAACCTCCTAAAAGCGACTTTGACATCAAGTACTAAGTACGAACGTAAGTTCAATTTACTCTCTCGCTATGCCCCACATCTGGTGGACACCGATGATCGAAAGACACATAGGTTTGAAAGAGGACTACGCCCGTAAGGAGATAGTAGTGTCCTTGAGGCTACCACACTTCGCGGACGCGGAAAGTGGCAAGAATAATGTCGAATAGAGGCTTGGGTCAGAGAACGAACAAATCTACGATTTCAAAACAAATAACGGAAAGGTGCACCACATCCCAAGATCAAGGGATATATCGTGGGTAGGAATGTTCGACTTTTTGGGTCCCACTTTCGAAAGTATTAATCCACCATGCCCAAAAAGGCAATAAGAATCACCGGCCGGAGTGCCTTCTAAGGACACACTTCTATTTCACGGGCTTCGAAACCCGGGTCACATGGCTAATGAATGTCCAACTAACGGAACCCAAACTATGAGTAGTGGGAATGTTGAATCGCGATACCAAGAGTGGTAAATCAAAGAGTGAACCCAAAGGGTTAGGCTAAGTTGAATGCAATGTCCAATGCCGAATACACTGGGAAGAAGAGTACCCGTATAAAACACAATTTGAAGAAGGTGATGAGGCAATGAAATCGCGATGTAATACGACATTTGTCTCAAAATGTACCGTGATATGTCTTATTTGATAACGAGCGGCCACACTCCTTTATATCTCGATACCTTTAAGAAGAAACTTGGTTAAATTGTGGTTACGATTGTGAATTTAGAGGTTAGTGTGCCTTCAGAAAAAACATTAGAATTAGAAACTTAGCTATGATGTTAGGTTAAAAAATCGATGGAAACGACTCTATCCGCCGATTTGCACGGATCAAAATGAAGAACTATGATGTTATTCGGGATGGACTGTGGTTGTGTTCGATATAATAAATCGTGATTAATCGATCATCAAAGAAATGAACGTAATATTCAATATAATAATCATGCCCTATGGATGAGTTACTTTTTGTTCGCCAACCGATCGTAATTGCCGCCACTTATCGAATAAACGATCCGCTACTCAGACGGAAAAGAAGGAGTTAAAAGAGCTGTGTCAAGATGTTCAACTCGATTCTCAAGAACTCGACATCCTAAAGGGTCGAGTGTTTCGCTCAAATATCCCTAAGACCCAAATATCCCGAGGAATCGCAGTGCTATGAGGACAATTTTTCAATATAAACCGATAATAAAATCGATATGATTAAAGGGCTAACAAAAAGTCCAACCGAACAAAAGATTAATTGACGATCAAAAGAGGCCCTACGCATTTAAGCTAGTACAAAGATCGATCTAGAAGACGGTCAAACGCGGGCAACACCACCGAAGTTCTTGCATGATCCAAAGACTCCAAAGACATGTTATACCAAATCCAAAGACATGCTATACCAATCCAAAATTTATGCTTGCCGGTGCTATAAAAGGAAGAAAAAAAGAAGAGGAGGGTTCGTAAAAGGATCCTAAAAGAAGCCTACAAAAAAATCCCTTGCAGAGGCGAGGAACCTAAAAATTGAGTGTTTATTCACATATACGAAAACCCTAGAACTCATTTGTTAATCAGATCGATTCATCTTCATAAGATGTATCAAGAACCAGACGTAAAGCTCGTGAATACTATATCCTCGGCTTGGTACGCCTCAGAGTAGCCATTTTCTTTAATTAACCGGGTCAACAAAGTCATCTTATTTATCGCTTATTTTACACGATATGTTTTGTTTAAGAAGTTGTAATCAAATTAGCCACATAATATTCATCAACCAAAATGACTTTTCGCGATAATCGGGCGCTAGAAGGAGGGTGCACAGAAAAATTCGTTAAAACATCGTGAATTTTCGAATCCAAATCCAAAAAACTAACCCATACACCAACCCCTAGTTAATGAGGCGTAAAAAAAAAGAAATAAAATGCTTCAATCTAGAACACACAAACGAGAGGTCGGAACAAAGTTCTAATTATACGACCAGAGAGAGGCCCAAATATTCACTTATAAAGATCAGCAATGGAGACTATTAACCTTGGAGATATAGCCAATGATCCGACGGGTTATCATAAAGCCATCACTTTCTTTGTTATGGAGTACGTAAAGAGAGGGCGTAAAAAGAATTGGCGGTTAGAGGCTCAAAGGTAGGAAGAGCAACACTGTGATACACCCGGCAAACAGCAAGCTAAAAAGAAAAAATCGCAAAGCGACCAAGAAAAAGTTCGATGATACGCTTGATGACGAATGCCTTCAAGCGGTTCAGACCATCAGCGCTTGACGCTTGGAGGCTCTCCGCCAAAGACCGAATCGGCAATAATAATAGACAGGTTCAGGAAAGAGACATCCAATAGAGATGCCCGCACATTCAGATCTTCAAAAGATCCGTGATAATGAACAAAAATCGGGCGGCAACAAAGTTGTTTATCCATCACCGATTGAAGTCAAGGACAACCGGAGAGGGGATCGCCTCATCACGGAGCATGATCCACGAGATCCTCATGATGGGAAACAAATTTCAATCTAAGTCTATCACCCCACAAAATTTGGCGAAATGCAAAAAGCCATAGAGGATTACAGTCGATCCGCCGCCGACTGGGCTACCCTCGAACGAAAGCATCGCACCTTGCTCGCCATTATCACCAGCCATCATGGCGGCCGGCACAAGAGAAAGTCGCAAAGACCCGACCGCCAATTCCTATTTTCGATGCCGAGTCGATCCTCATATCCATCTCAAAGAAATATTCGTACTTTTATGATCGGGGATGGGGCTACAGACGCGACGAACGCCGGTCATTCCCCATGACTTTGGGTGATCGGGCACATAGGTGGTTTACAACTTTACCCGCCAAGGCCCATCACGCCTTTTCGCACAAATGGGGCGGCAATTTTGTCCCATTTTTCATCCATGTGGTGTCGCTCAAAAACAAACAAAGGTCATGACTTTTCCCAACTAAAAGGTGAGTCCGATCGATCATACATAGAAAGATTTGATAAATGTTTGTACGATGGTGCCCCAGCTTGAAGAGGATGCTAAGATCCTCATGTGGCTCTGAGGCCCCGACTTTTAAATACAGATACGCCAAGGCCATGCATCAAGATTGGGCCGAACTCATATCAGAGTTTGCAGAGAGCAAAATTAAAAATCATAGCTATGCAAGATTTGCTCGCATAATCACAATTGAGACAGAGCCTATCGCTAGGAAAGTTTTCGGAAAGAAAACGAAATGAAGGGGGGTACAGACTTCCCTTCCCTTCAAACCTTTTGAAGAAAAGAGAGTTAGAAAATGCCCCACGGCGTCTCTTGGCGCTTTACAGTAAACTATCTTTAATCAAATTAAAGATCGACATGTTGACAAAAAGCAAGAAGAATTGTAATGGATAAGTTGCCGACTTAACGCTCCAACATCGTAATTATCACGCAGTACATCGGCACAATATAGAAAATTGCCGCACTTTACTCCGCCAACTTTGGAAGCTATATGAAGAGAATCGCCTTTCCCGCTTCTAAAAAAGCTCAAGAACAGGATTCGCAAATGTAAAAAAACAGAAGATCGGGGGGGAAAGGAAGGTAACAAACATTTGACAAAGGATCCCAAGAATCACGTAAGAGATCCGAAACGGCCCAAAGAGGGCCTCCTATCAGGGAAGAGGTCGAGAAAGCCAAGAAATCCACATGATACGCCCCGAATATGGTCCTTCCGGTGGATGTTACCAGCGCCAACGTTATCTAACAGACGCAAAAAGATGGAGATGCTGCGCTACGAACATCCATCGTGAAGCGTGGCAGCACATCATCCAGCTTCCCCACCTACACACCAAATCATTTTTCGGAGGACGATCTCGACGGAATTATAACTCCCCACAACGACTCCTTAACCATCGCTGCTCGCCTCTCGGGTTGAAGGTACATCGCCTTAGTTGATATCGAGCTTATGCTAACATTTTGTTCGCCAATACCCTTCGCCAGATGGAAAAACAAGTTGGGGATTTGAGCAGCTTATATTGAACCATGTAATCATACTATAACGGGTTTTGGGGGAATCAGAAATCCTAATTCCTATGGTATGATTAGGTTAGAGTCGAGCTAGAATCAACTTTGAATTCGGACATTAGGACGAACCAGAATGTTAGATTTTGTAATCACCGATGTTCAAATACTTTATAATCTGGTTTCTAGGTCGCCTTTTTATTCAGAATTCAAAGCCGCCCGTTCCACGACATTACCGTGGTTAAATTTCCAACACAAGATGGAACGGGTAAATGTAAAAGAGATCAAGAAAGCTCGAGATTGTTTGCTATCGTGGTACCGTAAAGACAAAAGCATCGCCAATATGATGGAGCTTAACACGGAGATTGATAAGCCTAGCCAATGCAAAAAACATCTCAATCGAAGATCTTCCCGATTTAACATAAGTTCGACGAAAGCATAACCATTCGCGGCGAGCACGTATATGCGCGAAACATAAACTTCGGGAGACAACTAATCTCGATCTCCTAGATCAAATGAATATTGATCACCGAACGAGCAATCGACCTAGAGCCTCGTGATAGGTTTTGAACCCACGGAGGTTGATGATGAGCCCCGGGTCCATCCAAGACCCTCAAAAGCAAAAAGAAAGAAAGCGACTCGCTGAGCAATTAAGCCAATCAAGATTTAATTCAATGCATTGAAAGTTAGAAGTGTTCGCTGGTCTGCATCACCCAACCAATCCGAACAAATAATTACTTACCTTCAAGCAAAATTTAGATGTGTTCGCATGGTCACACGAGACATGGTTGAATAGATCCAGAGCATGCCTCGCCACTCCTCAACCTTGATCCAATACAAGCTCCAGCTTGTCCAAAAACGCAGAAAATTTAGTCCTAAAAATACGCCGAAAATAATGAAATCAAAAAGTCGCCGACAACAAACCGATCCGAGAGGTAAAATGCCTAAGATGGCTTAAGTAACCCCGTGCGTTTCAAAAATCAAATGGATCTTGGAGATCGTATTGATTTCACGATTTGAATAAGGCATGTCCAAAAGATAATTTTCCGATGCCACACATTGATTATTTGTTGATAATACAAATGCCATGAACTCATGACATTTACGGATGCGCTCACCGGTTATCACCAAATACCGGCGCATCCCACGATCAAAAGAATACGCATTCTCGCAGCGAAAAAGAACATGTAATCGCTATAACGATGCCATTCGGATTAAAGAATGCCGAGCAACGATCAACGCTTTGGAACAAAATGTTCGACTTAACACATCGGGCCGAACAATTGAGGTATATATCGATGATATTGCGGGTAAAGAGCGAACATACAAGACCACATCACCCACCTCGCATAAACGCTTGATATATCGAGGAAGTATATAATATGAAGTTAAATCCCAAGAAATGCAATTTTTGGGATTCATTCAGTGAAATTCCTGACATATGGTTAGTCAACGGGGATTGATGCTAACCACAAAGATTCAAGCCATGCTCGATATGCAAGCCCCTTAAATTTGAAAGAGGTCCAAAAGTTAACCGGACGACAAGCCTCCGTGAGCCGGTTTATATCACGAACCGGGACAAATGTAAACCTTTTTGATGCATTAAAGAAGGGAAATTTTAGGACCGAAAGCATTGCCAAAATGCATTCAATCATTAAAGAAAGACTTGCAGATACTCGCATAATCGCCTGCCTATCCCAAAGTAACAACTCTATCTCAGATTCATCAAATCCCTAACATGCGATCAAGGTCTTGCTCAGACGCAAGTATGACCACACATTTGCCCATTTATTATGTTAGCCAAGTGCTAAAGAGGCCGAGTCTGCATCCTCCATCGAAAAATTAAAGATACATTGTCGCGAGTCGCTTTTGGTTGATGAATATTATGTGGCTAATTTGATTACAACTCGCAAACAAAACATATACGGTAAAATAAACAAAGAATAAGATGATTTGTTGACCCACCACAAGAAATGACTACCTGGGGCATACCAAGCCAGATATAGTATTACGAGCTTTACATCGCATACAGCTTTGATACATCTTATGAAGATGAATCGGATGCATTAGCAAATGAGTTCTAGGGTTTCTCGAGATATGTGAATAAACACTTAATTTTTCGGTTCTCACCTCTCTAGGATTTTTGTAGGCTACTTTTCCAATGGGATTATTTTCCCAACCTCCTCTTTTTTTTTTTTTTCCCTTTTATAAAGACTTCGGCAAAGATGAAAATGGATTGGTAAAGATGTGCCGATCGGGTATAGCATGTGTTTGAGTTTTGGATCATGCAAGAACTCCGTGGTAAGTGTGCTTAATGCGTCAATTTCATCTTCTAGATCGATCTTTGTACTAGCTTCGTCAGAGGATGCTCTTTTGATCGTCCAAATTAATCTTTTTTTGTTCGGCCGACTTTTTGTTCGCCTTTAATCATGCCGGGCTTTTATTGTCTTTTATATTGAAAATTGTCCTCCTCGAGCACAATTCGATTCCTCGTGATATTTGGGGTCTTCGATATTTGAGCGCCGAGCACTCGACCCTTTAGATGTCTCGAGTTCTTCAGAGATTTGAGTTCGAACATACCGACCGCTCTTTAACTCCTTCTTTCCGATCCGAGTAATGATACGCTTGTTTCGGTAGGTTAACCGAGCAATTCGATCGGGTTGGCTTAACAAAAAGTAACTCATCCAATCATGATTATTATATTCGGATATTACACGGTCGCTTTTTTGATGATCGACAATCCCGATTTATTACATCGAACACAACAATAATTCTGGGCTGAAAATGAGGTGCGCAAAATCACACCATATTTATTTTTTCGACCACTCGCTTGAGGTATTGATCGACGATTTATCAAGGGAAGTCCTCCAATCGACTGTGATACTTCGCGATTGCTCAAACGGGGCGGTGGAGTTAGGACACCCGGTGATTACGCTCGCTTCCACTCTAACAAAGAATGAAGGGCCAAGCTATGGCCGATTTCATGGTCGAAGTTGATATATCCACAAATTCTCGAAAAATTGTCGATCAACCATGGCATGTATGTTGATGGTTCATCAACAAGTTCAAGAGCCGAGCAGCGTAGTTCTCATCACCAACCAGTAAACGCTACAAATAAATCCGATTTGATTTCCCTTCACAAATAACGAGGTCAATACGGCTTTGATCGCCGGATTACAGATGGCAATGCCAATGGGAATTCCAGAGGTCGATGATCTATAACCATTCTCGATAATCGCTTATCAAGTAACAAAGTAGTATGAGGCCCGAGGCGAACAAATGGCACAATATCAACAACTAGCAAAAGAGTTGCTCGAGCATTTTGACCAAGTTAAGAGAAGTGACCTGCTCAACACAACAGTACATTGTGGTCGCAATAGACATTGTGGTCGCTCAACTTGCCCATCGGCCTCCTGTAATTACGACGCCCAAATAACAAGCTTAACAAGAAACTTGATGACTCTAATAATGAGTTACTTACAAAAGGGACTTCTCCCCGAGGATAGGGCACAAGCTACCGCTTCAAATTACAATCCGCTTCGAGATATACTATTATAGATTTGAGCATTTGTACAAAAGAAGCTTCTCACTTCCACTTCAAATTGTATCACCCAAGAAGGACATGTACTTCTGAACAAATCCATGACTTGAGTATGCGGAAATCATATACAGTGTGCTTGTCCTAGCACACAAAAAAATAATCGACAAGGTTATTATTACCAACCTCAAAGGATTCGGGCATATGCTCGCAGGTCATCGCTGCAAGTACATGCTCCGCTTTTATTCATAGCCCACCAAGAATTGGTGTCATTTTATAGCCCATGGCCTTTTGCCAAATGGGGGATCGATTTGATTGGCCCATTTCCTACCGGGCACATCCAGAGTTAGATATGTTGTGGTACCGCTGATTATTATACTAAATGGCGTAAGCCGAGGCCATTGTCAAGATCACCGAACAAAGGACGTGGAACTTTGTTTGAAAAAGCATCATCTGCCGATTTGGGCTTCCCCAATCATTGGTCAACGATAACGGCAAACAATTCGATGGAAGTGAATTTAAACAAAATTGTGCTCACGGGCATAAAAAGCACTACTCAACTCCATATTATCCCCAAATAAACGGTCAAGTTGAAGTTTAATAAAATTATCAAGCATACCAAGGCTAGATTTGATAATTCCAAGGGGGATGGGTCAAGAATTGCCCGAAATATTATGGGCTTATCGAACAACTTTCGTAACATCAATCGCGAGACCCCTTTTGCTTTAAAGATTTGGTGCGAAGTCAAGTATACCAAATAGAATCAAAATTCCAAGTCATCGAACAATGACTTTCGGAGAGCATATTAATGACCAAAGCCGCCGCCCTAATTCGCACTGCTGGAAGAAAAGATGGACTCGAGGCCGATTTCAAGAATGCTATGTACAAAAAGAGATCGTAAAAGTTTTATAATTCCAAAGTCCCAACACGCAGTTCAATGGGGCGAAGCCGGTTTTAAGGCAATCGATGGGGGGGTACCCAAAGGGTGTGTTCGCCGAGTATGGGAAGGTCCTTTCAGAGTCACGTAATCGCTTACTAAAATCCTATCATATGACTTGGAGGACCCGAATGGAGTCCCCATTGTCTTTATCGTGAACGCGGCCAAATTTGAAAAAATATTATCAATAAAAAATCGAGTATAAGATATCGGCCAACAAAGTTAAAAACAAATAAAGTGAGCATATTGTTGGCCTAACACAATCAACCATTCAAATTCAAAACGAGTAGGACGACCATAAAAGAAGAATATATTATTTTCGATGCATATCTTCAAGAAAATGCCGACAAAGACTATTGACAAGACATGAGATACGGTCGTAACGAGTTGTCAATAGAAGATACGGGCTCGAGCGAAGGACAAGTGGTGGCAAATGGCGCAGGATGAGTTAATTTTTGAGCAAGAGTCACAAAAAGCCTAATGATGTAAAAAAAGAGAGAGCAAAATAAGAGAGCTAAGACTACTATCTATGCCAAAGACTAAAGACTTTTGGGATAGCATCTATAAATAGGGGCATACTTATGGTTAAGAAAAGCAGAAAAAAGAAAAAAAGATGAAGAAGAAAAAAAAAAAAATACCGCGATTCTCGTAAGGAAGATGGTTTAAGATGCCCCAGACGAGAAGATCCGCGCTCGATTCAAAGAATCATTTAGTCAATCGAGCATCCGTCCGACACGAAGTCTTTTACCCCATATTCATTACGAAGCGAAAGTTGAAGCCCGCGTCGGACTCAAGATGCTCTAAGAGTCATGGTCACTAACTCCACGCTATTCCATCGCCACGCAAGAATAAGCCATGAGTCCCCATGATCCCCAAAATCTCCTCCGGCGGGAGGGATGTCATAGTGTCCGCCCAAATAAGATGCCGACGCCGATGCTCGTGCATCTACCGGAGGGGGGATGTAATGGTGCGAAATAAAGTTTTGTCAAGATTTATTTTAGGCGAAAGCAGAATGCGCACATGCTTCATGTTCGCGGCCGCCTCAAGATAACTACAACTTGTCCAGAGGGGACAAAAGTTTATGTCATTGCCGCCTCGAAAGCATGTTATAAAGAAAAAAAGGGTAGATACTGATGTGCCACATCCTTGTCAACATCAATTCCGCATGACAAGGCGAGGCTGGCCAGGTCTACTCAAGACAAGGTTTAGATTCAAAACCCCGGTCCGATAACAATAGTTGTGTAATAGATAGTCTTCAAATATGAACGATGTAATAGAATACAAAGTGTTGCAAAAAGAAAAGAAAGATATATGTACTTTTGTTCGCTAAAGAGTTTCTAGTTCAGCCTATTTGAGGTCGCACCTAAGCTTAATGACGACCTTAACAAAGACGAACGAGCCTGTGTCTATAGTTCACCGACGAAACGAAGTTCAGATTCTCGATTCCCGCAGCAAAAAAGCGAAGTAATGGGTACGCTGCAATGATAAGACGACTAGTACTTACAAGATACCAGAAAGCACGAGGGGGTGACGAAAAGGGTCGCAGCTTAAATAAGACGGTTTTAGTAACGGCGATCGCGACTTAAATAAGACGATCAAGACCAAGAAAGGGGTTCATAAAGTAACCCATCCGGGTCGATCTAAATAAGACGATCAACCGACAGAACGCCAATAAGACAATCAAAACCGAAGAAGTCGAGCGGGCATAGGTAAACCTAATGTTCGAATTCATTCGTAAGAAAAGGGCAAAAACTGAAAGCAATAAAGTTTAACGCAAAGCAACAAAGCAAATATCAAGCAACACAAGTATCAACATTCATCCTCAACAAACAAAGTTAGAGGAAACAGCTTCAAGATGTAATCCATTCGCTCAATTGAAAAATGTTCGACAAAAGAAAAAAAGTATCAACAAAAAACAAAGTTAAAGATATATTGTTCGAACTAAAAAGTGAAAAAGACAAAAAGTTACACAAGTTTTACAAAGAAAAAAGACATCAAGGTGCAAAGTCAAAATTGGGGGTAGACGAAGAGAAATGTCGAACACATTATGTTCGGGTCCCCCAACAATAACTTCCGTAATGTCCAGTATCGATGCTCGGAGGGAGGCGATTTTGCTCCTACAGGCAGGTTCTTGCTCGTCCTCAGACCGATTGGTCCCATTCAGAAGATTTTGATCAAGAACCTCAAGAATAATAATGTCTCGAAGTTCTCCTTCATCCGTAATTGATCGTCAATTTTGATCCTTCAGAAGAACGAAAAGTCACACGCATCATTCAAATTCGACATTGGGAGGTTGCGATCCGAGGGTTATCAACCGTGCATCGCCGAAAATTGATACGAGAGGGCAATTTACTCACCGCTGAGTATGCATGGCTAACAGATCGAATAAAGATTCGCAGAAAAAGCTAAATATACGAAAGTTGACATGGAGTCAATATACTCCATCATGCAAGCCTTTTGAGTTTTCGAGGCCTAAACGAGTATTAGTCTCTTCAAAGAATGATGAGTTGTTGGCCAAGCTGCGCCCTCTCACTTTCCATTTTTTCAACACTAAATTTGAGTTTACGGCTCAACATTCATTTCCTCTCGAAAGCCCTTCAGATATCGATCACCTCCTCCCGAGACAGATTCAAATACCTCTTGTTTGATTTAGCATCCTCTTGAGCTAGGCGAGCATTCTCTTGAAATCGGGCGAAAAGCATCCTCCGAGTCTCAAGGGGGCGCCAACTTGGCCAAACAATGGTTCTCGAGCCAATTTCGGGCTCATCCTCGACCTCGCTCACCGATCACTTTATCTTCAAAGTTCCTAATCAAAGCCAAATAATTGGCTTGATGTTAGCGATTGAGCATAAGCTTTTCCAGAAGCCACATAGATTGGCCCCCAAGCACCAAACTCCAAACGATATTTTTCCAAGGGGTGGACCCAGAGGTGACTCCTCCAGATCGGGAGTCCACGCCAACAGAGTCCGCAAGCTTTTTGAACATGCTCGAATGCCCGAACTTTCGACACTCCGGGCAAAAGTAATTTTTTTAGGGTGGGCATTAAGGTATGCATAACCCGTCAACCCATGATATATATATTCCACAAATGAATACATAAAAATATCGAATAAAACCAAAGAAAGAACAGACGAAGCAAAATGTACTGCCCCACGCGAGCCGGATCCCATCCCAAGAATGATTTATCTTCTGAGATCTGAGCTCGTGATCTAACCCGAGTCCATGATCTAGGGTCCAAAGAGGAGGAGAAGATGGCCAACCTCCATTTCAATAACTGCGGAAATTGGACCAACCAATCGGAGGCTGGGCCGCCTGATCGCTTTCGGTAAGAGGGTCCGAGTCGACCCCTAACGGCATCGCACTATGTCTCGAGCTTGCCTGCCCCGCCCCTCGCTCGCTCGGCCCCTGCTTCTTGGCCCCTGCTCACGCCGATCTCCACCCCTTGGTCTTTTCGGTGGTGGAGTTTGTTCGCACCATGTTCAAATTCCAAACGAACGGGAGCCCCTCTCAGGTTTCGACTTGATTCTCCAGACCGAATGAGGGTCGCTGGCCCCGCCAGCCTCTACTGCGTTCACGAGCCTCTCTCGCCAAATTCAATCCGAGTAAGTTCCTCAGGGTTTTTTTTTCGAGCCATCTCAAGGTGTTCGATGTAATTTCACAAAGATGGTCACAAATTTTAAAAGCTTATAAATAAAATGAAATCAGAATCAATGGGTAACAAATAACAAAAAGACACAAGACTTATACAAAAACAAAAGATAATCCTTACCAAGGATCAACAAAGAACAAGATGATGAGGAGGCACGAACAAACCTCCTTTCTTTTCTCTCGCTCGGGCGGTTTCAAAGTTATCACAGATCTTTCCTCGAACGAGATTCCAGATCATTCGCCAAACGTCAAGTAGCCGCCGTTGTCTCCTTATCCGCAGCCTAGAATCCCAAATAAAAAAGTGAGTTAAAATCAGCCAAATTGAAGAACGAAAAGATACAAAATCACTTACTTTGTACACCAAGTCAAGGATGTCCAAGCGAGCATTCGCTCGCCTCCAGAGGCCGGGCTTTTCCAATTGCCCCCACGAACCGTAACTTCTTTCCAAATATCGATTTTGTTCGCACATCCTCGATAATTTTGCACTCGGCGTTAGCTTGCATAAACAACCATCCGTGTTCGCCCTGACGAGTCAAGTGCACTAACCGAAAGCAAGTTCAGTTCACGGCCGAGGATAATACTTTGGCTTCATTTTGCCGAACAAAGTCAAAAAAACTCATAATCATATGCCATCCGCTCGGGTTTAAGTCACAGAATGGTGATATTCCACCCACGAGCAAACGGGTGATTGCCGATGGAGAGGAAATCGGGGTAGCCTCCATGGTGTCCAAATTCATCGACACAACCCTCGCGGGGTTGGTCACCTACCATCGTGACCCGGTGCCCAAAAAAGACATCCTTTGGGGGTTTCATAAATTTACGCAATTGAGCGAGCATATCTACATCAATTATGCTCGCTATTTTGCTCACCGGGTACTCGCTTTTCACACTAATCCTATGAGGTTGTTCGGGCAAACCAAAATTATAACGAGCATTGTACTCGCTTATATGTTGGACTGTGAGGGACACCAACAGTATACCAAGTTCGTAGTTTTGCCCACCATCTACACATATGTTCGATTCGCAAATTTATAAAAACCAAAATTTCTCACAAAGAAGATTACTGGCTCACATCAACATTATCAATAAATTCTAGACCTAGTTTGAATTTTGGGGCTAAGAATCATAATCGTAATCGTCCATCCCATTACGGTCAAATCCCTATCCCACTCGTTTAGGGCTTTATCTGAGTCGAAGAAAGAACGGTAAATGGTTGCCTAAATTGCCAACGGAATCCTCGAATTCGAGGCATTTGCCTTCGGCGTACTTACATTATTACGGGGATTCTACTAATAGTAAGGGGAAGGAACTATGATGGTCTGATTGAACAGAGGAATTCGAAAGAGAGGCCATAATTACAAAATAGAAGAAGAATGCAAATGTTACCCTAATGAATTTCTTCACGAACAATGAAGCCTTCACCGAAACTTTCGAACGCTAAGACAATAAAAAAAGGGTAGAGAAAAAAGAAAAAGTTTAAGGCGGAGAAATATGGTTTATATGGACATCGGGTACAAATTCAAAGATCCAAATACGACCAAGCGATGCCAAACATGGCCCAATCAGATGGGAATAATAAAATGGGCCCATGTAGAATACAAAGAAAATTTACCGGGGGGTATTGTTGTGTTCGATATAATAAATCAGATTAATCGATCATCAAAGAAATGACACGGTAATATTCGAATATAATAATCACGCCCGGGGGATGAATACATTTTTTTGTTCGCCAACCGATCGTAATTGCTCGCCACCCAAATATTTCAACAAACGATCCGCTACTCGACGGAAAGAAGGAGTTAAAAGAGCTGTGTCAAGATGTTCAACTCAGATCTCCCAAGAACTCGTACATCCTAAAGGGTCGAGTGCTCGACGCTCAAATATCCCAAGACCCAAATATCCCGAGGAATCAAGCAGCTCGAGGAGGATAATTTTTTCAATATAAAACCGACAATAAAATTATGATTAAAGGGCGAACAAAAAGTCCAACCGAACAAAAGATTAATTTGGACGATCAAAAGAGTTGCCCCATGCATTTAAGCTAGTACAAAGATCATCTAGAAGATGAAGTCGAAAACGTGGGCAACACCAATCGAGTTCTTGCATGATCCAAAGACTCAAAGACATGCTATACCAATCCAAAGACATGCTATACCAATCCAAATTTCATGCTTGGGGAAGTGCTATAAAAGGAAGAAAAAGAAGAGGAGGGTTCGTAAAAGAATCCGTAAAAGAGCCTACAAAAAAAATCCCTAGAGAGGCGAGGGAACCGAAAAATTAGAGTGTTTATTCACATATACGAAAACCCTAGAACTCATTTGCAATCAAACGATTCATCTTCATAAGATGTATCAAGAACTGTGACGCGGTAAAGCTCGTAATACTATATCCCTGGCTTGGTATGCCCCTCGTAGTAGTCATTTTCGATTTAACCGGGTCAACAAATTCATCTTATTTATCGCTTATTTTACACGTATATGTTTTGTTTATGAAGTTGTAATCAAATTAGCCACATAATATTCATCAACCAAAACGACTCATGACAGACCGGTTGAGCAAACACAAAGTTGTGGTCTGATGCATGGAACAAGAAGTGGACTTAGAGACATTGAACGGTCAGTGTCTCACCTTCTATGGGACAAATAAACGAGAATACATGCTTGTTATATTCCAGGGCAAAACACGCTTAAACCGGACCAAAAAGAAAGGTGTCAAAGCGCATTTAGTAAATATCGCAAGGTAGAAGAGAATTCGATTAATCAAAGAGATGTGCCAAGAGTAAATATTTTCTAGTGCTTCGCCATGGTGGGCAATTTGCTTTTGTTAACAATAAAAATAAATAATTTATCGAGGATCAAGATCTTTTCGATCAACAAGAATGTAGGGGTATTTTCTAAGATTGACCTCAAGCCTGGGTATCACCAACTCAAGGTCAAGGAAAGTGATACCGCATTTAGGACCCGATATGGTCATTATGAGTTTACCGTAATGCCATTTGGAGTTACAAATGCACCCGCAATATTCATGGATTTGATGAACCATGTGTTTCATGAATATCTGGACAAATTCGTCATCGTGTTCATTGATGACATTTTGGTTTATTCAAAGGACATAAAGCAGCATGAGGGACACCTCAGAACCATTATAGAGGTATTGCGTCGAGAAAGGTTGTATGCTAAGTTCAGTAAATGCGAATTTTGGCTCAATAGAGTGGCTTTTCTAGGGCACGTGATCATGGCGCAGGGAATAGAAGTTGATCCCGCTAAAGTTAAGCGCGGGAATTGGAAAAATACCAGAAATGCAAATGGAGTTCATGGTGGTTGGCTTGGCAAGGTAAACCGGCGTCTGGTTCATTCAAAACTTTCACGTATTGTAAAGCCACTCACACATCTCACAAAGAAGAATGAAAAGTTCAAGTGGACGCCTGAATGTGAGGCCAGCTTCCAAGTGTTAAAGTAGAAGCTAACAACAACACCAGTTCTAATAGTGCCTGAAGGATCAGAAGGGTTCGTAATCTACACGGACGCCTCTAAGTCAGGATTAGGTTGTGTGTTGATGCAACACGGGAAGGTTGTAGCTTACGCATCATGACAACTGAAGGTACACAAGTAGAATTATTCGACGACGATTCGAGTTACCGTTGGTACATGAACCAAAATTTGGAGACATTATTCCAGACGACGGAAGTGTGAGATCTACATGCACTATATAAAACTCAAATATTTCTTCGCACGTATGAACCGAATACGCAAAAGGAGATGGCTGGAATTGGTCAAGGATTATGATTGCACTATCCATTACCACCCAGGCAAGGTAAATGTGGTGGCAGATGCACTCAACAGGAAATGAGAAGGTCAATTTGTTGGGGATTATACTGAAAAGTATGCTTTTTACTTTGTATAATCGAAAACCGAATTTCCGCACTTATTTATCAAATAAATTGTTTATCATCGATGCTTTAAATATGATTGAATGTTATATATATTTATTGCATAACTGCTCAATAATTCGTGACGTGTTACAATCAGAAGTTAATTTAGTGATACCCGATCACGTAAGATTAAATTAACAAATTCCCTTGTAACTATAAGTACGCCATTCACGACCTAGATGGAAATGAACAACCATCGCGAAAGGTTGAGGTGTAAGGCTCGATTGGTTTGTCTTGACCAAGAGATTACACTAGTGCATGACTCGATGCGCTAATAGGAGACCTACAGAGGATAAATTCTTCAAAATCTAACAAGGAAGAATTAGACCTCAAAGGGTTCGTTGTTTCTTAACCTTCGCCCCTTAAATAGATCACGCGATTGGTAACTATTGCTTTGACTTATCATGGGTAGCTTAATCGTAGAGAGATTCAATACTTTTTATCTTGGGCAATATTATTGGTCACATGTGATTGCTAAGATTTAATACGGCGAATCGTGGTGCAAGCACGCTTGCTTGATTTGTCCCCTCGAGGTTCATAAGTTTTATCATACCAAATCTTGCAAGTGGAATTTGTTTCCTGTATGGATAATAATGTTGAACCGCTTTCTACCAAGGACAAAAGATATTAATTAACGGAAAGCTATTTCAAAGGCTTGAATTAATTAATGGGCTAGATAATCTTAAACACGGAAATAATGACCGGAGCCATATTGACCGTAATACGGGTTAAGATGGATAGTGCAATATTAATTATGTAGTGGATTAATTAATATTTATGGGCTTGAATTATATTGTGGCTCAATATTAGATATTCAAGATCCATTAGAAGGTCCAATCTTAATTCTCCTAAAGGCCCCCTCGAAAGTAGCCCAACATATAGTCCAATAACCTAAAAAGGTGATTAAAATAAAATAAATATTGTTGCTTATATTTCCTCTTAAATTTCAAATTTATGAATAAAAGAGGAGAAAGATTTTCTTTTGAATTTTGTTATGGAATGAAGATATGTATTCTTGGAATACAAGATTATCTCATTAAATTCAAGAAATCTCCCACTTGGTTATCTATATAGAAATTTTTCAAAATTTTGAAATATAGTGGGCAAGAAAGATTTTCTTGATTTTCTTGAAAAGATATTATGGAAGATATGTATTTTTGAAATACAAGAATATCTCATAAATTCAAGAAGATCCAAATCTTGAATTCTCGAGACAATATTTTCGAAAATCCACCATAAAATAGAGAGGTAGGATTTTTGTGAATATTTTAATTATGGGAAAAAAAATATATGGATATATTCAAGATTTCTTGGTGACCAAGAAAAGTTTTTTTCCCACATTGAAAAAACACAAAAATTTCGTTTCACCCCTCTCCTATAAATAGGGGATGATTAGTTCATTCCCAAGTACAATTCCATGTGGCCGAAATATTAGCAAATCCACATAAGTGGTGCAACAAAGTTTATTTTTTTTCCTTTTGTTAATTGTTCATAGTATCCTTCCACCGGATTGTCGAGCAAGGGCTAAGGGAATACTTGGGAAGTCCTTTTGGTTAGTCCGTCCGACCAAAGTCAATGCCATCCCGAGAGGTACGCTCACGAAAACCCGTAGATTCCGCATGCGTAGGTTTTACGTGGGCTTTTTATATGCATGATATGTTGTTGCAATTATTATTTGAATTAATATAGGATTAATTCATGCTAGTAATAATTAATGAATTAAATTTGTATTTAAATATTCACCCCTAATAGATCTGCAAAATCATTCCCCAACAACTGCATCGAGCCACTGCTTTGCTCAATTTTTTAAATTGTAATTTAATTCACTTGACATTAAATTTGAAATCGATAGTAGAACTGTTAGATCTGCTTTTGCGTATCCAATTGTCATGGATTTTAATGTTTTATTTTTGCATGCATATAAACCGTGGTTTTTAATTCGATTCGCTCGATTTGTTTTTGCCTCGCGAGAAAATCCACGGTAGACTTCAGATTTGTTTGATTTGATCAATGTAATAGATTAGTCTAGATCTAGGTTTATTTATTTTTGTAAATAAATTGTAACCGGATTCGAAAAGAGGGCGAGATGAAGAATTAAAGGACGGAAATCCGTAACTGCCAGCGAGGCGGCGCGGCGCCGCTACCGCACGCACGGGGCGCAGGGCGAGGCCGGGCGGCCGAAAGGCGATGGAAGATGGACGGGGGGCGCGCGTGCTCCAAAGCCGGGGCGGCGCCCGGGAGACGCGACGGGCGGATGGAGACGCGGCGCCGGTCGAGGTCGCGGGCGGCGGAGGGGGCGAAGGCGAAGGCTGCTGCCGAGACGCCGCCGAGATCCGCCGAGAGATCTCCGCCGACCGGCCGATTTCCGCCGAGGCGTCGAGGCGGGCACGGGCGGTTCGCCAGCGGTGCCGAGGTCGCTTAGGTCGCCCCTAGAGGTTAAGGGTTTCGGCCGGACGGATGGGCGGCATCCCGGCCAAGCGAAATGCCATGTATGTTCGAGACGGTATTTTTTCGAGACGAACGAGCGGGAGAAATTCGAGACGCAGTTTTTTCAAGATCAAGCCAAGAAAAATCAAACCATGACAATTGGATAATTTGTGCCCAAATATGTTTATTT
Source organism: Stenogyne calaminthoides (assembly GCA_037126765.1). Classification (NCBI taxonomy): domain Eukaryota; kingdom Viridiplantae; phylum Streptophyta; class Magnoliopsida; order Lamiales; family Lamiaceae; genus Stenogyne; species Stenogyne calaminthoides. Next base: position 25,363,399 of record JBBCBC010000022.1, on the reverse strand, counting down.
TTCTCGCTTTTGCTTGATTTATTTGTGCTATCTTATGCTTTATTTAATTTGTTTAAATGTGTTTTCGCATTTAGGGTTGCCAAATTGAAAAATCTCAACTTCAAAATTACTAAGTATGTTTTAAATAATTAATTGACAATTTTATTCCTGATAATAAAATTGAATTAATTTTGACCTCCATGATTTATTTATTTGTGAATTCTTTTTGAGAAATTCCTCTCACGGACGGCCAAAAGATAGGTTTCACATGAATGAATTCCAAACGGATGATTGTGGGTTATTACTAGTGGCGATTTATGACCTCCCCACGAGGCTCGATCAAAGCGAAATAGTAATCCCAGATTTAATCATGGTTATTACTTAGGTATAAAATTGATATGCATATACTTCCCTCAAGTCCCCGCCAATTTTATATTGGTCAAGGGAGCCAACTATTAACTGATATTAAAGGTTTGTAAATCGTTTTGTTTGTAACTCCGCTTGAATGTGTTTAAATAATGACCCACCCAACGGGGCTTATTTAAACTGCTTTTGAGATGTTGGTCGATGCATGTTCATATTTTTTTTTTGAGATTTTAAAATATGATGAAATGTGATCGAACCTTGTGATATACTTGTGCTATTGATATAGTTGTTTATTTCACCAAAGATGTCGCTACCTTTTAATCCATCGTTATTATACTTAAAGTCAATACAATATGTATGGAAACTATATTGATTGGAAAATTATAATTGTCCTAATCGCACAAAAAGCACAAGTGGATTTTGACACACAAAAATCGATGAGCCAACCGACGAAGTCAAAACACGCGGACTCGCCGATCACCTTATGAGAGATGTCGTCATCGAAAATGGTGGAGGAAAACCCGTAAGGGATTACGCCCTCAAAATAGATGGCCCATCCGAACAAACTTGAGATTTTGAGCGCAGATTATGATCCGAGACTCAAATGAATTTGGTACTTCATTCTCTCGCCCAAAAAGTTTTTTGAGCATTTTGCCTCGCTAGCTAATTTGTTGCAAACTTTTTGACTCTTTTGAAATGATGATAAGGCACCAAACTCAAGCTTTTGATTTTAAGTGGTCCGCCTTTCATCTTCTAGGCCAAGGGTAGGCAAGATAAAGAAGAGGACCAAAGGCCATAAGCAATAAAATCTGAATCACAAGGGGGCAATGGTAAGATGAGGAATGCTTGTTGAAATCAAGGAAAATCCAAAGAGAGAAGTGCTTAAGTCATGCGTGAGAGAGGACAATGGAGGTTTTGCCTGCTCCAACCCCAAAAGGGACTTTAAAGAAAGGTAATTCTCACACACTAGTTGTTGAAACTTGTTTAGCGGGCGATACTTCTCATTCATGGGTGGTTGATACGAGATCCACTAATCATGTCAAGGTTCACGGGTTCTAAATGATCCCAAGAACGAAGTGGGAGTGAGATCCTCATCACACCGGGCAACGTTATTTAAAGTAGAAGACATTGCAATGCTACGTAAAGGGCGATATTGCAATGCTACGATAGTAACGATTATTGCAATACTACGCAAGTAGCGACATTGCAATGCTACATGAGTAAAGCAATTAAAGCAAAGGGGAGAAGTGCACCTATCTTTTGAAGATAAAGTTTTTTTTTTGAGATTATCTTTATGTTCCCAGCTTTTAGAAAGAATTCACTTTCGCTTTCTAAAAATTTTATTAAAGGACACTAAGTTTCTTCTAATAAGAATGACATCATTTTTTTTTGATGAGTGTATCTCAAGTATGGACATTGATGGAAAATCTCTATACAATTAATCGTGGCACACCACTCACGAAATGCATCCTATAACACATCAACTATTTCCGAGAAAAAGAAAACGCTCAACGACGTGAACGAGACACTTTTTGGCATCTAAGATTAGGTCATATAAATCCAAAGAGGATCCAAAGGTTGGTGAAAGATGGTTCACCGAGCGCCTCCAAGTTGAATCGATTCCAACCCGCGAATCATGTTTGGAGGGTAATATGACCAAGATGGCATTTGGAGCCAAGGAATGGGCTAAAGAAGTGTTAGAGATCGCTCACATAGATGTATGTAGTCCAATGTCAACCAAAGCAAGAGGAGGTTATGAGTAATTTTATTGATGATTACCAAGGTACATTTTCCTTATGAAGCATGAATCGAGACCTTTGAGAAATTCTAAGAATTTAAGGCTCAAACAGAGAATCATATGGAAAAACGATCAAGTCTCTACGATCCGATCGTGGAGGCGAATACCTCAAATGAGTTTTTGAACTACTTATCCGATGAAAGGATTGTATCCCACCATCGCACTTTAACCCCTCAACAAAACGGGGGTTTGCAGAGCAAAGCAACATAATTCTTTTTTTCGAAAATGGTTAGATCAATGATGAGTTATACGATCTTCCCAAGTCGCTCGGGGTCATGCCTTGAAAAACAAATGACTTACATTCTCAACTTGGTGCTATCCAAATCGGGCCCCAAAACCCCAAAGAATTGTGGACCGGACGCAAGTCTAGTATGAGACACATGAGAACTTTGGGGTGTCCGCCTTACGTGTTGGACAAGGAAACCGTAAAATGATCCTCGATCGTAATTAAGGTCGCTTTTGTAGGATACCCCGAGGGAACAAAAAGGGTGAATGTTCTATAGTTCAAGATCAAAAGGTGGACATCCGCACCCACTTTAGATTTTGGAAGAAAACTATATGAACCAAAGAAAACCCGTATGAGATTACCTTAAATGAGCTTTAGAGGGCAAACCTCAAAGGCCAATCATTTTAGATGATATACCAAACGATACGCTTTCACAACCGGAGCCTCAAGATAGTGGGAGGGTTGTTAGACAAACCCGAGAGATTCATGGGAATAGGAGAGTCCCTGACTTGATTCCCTAATCGCACCCATGGACATATGACGAGGCACTCCAAGATAAGGATGCAGATTCTTGGCAAACAAAGAATGAAAACCAAAATGGGTTCTATGTTTCATAATAGAGTGTGGGAGCTAGTCGAACCACTTAATGGGGTCAAACCCATTAGATGCAAGTGGGTATATAAGAGGAAAAGAGGATCGACCGACGAAGGTTGAAACCTTTAAAGCAAGACTAATGGCGAAAAGGTTATACTCGTAAAGAAAAGGGATCGATTATGAGGAAACTTTTTCACCCATAGCCATGCTTAAGTCCATCCGTATTCTTCTTATCGATTGTCAAAGATTTTCGACTTTGAAATCTGCAAATGGATGTCAAGATGCCTTTTCCTTAACTAAGTCTTGATAAAGAGATCCATATGCAACAACCCCATGTTTTCATTGAAACAAAGCCAAGAACACCTAGTTTGTAAAAGCTCAAGAGGTCCATTTACGGACTCAAACAGCATCCAGAACTTGGAACCAAAGTTTTGATCATATTATAAAGTCTTATGGGTTTGATCAAAACGAGTTTGAAAGTTGTGTGTATAAAAACGGTTTTAACCGCATTGGTATTCTTAAGACTATACGAGATCACATTGTGATCATCGAAACGATGTGAAGGTGTGATCGACGTAGGGCATGGTTTTCAAAAATAGTTTGATATGAAAGACTTAGGGAAAAATCGACACATCCTTGGGATCAAGATCAAGATCAGATCGCAAAAAAGGATGATCGGGTTATCGCAAGTTTCATACATAGACACCGGTTTTGAAACAATTCAAAGATGCAAGATTCCAAGAAAGGATTCGCACTTTTCGTGATTTGAATCCATCTATCCAAGAAAATGTTCCCTAAGACGAAAAAAGAGATAGATGACATGAAAGGTATTCCTTGTGCTTCGGCCGCCTGAAACCTTATGTATGCATTGTCAGGTACGAGACCGATATATGCTTTTGTCAGTATGGTAGCAAGATATCGAAGTAACTCAGTGAAAGCGAATTGACGACACGCTTAAAAACATTCAAGTATCCAAAAAGAACTTGGGATAGAATGTTGATTTATCACCGATACTCCAATCCCCATCGGCCACATGGACTCCTGATTTCCAATCAAGTTTAGATTCCGTAAATTATCTCCGCCCCGCCAGTGTGTTTCCATTTGGGAAGTGTAGCCATCAAAACGGACGAGTGTGAAGCGTAAATGCATCACCGACCAACCATGGGAGTTCGGGTAAGTAATGCAGAAGCAAAGTTGAAAGAACCGATTGGGCTTAGATCTTCTTAGTGGATTTGATGGTGTTCTCAATTTGTTCTAGCAATATCTGCTAGGGGGCGCAAAGGCAAAATTCAAGAGAACCAAGAGTCCACGAAATCAAACAAACACATTAAAGGAAAGACATCTTATACGAGAAATCGCAAGAGAGGAGATATAGATGTGGCAAAAGATAAGCCCGAGGACAACTAGCGCAGATCCATTCACAAAGCGCCCGCCTCAATACATTCGGCAGACATGTGAGTGGAATGGGTGTCAAGACCGCTTTTAACTGCTTTGAGTATAAGTGGGAAAAATTATTAGGTTCGTAGGTGACATTAGATGTCACGGACTACTCGAGACGGTTGTAGTATACTTAAAAGCGCATTTTGAGTATAAGTGGAGATTGTTGGGATTATAATCAAAAGTATGCTTTTTACTTTGTATAATCGAAAACCAATTTCCGACTTATTTATCAAATAAATTGTTTATCACCGATGCTTTAAATATGATTGAATGTTATATATATTTATCGCATAACTGCTCAATAATTCGTGACGTGTTACATCAGAAGTTAATTTAGTGATACCCGATCACGTAAGATTAAATTAATACCCTTGTAACTATAAAAGTACGCCATTCACGCACCTAGATGGAAATGAACAACCATCGCGAAAGGTTGAGGTGTAAGGCTCGATTGGTTTGTCTTGACCAAGAGATTACACTAGTGCATGACCGATGCTAATCGAATAGACCTACAAGAGGATAAATTCTTCGTAATCAACAAGGAAGAATTAGACCTCAAAGGTTCGTTGTTTCTTAACCTTCGCCCCTTAAATAGATCACGCGGATTGGTAACTATTGCTTTGACTTATCATGGGTAGCTTAATCGTAGAGAGATTCAATACTTTTTATCTTGGGCAATATTATTGGTCACATGTGATTGCTAAGATTTAATACGAAGAATCGTGGTGCAAGTACGCTTGCTTGATTTGGTTCCCTCGAGGTTCATAAGTTTTATCATACCAAATCTTGCAAGGGAATTTGTTTCCGTATGGATAATAATGTTGAACCGCTCTCTAATTAAGGACAAAAGATATTAATTAATGGAAAGCTATTTCAAAGGGCTTGAATTAATTAATGGGCTAGATAATCTTAAACACGAAATAATGACCGGAGCCATATCGACCGTAATACGGGTTAAGATGGATAGTGCAATATTAATTATGTAGTGATTAATTAATATTTACGGGCTTGAATTATATTGGGCTCAATATTAGATATTCAAGATCCATTAGAAGGTCCAATCTTAATTCTCCTAAAGGCCCCCGAGTAGCCCAACATATAGTCCAATAACCTAAAAAGGTGATTAAAATAAAATAAATATTGTTGCTTATATTTCCTCATTAAATTTCAAAATTATGGATAAAAAGAGGAGAAAGATTTTTCTTTGAATTTTGTTATGGAATGAAGATATGTATTCTTGGAATACAAGATTATCTCATTAAATTCAAGAAATCTCCCACTTGGTTATTCATAAAGAAATTTTTTCAAAATTTTGAAATATAGAGGCAAGAAAGATTTTCTTGATTTTCTTGAAAAGATATTATGGAAGATATGTATTTCTTGAAATACAAGAATATCTCATAAATTCAAGAAGATCCAAATCTTGGAATCTTGCACACAAATTTTTTCGGAAAAATTATAATAAAAGAGGAGGTGGATTTTTGTGGAATATTTTAATTATGGGAAAAAAATATATGATATATTCAAGATTTCTTGGTGACCAAGAAAAGTCTTTTTCCCACATTGAAAAAACACAAAATTTCGCTGTTCACCCTCCTCTCCTATAAATAGGGATGATTAGTTCATTCCCAAGTACAATTCCATGTGGCGAAATATTAGCAAATCCACATAAGTTGGTGCAACAAAGTTTATTTTTTTTTTTTGTTAATTGTTCATGAAAGTATCCTTCCAATCGGATTGTCGAGCAAGGGCTAAGGAATACTTGGGAAGTCCTTTTGGTTAGTCCGTCCGACCAAAGCCACCGCCATCCCGAGAGGTACGCTCACGTAAACCCGTAGATTCCGCATGCGAGGGTTTTACGTGGCTTTTTATATGCATGATATGTTGTTGCAATTATTATTTGAATTAATATAGATTAATTCATGCTAGTAATAATTAATGAATTAAATTTGTATTTAAATATTCACCCCGAATAGATCTCGCGGCAAATCATTCCCCAACAATCGCATCGAGCCACTCGCTTTTGCTCAATTTTTTTAAATTGTAATTTAATTCACGGACATTAAATTTGAAATCGATAGTAGAACCGCTAGATCTGCTTTTGCGTATCCAATTGTCATGGATTTTAATGTTTTATTTTGCATGCATATAAACCGGTGGTTTTTTAATTCGATTCGCTCGATTTGTTTTGCCTCGCGAGAAAATCCACGAGTAGACTAGATTTGTTTGATTTGATCAATGTAATAGATTAGTTCAGATTCAGGTTTATTTATTTTTTTGTAAATAAATTGTAACCGGATCGGAACGAAGAGATGAAGAATTAAAGGACGAAATCCGTAACCAGCGTAGGCGGCGCGGGCGCGCGCACGGGCACGCACGGGCGCAGGCGCGCGAGGCCGGGGGGCCGAGACGAGGATGCAAGGGTCATACAAGACGGTGGCGGGCGCTGAGGCGCCGCAAGATGCGCCATGGACGGGCGGACGGGCGCGACGGACGCGGCGAGGCCGAGGTCGCGGAAGGCCGGAGGGGCGGCGATGCCGACTTCGCCGAGACGCGCGCGTCGCCTTTTAGACACGAGAGAGGAGCTGGCGAGGCGCGCGAGGCGGGCGCCAGCGGTGCCGAGGTCGCTTAGGCCGCCCTAAAGTTAAAGGGTGGGGTGGACGCGGGGGCGATCCCGGGCCGCGAGCCGCTGGGCATGGCGGTTCGAGACGGTATTTTTTTCGAGACGAACGAGCGGAGAAATTCGAGACGTTGTTTTTCAAGATCAAGCCAAGAAAAAATCAAACCATGACAATTGGATAATTTGTGCCCAATATGTTTATTTTTCTGCTTTGCTTGATTTATTTGTGCTATCTTATGCTTTATTTAATTTGTTTAAATGTGTTTGCATTTAGGGTCGCCAAATTGAAAAATCTCAACTTCAAAATTACTAAGTATGTTTTAAATAATTAATTGACAATTTTATTCCTGATAATAAAATTGAATTAATTTTGACCTCCATGATTTATTTATTTGTGAATTCTTTTGGAGAAATTCCTCTACCTTTTCGGCCAAAAGATAGGTTTCACATGAATGAATTCCAAACGGATGATTGTGGGTTATTACTAGTGGCTTATTTATGACCTCCCCACGAGGCTCGATCAAAGCCGTAAATAGTAATCCCAGATTTAATCATGGTTATTACTTAGGTATAAAATTGATATGCATATACTTCCCTCAAGTCCCCGCTAATTTTATATTGGTCAAGTGGGAGCCAACTATTAACTGATATTAAAGGTTTGTAATCGTTTTGTTTGTAACTCGCTTGAATGTGTTTAAATAATGACCCACCCCACGCGGCTTATTTAAACTGCTTTTGAGATGTTGGTCGATGCATGTTCATATTTTTTTTGAGATTTTAAAATATGATGAAATGTGATCGAACCTTGTGATATACTTGTGCTTATCAGATATAGTTGTTTATTTCACCAAAGATGTCGCTACCTTTTTAATCCACATCGTTATTATACTTAAAGTCAATACAATATGTATGGAAACTATATTGATTGAAAATTATAATTGTCCTAATCGCACAAAAAAGCACAAGTGGATTTTGACACACAAAAATCGATGAGCCAACCGACGAGTCAAAACACGCGGACTCTCGCCGATCACCTTTATGAGATGTCGTCATTAAAAATGTGGAGGAAAAACCCGTAAGGGATTACGCCCTCAAAATAGATGGCCCATCCGAACAAACTTGAGATTTTGAGCGCAGATTATGATCCGAGACTCGATGAATTTGGTACTTCATTCTCTCGCCCAAAAAGGTTTTTGAGCATTTTCGCCTCGCTAAATAATTTGTTGCAAACTTTTGACTCTCGCAGAAATGATGATAAGGCACCAAACTCAAGTTTTGATTTTAGTGTGGTCCGCCTTCATCTTCTAGGCCAAGGGTAGGCAAGATAAAGAAGAGGACCAAAGGCCATAAGCAATAAAACTCAATCGCCAAGGGGCAATGGTAAGACGAGGAATGCTTGTCGAGTCAAGGAAAATCCAAAGAGGAAGTGCTTAAGTCATGTGAGAGAGGACAATGGAGGTTTTGCCTGCTCCAACCCCAAAAGGGACTGGAAAGAAAGGTAATTCTCACACACTAGTTGTTGAAACTTGTTTAGCGGGCGATACTTCTCATTCGTGGGTGGTTGATACGAGATCCACTAATCATGTCAGTTTCACGGTTCTAAATGATCCCAAGAACGAAATGAGTGAGATCCTCATCACACCGGGCAACGTTATTTAAAGTAGAAGACATTGCAATGCTACGTAAGGGCGATATTGCAATGCTACGATAGTAACGATTATTGCAATACTACGCAAGTAGCGATATTGCAATGCTACATGAGTAGCAAAGCTAAAAAGCAAATGAGAGAAGTGCACCTATCTTTTGAAGATAAAGTTTTTTTTGAGATTATCTTTATGTTCCCGCTTTAGAAAGAATTCACTTTCGCTTAAAAATTCGATTAAAGGACACTAAGTTTCTTCTAATAAGAATGACATCATTTTGAAATGATGAGTGTATCTCACATTTTGACATTGATGGAAAATCTCTATACAATTAATCGCGGCACACCACTCACTTAAATGTATCCTATAACACATCAACTATTTCCGAGAAAAAAAAAACGCTCATCGACGTGAACGAGACACTTTTTGGCATCTAAGATTAGGTCATATAAATCCAAAGAGGATCCAAAGGTTGGTGAAAGATGGTTCACCGAGCGCCTCCAAGTTGAATCGATTCCAACCCGCTAATCATGTTTGGAGGGTAATATGACCAAGATGGCATTTGGAGCCAAGGAATGGGGCTAAAGAAGTTGTTAGAGATCGCTCACATAGATGTATGTGAGTTCAATGTCAACCAAAGCAAGAGGAGGTTATGAGTAATTTTATTGATGATTACTCAAGGTACATTTTCCTTATGAAGCATGAATCTGAGACCTTTGAGAAATTCTAAAGAATTTAAGGCTCAAACAGAGAATCATATGGAAAAAACGATCAAGTCTCTACGATCCGATCGTGGAAGCTAATACCTCAAATATGAGTTTTTGAACTACTTATCCGATGAAGGATTGTATCCCAAACCATCGCATCTTAACCCCTCAACAAAATGGGGTTTGCAGAGCAAAAGAACATAATTCTTTTGGAAATGGTTAGATCAATGATGAAGTTATACGGATCTTCCCGAGTCGCTCGGGGTCATGCTTTGAAAAACAAATGACTTACATTCTCAACTTGGTGCTATCCAAATCGGCCCCCAAAACCCCAAAGAATTGTGGACCCAACGCAAGTCTAGATGAGACACATGAGAACTTTGGGGGTGTCCGCCCACGGTTGGACAAGGAAACCGGAAATCGATCCTCGATCGTAATTAAGGTCGTTTTGTAGATACCCCGAGGAACAAAAGGGTGAATGTTCTATAGTTCAAGATCAAAAGGTGGACATCCGCACCCACTTTAGATTTTGGAAGAAAACTATAGAACCAAAGAAAACCCGTATGAGATTACCTTAAATGAGCTTAGAGGGCAAACCTCAAAGGCCGATCAGATAGATGATATACCAAACGATACGCCACAACCGAGCCTCATATAGTGGGAGGGTTGTTAGACAAATTCTTCGAGAGATTCATGGAATAGAGAGTCCCTGACTTGATTCCCTAATCGCACCCATGGACATATGACGAGGCACTCCAAGATAAGGATGCAGCTTGCAAACAAAGAATGAAAAGCCAAAACGGGTTTCTATGTTTCATAATAGAGTGGGGAGCTAGTCGAACCACTTAATGGGGTCAAACCCATTAGATGCAAGTGGGTATATAAGAGGAAAAGAGGATCGATTTTGAAGGTTGAAACCTTTTAAAGCAAGACTAATGGCGAAAGGTTATACTCGTAAAGAAAGGGATCGACATGAGGAAACTTTTTCGCCCATAGCCATGCTTAAGTCCATCCGTATTCTTCTTATCGATTGTCAAAGATTTTCAACTTTGAATCCGGCAAATGGATGTCAAGACAAATTTTCCTTAACTAAGTCTTGATAAAGAGATCCATATGCAACAACCCCAGTTTTCATTGAAACAAAGCCAAGAACACCTAGTTTGTAAAAGCTCAAGAGGTCCATTTACTGACTCAAACAGCATCCGTAACTTGGAACCAAAGTTTTGATCATGTTATAAAGTCTTATGGGTTTTGATCAAAACGAAGTTTGAAAGTTGTGTGTATAAAAACGTGCGTCGAAATCGCATTGGTATTCTTAGTAGATACGAGATCACATTGTGATCATCGAACGATGTGAAGGTGTGATCGACGTAAGGGCATGGTTTTCAAAATAGTTTTGATATGAAAGACTTAGGGAAAATCGACACATCCTTGGGATCAAGATCACAAGAAAAGGATGGCTCGTTATCGCAAGTTTCATACATAGACACCGGTTTTGAAACAATTCAAAGATGCAAGATTCCAAGAAAGGATTCAGACTTTTCGACTTGAATCCATCTATCCAAGAAAATGTTCCCTAAGACGAAAAGGAGATAGATGACATGAAAGGTATTCCTTGTGCTTCTACCGCCGGAAACCTTATGTATGCATTGTCAGGTACGAGACCGATATATGCTTTGTCAGAGGCATGGTAGCAAGATATCGAAGTAACTCAGGGAAAGCGAATCGACGACGCTTAAAAACATTCAAGTTTCCGAAAAGAACTTGGATAGAATGTTGATTTATCACCGATACTCCAATCCCCATCTCCACATGGACTCCTGATTTCCAATCGAGTTTAGATTCCGTAAATTATCCGCCTCGCTTAGTGTGTTTCCATTTGGGAAGTGTAGCCATCAAATGGACGAGTGTGAAGCGTAAATGCATCAACGACCAACCATGGGACTCGGTAAGTAGTAATTGCCAGAAGCAAAGGAAAGAACCGATTGGGCTTCTAGATCTTCTTAGTGGACTTGATGGTGTTCTTCAATTTGTTCTAAGAATATCCGCTAGGGCAAACTTGCAAATTCAAGAGAACCAAGAGTCCACGAGTCAAACAAACACATTAAAGGAAAGACATCTTATACGAAAATCGCTAAGAGAGGAGATATAGATGTGGCAAAAGATAAATATCGAGGACAAATTTCAGCGATCCATTCACAAAAGTCGCCCCGCCTCAATACATTCGAGAGACATGTGAGTGGAATGGGTGTCAAGACCGCTGCTAACTGGCTTTGAGTATAAGGGGAGAAATTATTAGTTCGTGTAGGTGACATTAGATGTCACTTGACTACTCGAGACGGTTGTAGTATACTTAAAAGCGCATTTTGAGTATAAGTGGAGATTGTTGGGATTATAATCGAAAAGTATGCTTTTTACTTTGTATAATCGAAACCTAATTTCCGTGACTTATTTATCAAATAAATTGTTTATCACCGATGCTTTAAATATGATCAATGTTATATATATTTATCGATAACTGCTCAATAATTCAGACGTTTACATCAGAAGTTAATTTAGTGATACCCGATCACGTAAGATTAAATTAATAAATCCTTTGTAACTATAAGTACGCCATTCACGACCTAGATGGAAATGAACAACCATCGCGAAAGGTTGAGGTGTAAGGCTCGATTGGTTTGTCTTGACCAAGAGATTACACTAGTGCATGACCGATGCACCGAATAGACCTACAGAGGATAAATTCTTCTAATCAACAAGGAAGAATTAGACCTCAAATGGTTCGTTGTTTCTTAACCTTCGCCCCTTAAATAGATCACGGGATCGGTAACTATTGCTTTGACTTATCATGGGTAGCTAATCGCAGAGATTCAATACTTTTTATCTTGGGCAATATTATTGGTCACATGTGATTGCTAAGATTTAATACGAAGAATCGTGGTGCAAGCACGCTTGTTTGATTTGTCCCCTCGAGGTTCATAAGTTTTATCATACCAAATCTTGCAAGGGAATTTGTTTCCTAGATGGATAATAATGTTGAACCGCTCTCTACCAAGGACAAAAGATATTAATTAATGGAAAGCTATTTCAAAGGGCTTGAATTAATTAATGGGCTAGATAATCTTAAACACGGAAATAATGACCGGAGCCATATTGACCGTAATACGGGTTAAGATGGATAGTGCAATATTAATTATGTAGTGATTAATTAATATTTACGGGCTTGAATTATATTGTGGCTCAATATTAGATATTCAAGATCCATTAGAAGGTCCAATCTTAATTCCCTAAAGGCCCCCGAAAGTAGCCCAACATATAGTCCAATAACCTAAAAAGTGATTAAAATAAAATAAATATTGTTGCTTATATTTCCTCAAAATTTTTTAAAAATTATGGATAAAAGATGGAGAAAGATTTTCTTTGAATTTTGTTATGGAATGAAGATATGTATTCTTGAATACAAGATTATCTCATTAAATTCAAGAAATCTCCCACTTGGTTATCTATATAGAGATTTTTCAAATTTTGAAAATATAGGGCAAGAAAGATTTTCTTGATTTTCTTGAAAAGATATTATGGAAGATATGTATTTTTTGAAATACAAGAATATCTCATAAATTCAAGAAGATCCAAATCTTGGAATCTTGCTCAAATTTTTAAAAAAATATACCATAAAATAGAGAGGTGGATTTTTGTGAATATTTTAATTATGGGAAAAAGAATATATGGGATATATTCAAGATTTCTTGGTGACCAAGAAAAGTCTTTTCCCACATTGAAAATTCACATAAATTTCGTGCCCCTCCTCTCCTATAAATAGGGGATGATTAGTTCATTCCCAAGTACAATTCCATGTGCTGGAAATATTAGCAAATCCACATAAGTGGTGCAACAAAGTTTATTTTTTTCCTTTTGTTAATTGTTCGCGAGTATCCTTCCACCGGATTGTCGAGCAAGGGCTAAGGGAATACTTGGGAAGTCCTTTTGGTTAGTCCGTCCGACCAAAGTCACTGCCATCCCGAGAGGTACGTTCACGTAAACCCGTAGATTCCGCATGCGTAGGTTTTACGTGGCTTTTTATATGCATGATATGTTGTTGCAATTATTATTTGAATTAATATAGGATTAATTCATGCTAGTAATAATTAATGAATTAAATTTGTATTTAAATATTCACCCCGAATAGATCTGTGCGAATCATTCCCCAACACAATTGGCTGTACTGCCCACTCAACAAGAGCATTTGATTGAGGATTTTGACAAGATGAAGTTGACTATCAGCAACCCAGGAAAGTCAACCTCAATATTAGCTACAATGACAATCTAACCAACACTGAGAGAACGGATAATAGAAGCTCAAAAAGGTGATCGGTTCCCAAAATTAATGAGCAACAAGGTGAAAGAGAAATTAACTAAGGATTTTTCCATAACCTTAGATGGAGCATTGATGTTTAAAGGAAGAATCTGTGTGCCCAAGATGGAGGAGTTGAGGGATGATATAATGAAAGAAGTGTTAGTGTTAGTGTCCTAGAGACAATCCATTGTAAGGACATAATACTCGATGATATTCTGTTTGATTTAATATTATAGTTCACTTAATATTAATGTATGTCAATACACTTGTTTGAATATTATGTTTGATTGTTTGCATTTATTCATATAAGTGTTCTCATGAGTCATCACTGTCATTGAGGTTGTGAGAACTCAGATGACTTAAGCATGACTCTCAAATAGCCCCGATCAAGGATCATCAAGAATGGGATATTGATGATGCAATGGAGATTGGTGTGCGATCTACATCATACTCTTAGAGGGTGTAGTAAGATCTCACTTACTACGAGATACTAGGTATCTCATGATGGATGCACAAATACCTTAGAGGGTATTGGTATACCCATCCGAGAAACCGTTTGATGTATTTCCACTATATGTGTCTACGTGTCTAGGTTAGTGGGAGCGATGCAATACTCCTTTGACTTGAGGTCAATACGCACGACATGTGTGGAGTGATGAACTTTGACCATGACCAATGCTTGCACCCTTCCATGGGTAGATACGACTTGGATTGGGTTCATCACGAAGTGATGTGCGTGGTAGTTGAGTCAAGAATATGATTCATTCCTCAATGTGGATTTAGAGAGAATACTCATCTTCTCATCATAATTGGATCAAAGTCATCGGCCGATGCACGTCAACTTAGACTTTGTGACTAAGTGTGACATACATGATCAATTAGCGATTAGAGATAAATTGATTAAGTTATTTGAATAGACACTTCATCATGTTCAAGACTAATTGAGTATTCTTGAATGAAAGGAGGAAATCGTAATAGCCCATGTTTCAGTTACAGGTAGTTGCACGTTTCTTGCAACATACCTCATATATTGAGAATGTCTGATTTATTGTCTAGGGTTCAATTAAGACCGTTAGTTTGACTAATCGCTCGATATATGAGGGCCTATGAGTCACACAACAAGTAGTTCCCTTTTACGGATTATAGTTGGTTGATTAAATGTTAAATTGGATTTAATATTTAATTTATGGAGAATTAATTAATAATAGATTAATTTGGAATTAATTATTATTAATGTTTAATTAAATTAGATTTAATTAAATAGAATTCCCAATAATAATATATTGTATATTATTGTAGGATTTAATATATATATGGAATCAAATCGTAGAGATTTGACATATATGGAATTTAAATCCGTAGAGATTTATATTTAGGGAATTAAATTAAAGGGATTTAATTTAATTAATGATTAGGGATTTTATTTCAATCAGGCTAGCTTAAGATTTAAGCTGGACCTCCCTATATATACAAGCTCTTGGGAATTCACAAATAGCGTTAATTCATTATTCTCTCCATAAGATCTAGAGTTAAAATTTTCCTAGCAAATTCATCTTGGGATTCAACACTGGAAAATCTGTGCAAGTCCGTGAACGAGGATTACGTGGATACCATAGTAGAGAAATATGCGTACGATTTACTGTAAGGTTTCACTTTATGTTTATACGTATTCAATTTTGCAATTAATTGCTCGTTGTTGGTGAACTGTTTATTTCCGCTGCGTATGTATTACTTGTTTACGTGCCTCAAAATTCCAACAAGAAGATCATAACACACCATATACTGCACATCCCGGTGGGACAAAGATGTATTGAGATCTCAGAAGTAGTTTCTGGTCGAGGGGCATGAAACGGTCAATTGCCCAGTTTGTTAGAACTTGTCTCACGTGCCAAATGACCAAGTCTGAACATCAACGACCTGCTGGATTGTTGAAACCATTTGATATTCCAGAATGAAAATGGGAACATGTGACAATGGATTTTGTGACACGATTGCCGAGAAGTCCAAAACAACATAAAACAGTATGGGTCGTAGTCGACAGAATGACAAAAGTAGCCCAATTCGTACCAGTTAAGATGACCTACTCAATGGATCGATTGGCTAAATTGTACATTGATAAAGTGGTACGATTGCATGGGGTGTCGGTATCCATCGTATTCGATCGTGATTCGCGATTAACTTCAAAATTTTGGAAGAGCAGATGGCCATGTGCACTAAAATGGATTTCGGTACCGCCTTCCACCCACAGACGGATGGACATTCAAAGAGGACAAATTGGATACTAGAAGATCTATTGAGGACATGTATTTAGACTTTGGAGGAAGCTGGGAAGATTACCTGTCCTTAGTAGAATTTACTTACAATAATAGCTATCAGTTTACCATTGGAATGATTCCATATGAAGCGCTCTACGGACGGAGATGCAGAATGCCAATCCATTGGGATGAAGTTGGAGTGAGAAAAATTTTGGGACCCGAACTGGTAGAGAAATCTATGGAAGCCATCAATAAAATTTGTGAGAGAATCAAGATTGCCCAGAATCAATAAAAGTCTTATGCCGACTCTCGGAGAAAGGACTTACAATTCGAAAAAGGATAAAAATTATTCCTGAAAGTTTCACCTATTAAAGCGATAGTCAGTTTTGGGAAGATAGGGAAATTAAGACCTAGATATGTGGGGCCGTTCGAAATCTTAGAGCGAATTGGAGACGTAGCATATCGACTTGCCTTGACCCCAGAGTTATCCAAAATTCATGATGTGTTTCACGTATCAATGCTTTGAAAATATATACCCGACCCCGATCATCATATAAGACTCGAGGATTTGGCCAAATAAGCGATATATAAAGAGGAGAAGAAGAAAAAAAGGGGCCCAAAAGTGACCCGTACAAGAGAAAGAGAAAAGTCAATGGCTCTAAAGTGACCATGTAACTGAAGCAAATAAGCAAAAATAACTAAGTACACTGATCAGCCCAGGATTCTAATAAGTGCATTTTACGCAGGGGTTCATCGTTTATGTCAAAAGCCGCGTGTGAATGAGCGTTAGCTATGGCCACCGCCTCTGAAACAGATGGAATCGAAGGTACTGTAGTCGCTCGTGCCTTAGTATTGTAGGGGGGACAAGAGCAGTAGGCTTTTGCTTTGTTCCTCCATGAGGTCTGCCAACCTTTTTCGTCGTCTTCCCCACTAGTGATTTCTCCGGTGGGCCCAATGGGTCGTTCGGATAGTCTTCTACTTCTGCATCCGATTCTGAAGCTGTATTTATATCCCCTACCGGTGGGACAATGAATGAATTCGAGGTAGCAGGTGGGGTGAGGCCTGTAGTCGTGTTGGCAAGGCTGCTTTCTTCTTGTTAACGGTCTCCCAATCTTCTGAGTGTTTGTCATGGTCCTACACTTTCTCCCCGTTAGTACCCTGTTCCTGCTCAACCTCATATGGGACCACTGTAGCCGTATTACCATGCGTATCCAAGTCCTGCTCATCCTTAGCACCCAACTCCCCAGTATTATTGGGAAAGGTCTCATCCTCCCCAACCTCCTGCATCTCAACATCATTCAACTTACCCGCCACTATATTAGAAGGTCCCGTATCTCAAGTGTCCCCAGAATGGGCAGTAGTGTTGCTATTCTTTTCCATTGACGTCTTTTGGACCCATGTCTTTTGTTTATCTCCTTTTCCCGGACCAGAAGGTTTGGATTTGTCATCCAGCTTTCCCTCCGGCTGATTTCCCCCATGAGCATGACAGTTGTCGACCGAATAACCAAGTATCTGACAATGAGTACAATACTCTGGGTGTTGCTCACATCCTACTGAAGCAATTGAACAATGTCCTGATATTTCATACATAATGTTATATTCTTTGCCTTTCCGAAGATCCAGTTCAATTAAGACACGAGCGTAATTGCACATGGTTCTATTTCGCGTATGTTCATCGATACTTACAACAGGACCAATGGCAGAAGCAATGGTTTCAATAATAAGCACATGAAAGTATTCCATTGGCAATTCAAAAATTCGAACCCAGACATTCACCACTGGAGAGCTCACCTTATAAGAATTAAACTCCGGAACCCACTTCTGTAATCTAATCGTCCCAACCTCCAAAGGCCAAGAGCGCCTCAAAAGGATTCTATCCCTCTCCCGTAAATCTGCCAGTTGGATATTGAAATACCCTTTCCCCAAAGTATCCAGTGTCCAAGTTCCATTCACCTTCCAAACCTTGTCTAACAAAGCTTTGAGTTCAATTTATGGCATTGGTCGAGCACCTGATTTTAACAATACACTCCCAATAATCGAATTTTGCAAGTCCCGCACACATTTCCTATGTAATGAATAATCTATATTTACCGATAAATAATCCCCCTTTCGAACTGGGGGATGTTGAACATATGAAGATTCAGGGCTGAGAGCATTAGCAAACTTTTTGGAGGCATTAACAATCACATCATCTGTATGAGCAGAATGCCCAACCTTCTTAGGGAATAAACGAGCAGATTGTTGCATATCCCCAGCACAATTCGAGGCAAGTACACCAGCGGTGTGCTGCGTAACCCCAGCACCATTCGAAGCAAAACCAGATGATAAACCAGACAACACATTCAACATGTTTTCAGACCTAAGACTCGAGGATTTGGACCTCAATAAGGATCTTACGTATGAAGAGCGACCCATAAACATACTCGGAAGGAAAGTTAAGACCTTGAGGAATAGAGAAATACCCTTGATACTAATACAGTGGAGTAGACATGGAGAAATAGAGGCGACGTGGGTACGAGAAGGAGAAATCTTAAGCAAATACCCAGAACTTTCCACATAGTTGGTCCAAATTTCGGGGGCGAAATTTTTAAAAGGTGGGGGGAGTTGTAACACCCCATTTTATTTTAAAATATATGTATATATTTATTTCATGTTTTAAAATTTTAATTATTCTGGTGGACTATCTTATTGATATTAAAAGATTTTAAATTATTAAATAAAAAGAACTAATGATATATGCGAGTTTTAGAAAAGTTTTGCAGGATAGCCAATTGAGGAGACCGGGCTCGATCTCGATGCACTAGATACAAATAAATAGGAAAGAGATAAGTTAAATAAAGTATAAATTCTAATATAGAATTATATTATAATAATGGTAGAATAATATATATATATATATATATATATATATATACATGCAAGTTAGAAATTTAAAATAAATGGAGTACTAAAGCATGGTATCTCAAATAAATTAGTGACTAATATTTGAGATTAAATAAATAAATAAATAAATGAATCTACAATAAAGTTATTTGATTCTTAAGTACATGCATATAATAGATGTTGTGATAAATATGCTAATGTGTTTAAATAATTAATGAATTTATTTCCTAGTATTAATTATTTAATTAACTAGTAATATTACTACTTAAACTATATATAAGCATATATACATGAATATACCGTACGTGTACATGTGCCACACTTAGTTAGTAGGATTATTAATTAATAATGTTCCAAATAAATTATATATGAGCATAACATGTATATATATAATATGTGCAAGTACAATTATTTAGTTAGGGGATTTAATTAAATTTTAAATTAGAATTGTGAAAACTGAGAGTTGAAGTGGTCTTTTATTTTCAATAAAATATATATAATCTCCTAGTTCTCTCTCTACACTCTCCCAGTATTCTTTCTAAAATTCTGAAGAAAAATCAACGTTGTTTTCTTAGGAATTCAAGAGTCTTCAAAGGTAAGAGATGAACAAACTATACTTTTAAACATTTTTCTGGGCATTTTTGGTTGAATGATTTGATGAGTTATATGTTTTTAGCCATGGATGTGCCAACTATAAAGTTATTTAATATTATTTAGTAGATTGCTTGTTGTTTAGGTGGTTGCATGTTGATTTCGCAATTGCATGTGAAATTCGAGAATATTTTTGACCCTTCCTGAAAGAATTTCATAAAACCCTCTTATCACATTTAATTAATGGAAGTGCGGATTGTGTGGTAAAAATTTCGAAATTTTTGGGATTGTTTTTAAATTTATATGAATTTTCTATTAAACTACTGTACAACAGAAAAATTGGCCCTGTTTTTTACGATGATTGTAGGATTTACTGGGTACAGATAACTTCGTCTTTGAAACTAATTTTAGACTATGTTGTTCTATTACATCTTAGCTATCATATGTATTTTAGTTGGGTTTAATTTGAAGTTATATTATATTTTTAATGATTTTTCTAGCAAACAATACATGCAAAGTGAAAAACAGGCAATTTTAAAACTCTAGAACATTATACCATTAAATAGGAAATTCGAAGTTTTAAAGTGTGCTCATTTTATTGTATTAATAATGATTCTTAGGATTATATTAAAAAATTTATATTATTTTTTTAAGACATGTTCATGTGTTACCAAATATTGAAAAAAGATGGGACACAACCTCATTTTGGGGCCTATTTTCATATAAATTGAAAAATTCATAAGTAATAAACCACAAGTTATTTTTATGTGAACATTTTACTGTATGTACTTATATGTGTTAGGAACCTACTGTATAAATTTCATAAATTTATAGTATGTTCACCATTTGTAGTAAATAATTCACTACAACGTGTTATTCAAAGGTGTTTAACCTAGTTTATAAGTTATTTGACTATTGTTGATTAACTTGTTGATTGAGAATTAGGACCTTTTGAAATGATTGTAACTGTAAGTTTCCAAATATACTTTAATAACATTTAAATGATTATAAGACTAAAGAACTACCAAATGTGTCGAGTGCAGTACGAGCCAGCGGTGCTTCCGGGAAGCTATCTTGAGGCATTCAACGTCAAGAAAGTGGGTAACATTTAATTGTTTTTGTATTAGTTAGTTTAATTTGTGTGTAAGATGCAAATAAACAGATCTTCGAATTTTTCTCTGTGTGAATTATGCTATGTGGATTACTGTGTGGATTATGCTATGTGGAATTACGCTGTGTGGAATAGCCGGGTCGACGTGCTTTGGCATGTACTCATTTCTTCATATCAAATGACTTTCTTTAATACAATTGCATGTTAAATGTTATCCCACTAGGCTTTCTCTCCGGGGGAAGATTAATGATGCTCCTTAAATCATTTCAGGTCTTGCTGGAGACGAGGTGGATGTGTAACTAACTGCGACGGACCCCTCAAGTTTTAATTATTGTATTTCAAAACTCCGTAGGTAGAGTATTAAGTATTAGTGTGACATATGTGGACTGTTGGGGAATGAGTTGCACAGATCTATTCGGGGTGAATATTTAAATACAAATTTAATTCATTAATTATTACTAGCATGAATTAATCCTATATTAATTCAAATAATAATTACAACAACATATCATGCATATAAAAAGCCACGTAAAACCTACGCATGCGGAATCTACGGGTTTACGTGAACGTACCTCTCGAGATGGCAGTGACTTCGGTCGGACGGACTAACCAAAAGAACTTCCCCAGTATTCCCTTAGTCCTTGCTCAACTATCCGGTGGAAGGACACTCGTCGAACAATTAACAAAAGGAAAAAATAAACTTTGTTGCACCACGTTTGTGGATTTGCTATTATTTCCAGCACATGGAATTGTTCTTGGGAATGAAACAACCATCCCCTATTTATAGGAGGGAGGTGGTCGATTTTTTCAGTAGAAAATCAATGTGTGAAAAGACTTTTCTTGATCACCAAGAAATCTTGAATATATCTCCTATATTCTTTTTCCCATAATTAAAATATTCCACAAAAATCCCACTTCCTCTATTATATGGATTTTCAAAAATTTAGTGTGTGCAAGAATCCAAGATTTGGATCTTCTTGAATTTATGAGATATTCTTGTATTTCAAGAAATACATATCTTCCATAATATATTTTCAACAAAATCAAGAAAATCTTTCTTGCCCACTATATTTTCAAATATTTCGAAATTCTATTATGAAATAACCAAGTGGGAGATTTCTTGAATTTAATGAGATAATATTGTATTCCAAGAATACATATCTTCATTCCATAACAAAATTCAAAGAAAATCTTTCTCCCAACTTATTCATAATTTTCGAAAAAATTAGAGGAAAAATAAGCAACAAAATTTATTTTATTTTAATCACATTTTTCAGTTAATGGACTATTTGTTGGGCTACTCAGGGGGGCTTTAGGAGAATTAAGATTAGACTTTCTAATGGACCTTGAATATCTAATATTGAGCCACAATATAATTCAAGCCCATAAATATTAATTAATCCCACTACATAATTAATATTGCACTATCCATCTTAACCCATATTACAAAATAATATGGCTCCCGGTCATTATTTCCCGTGTTTAAGATTATATAGCCCATTAATTAATTCAAGCCACTGAAATAGCTTTCCATTAATTAATATATTTTGTCCTTGGTCGAGGAACGGTTCAACATTATTATCCATACCTGAAACAAATTCCACTTGCAAGATTTGGTATGATAAAGCTTATGAACCTCCCAAGGGGGCAAATCAAACAAGTGTACTTGCACATGATTCTTCGTATTAAATCTTAGCAATCACATGTGACCAATAATATTGCCCAAGATAAAAAGTATTGAATCTCTCTTTGATTCGCTACCCATGATAAGTCAAAGCAATATTTACCAATCCCACGTGATCATATTTAAGGGACGAAGGTTAAGAAACAACGAACCACTGAGGTCTAATTCTTCCTTGTTCGATTATGAAGAATTTATCCTCCTCAGAGGTCCTATTCAACAGATCACCATGCACTAGTGTAATCTCTTGGTCAAGACAAACCAATCTCGAGCCTTACACCTCAACCTTTCGTGATGGGTTGTTCATTTCCATCTAGGTCGTGAATGGCGTACTTTTTAGTTACAAGGGATCGTTAATTTAATCTTCGTGATCCGTATCACTAAATTAACTACAATGTAACACGCATTTAATTATTGAAACAGTTATGCAAAGAAATATATGTAACATTCAATCATATTTAAAGCATCGTTGATAAACAATTTATTTTAGTAAATAAGTCCGAAATTCATTTTAGATTATACAAAGTAAAAGCATACTTTCCAAAGATAATCCCAACAATCTCCCACTTATACTCAAAATCTCGCTTTTAAGTATACTACAACATGTCTCGCGTGTCCCGTGACATCTAATGTCACCTACACGAACCTAATAATTTCTCCCACTTATACTCAAAGCAGATTGGCAATCGGTCTTGACACCCATTCCATTCACATGTCTCTCGAATGTATTCAGAGGCGATGCTTTGTGAATGGATCTCTAAAGGTCGTCCCTCGACGCTATCTTTGCCACATCTATATCTCCTCTCTTAACGATTTCTCGTATAAGATGTCTTTCCTTTAATGTGTTTGTTTGACTCGTGGACTCTTGGTTCTCTTGAATTTGCAATCCCCCTCAGCGGATATTGCTAGACAAATTGAACACCATCCAAGTCCACTAAGATGGTCTAGAGCCCAATCGGTTCTTTTTTTACTTTGCTTCACAAGCAGCTACTTACCCGACTTCCATGGTTGAGTCAGTGATGCATCTCTGTTTCACACTCGTCCATTTGATGGCTACACTTCTCAAATGGAAACACACTAACCGAGGCGATAACTTCGAATCTAAATCGATTGAAATCCGAGTCCGCGTGAGTCGATGGGGATTGAGTACCGATCGATAAATCAACATTCTATCCCCGAATTCTTTTCAGACACTTCAGAATGTTTTTAACTGTCGTCCAATGCTCTTTCCCTTGGTGTTTGGAAATTTAGAGTTTTGATGAAAGTTCTAAAACACATGTAATAGGACCAACGATTCAAGAGGTAATCGATGTTTTTATTACCGCTTATAAGATTACCAAATTGATAATTATTGTAGAGAACAACCGATGTAGAAGATAGGTCACATATTGAGGGGGGAACTCAATATGTATAGGTCGATCTAAAGATCTCAAGAACAAATTGATATCCGGCTGGCCGTATGGCAAGAGAAGGACAGAAGATCGATCGATCCGATAAAAGTCGATATCTCAAATTGAAGTCATGAAGTTCAAATTCGAAGACTTGAAGATCGATGACTTCCGTAAGATCGCACGGTAAGACCTATATCACCGAGTCCGCTAGTTGAAGCTAAGACAATCGCACCCGAAGACTTATCGTAGATCGATTGGCCAGGATCGATCAAAGTCACCACCGTGTGAAAATCGATGTTTCACCAAATCATACGCCGATGATCCGAACAAGAAGAATGTCAACCTTAGTTGGTAGAACAACACCGAAAAGTGCTTCTATTAACCAATAAGAACAAGACACGATGATCGAGCCAACAATTACGGATTTGGTGTCGCTTTCAAACGGCTATAAAAGACACTATTCACGCTTTTCGCCATGCCGCTTTCAAGACGCCACATCAATCCCGCAAGTCTACCAAATATAGCCGGAGATTCAAATTGCTTTCCAACGCTTTTTGATTTCGAGGTCTATAAATATGAGATTACTCTTCTTGAGTGAAGACACGGAAACTATCAAGAAGCTCAAGCTATAATCAAATTTCCGCACGAAGAACACAAACTTGAAGATTATTTTCTAAGTGTTCATCCCATAGTTCTTAGCACATAAATCTTTTCATCTAGCTGATAGGCTACTTAAAAACTAGGAAATATTTCAAAGTTGGAACAAAAACAATCTTACCCAAAACCCAAAGTTAGGTTAAGTTGTTTAACAAGATTTCAGACTAGGGTTTCTAGTTCTGATTTCTGGGATCGGTTGAGTGAGAACTCTTTAAATATCTGTTGGTGTACTGTGTTGGACTAACACAATAATCTAAGTCCAGTTGGTTTAGTTGGTGCCCCTTGTGATAGGGAAGAGTGGAAGTAGGACTGGTTGTCCGAACCACTATAAATCTTGTGTGCATTTACCTGCTTTGATTAACTGTTTTACACAATCACACAACTTAATTAAAGCTGCATACATATTCTAAGTTAAGATCAGCTAGCACCAAGCTTCTGATCTGATCAAGTTTGACACTTTAGTCAACTGGTTGAAAGACTGACTTTGGAATCTGATTTATTAAAACTGGTTTTTCACACTGGTAAAAATTAGCTTCCGCACAATCAGTTAAACTGATAGATACCAAACTGATCTGCCTTCAGGCGATTAGTAAGTTGGATATCAGTCCAAACTGATTCACTTGCACTCTGATCAGGCTAACTGCTTTCACACCGACCGCGCACAAAAAATTTCAAGTCTATTCACCCCTCCCTCTAGACTTCGCCTCACAAAACCCGTTCGGGACCTACAAGTGGGTATCGAGCGGTGGTTCTACGCACCAATAATGGGCTTTGAGTATCATCGATTCTTGAGGAAGAATCTTTGTGGTCATTTGAACAGATCTTGAAAAACCATTTTAAAACTCATTCGCTTTTTCAAAAATCACTCAAAGATGGATAATACCTCCGGTATGTATCATGATTTGCCAAGTTCTCAATTGATGAGTATGCAGATTGGGCCATCTATATGTGCAACCATCTAGGATCGATAAGTGACGAATGATGGAAGTCATTGAACGTGGACCCATCATCATATATCACGACAACCCAAAGAGCTTGGAGGAGATCCGGATTTTGCCACGGAAGTCTTGTGCGAAAAAAGCCCAAATTTGATGGATGCAGAGGAAAGAAAGTCAGATACTTCTAGATACAATCGCCAGCATATAATCATGAAGACGATGGATAAAGTCACCAAGGAGAAGATAAAATATCTCAAAACTGTGGAAAGCAATGTGGGATACTCTTTTTTGAGATATGCGAAGGAAATGATCGATCAAAGACAATGACTACAAGTTTAACCGGTGAAGTTCGAAAAACTAAAGAAAACTAAAGACCATCAACGAGCTCGATGGAAGGATCACAATGTCAAGAAATAAGCTACGAGAACTTGGTAGAGAGATGTCGATAAAAGATATCAACTACAAGATCTTAAGATCTCTCACCAAGAAATGGGACATGAAAAGTCACTAATCAAGGATTGCCAAGACATCTCAAAGATGAAGCCTAGTAGTTTGTTCCTAAGCCTTAAAAAGCTCACGATTTCGACTTAATCGAAAAGAGGACAAGTTAGATGAAGACGAGACGCTCACTTGAAGCCTCAACGCCTAAATCGGGCATATGTTTAAGGCAACCAAAGAGCAGATCGAAGGCAATCAACTCCGTTGGAAACATAATAAGTCGGCAGAACGACGCTTCGCTACTGTGAAACTTGAAAAATCAAACATTCAACTTGGTAAGTATCGCAGATTCTATAAAGATTATCAACATAGCAGAGGAAGAGATAGGAGATCACCTGACAGATCTCCAGAAAGAACTAGATCTGATGATCGAAGAGATCACAGAGAAGAAAAGAAAAGAGATAATATGACCGATGAGAGAAGAGATAACAGATCCGGCTGAAGGAGTTCGGGACATTATCGAAAAGGAAGTCACCTGATAGATTCTACAGACGGAATGACTCACCTGGAAGAAAAGGTTCCGTGGATCGTGGAGCGTGTTTCAACTGTGAGAAACAAGGTCACTATAGCGCAGATTGCCCAGACCTGACTCCAAAAGAAAGAGAAGAAAAGCGGAACAGAAGAGAGCAACGTTATAGAGACAGAGTTCCCCGTCGCATGACACATCCGGAATTGATGATTCCTATCTCGCCCTCCGAGGATTTCGGGTACTCATCTCAGAGAAGACTTTGCTCGATAAGCAAAGGTCGCTGACTTCCATGAGAATGAAGATCTGATATTCTCTTTAGATGACGATGAAATCTGCCTGATGGCCAAGGAGGACCAATCTGAGGTAACCTCCAAACCTTCTGCTTTGTCTGCTTCCACACCTGCTATTATTAGCACACCTGCTGGAGAGATTGACCTGTAGCTCTACTCTGAGCAATTGCTTGATGATCTCTCTAATGCAGTAGACACTTATACTATAGTGGAAGCTGAGAATGACAAGCTAAGGATCATAAATAATCGCCTTTGTTAAAGAGAACGCCTCAAGAAAGCTACCGAATCGAAATCAAATAAATCGCCGTAAGGTAACCGAGAACTTAACATTCGAAAGTTAAATCTTCTGATCAGGAGAAGCAGATCAAAGATCAGTTAGTAATCAACAAACAACAAGCTGATGATTTCAAAATCCTTCAAGCTAAATTTGATGAGTTATTCTGACTACATGAGAGTCTAAAATCTTCTGAGGATAGTTTGTGCAAGAAAATAGAGGTTTTCACGAAGTCATCTAAAACCGTTCAAGAAATGAACACCTATTTTCGAACACCGATTAACAAGAAGGGAATTGGGTATGAGAACCCTTCCACATCCTCAAAAGCCCCGTTTGATTCACTTCAAAAAGGTGTAATCAAACGAGTTTCTGACAAAGATACACTAAAAGCTAAACTTGTATCTGATAAGGGAAAAAGACCAGTTGAGCAAGTAAGGCAGGTGCCTAATCGTAAAGGAAACAAAAATGGACCCCAATCGGTAAAGCATCACCGAATCAACGAAAGAACCCGGTTTCTTACAAGAGACCTCAACTCGATCAATGATTAGGTATCGTAAAAAGACAACCTGTCAAAGGGAAATCTAATCTGAGACCCAATCAAGGTCAGCTGCCTAATAAGCAAGCTATATGTAAATTGCAAAAATCACCTATGCCAAAAAGATATGAATCTTTTGATGGTAGCAGTCGTACCTACCCTTATAATCGAAAACTAGGGTTCTTTTTGACCGAGCCACACCGGATTAAAAAGAAGACAAACAAAGAAAGATAAATCCCAAGTCTTCTAAGTCACCCAAGGCTCACACGAATAATCATACTAATCGAAAAGATATAAAGAGACGATGATTATGTTGATATGTATGGGAGACAAATCAGTCTTCTCGATCTAACCGACATAAATAGAAGTGCCCTGCTTTGTATGGATCCCTAAAACCAACCCTAACCCTCGGGACCCAATCCAAAAGGGGTACCTAAAGCCCGATTTGGTTGCGGGTTCACGTGGGTCCGCCAAAAAGGAGGTGTACAAGCAACTATCCGGTACATCGATAGTGGATGCTCAAGGCACATGATTGAAGCAAACATCTCCTTAGCTCTTTACATAGAACAAAAAGGCCCGCGTGTACTCTTTCGGGTGATGATAACTTTGGTTTTACCAGAGGATTCGGAACCTTAGAGAATGATGATGTACAATTCTTTGAGTCTCGTATGTCGAAGGTTTAAAAGCATAACCTTGTTATCGGTTTCACAATTCTCTGCGATAATCGGATTGATGTTGAGTTCTCGATCGATCAATGCACTATAAAAAATCGAGCCACTCAACGGATCTTGCTAACCGGGTTCAAGGAAAGGGACGATCTACACAATGATTGGAACAGTTGCCCAAGAAATGCATGCCTGATTGTTAAGAGTTCCAAAAGTAGCAGTTGGCTCTGGCACAAAAGAATGAGTCATCTGAACTTTAAAACTCTTAATAAGATAGCAAGGATGTCTTTAGTGGAAGGACTTTCGAATGAGGTATTTTCTAAGGATCGGGACATGTGTCGATGTCGAAGGGAAAAACAAAGTTAAAGCCTCATTCAAGAAAAATCCACGGACCGGCATCCAAAGCAGAGTATTGCAAAATGCTTCATATGGACTTATTTGGACCAGTTACACCAGTCAGTCTCAGCGGACACAAATATACTCTGGTAATCGTGGATGATTATTCCAAGTTTACCTGGGTTATATTCTTACATAAGAAGAATGAGACAACAACAAAGATACCCGAGCTGCTCAAGAAATTACAAAATGAAAAGGGTTTCAGTGTAGTAAAAATCAGATCAGATAAAGGTACAGAATTTCTGAACTCTTTTATTACTGATTTTTGCACTAAGTTTGGTATACAGCATGAGACATCAGCTGCAAGAACGCCACAACAGAATGGAGTAGCAGAACGGAGAAACAAAACACTCAAAGAAGCTGCTCGCACTATGTTAGCTGAACATGCAATACCAAGCCGTTTCTGGGTAGAAGCTATCAATACTGCATGCCACACTCAGAACAGATGTCTTCTAACAAAGGCTCACTACAAAACACCCTATGAACTGTGGAAGGGCGTAAAAACCTCGTGTTTCTTACTTCCATGTTTTTGGGTGTAAGTGTTTCATACACAACAATGGGAAGAGTCATTGAAGACTTTTGAGGCCAAGTCGATGAGGGTATATTCTTAGGATATTCCTCATCTAGCAAGACTTTTCGGGGTTTACAACAAAGTAACCCTAGTTGTGGAAGAAACACCCCATGTAGTCTTTGATGAAACATCTTACGAACAAGAGAAATCATTTCGAGAACAAGTAGTACCAGATCAACCAAGACTGATGCACGTAAAATGGATCAGCTAATGATCAAGGAAAAAAGGTTCGTAACTCGTAATAAAGATACATTCCGGATCTAGCCGATTCACCGTGTCAATCAGATCCTAAGGTACAAACAATCGTCGATGAAGAAGCCGGTGCAAATTGAGATAAAGATCAACCGAACCATCCGGTTCGGGGGAACACTGAAGTTCCCACTTCTAACGTACATCGAAGACATGATGAGTCCAACATCACCGAGACATGTTCTTATCAAGTGGATCATAACTCGCACCACTCCCAATCTCTAGTAATGAACTATTATCGAAAATGGATGATGTTCTCCAAACCGACGCAAATCGTAATGTAAGGACTGGATAACCACCATCCAACCGATCCGATCATCGGAGACCCATCCGATAGAGTTAAAACTAGACATCGATTGGTGAAAGTGCCATGTATTGTTGTTATCCGCCTATGAAGGAACCAACAACAAAGAGAGAAAGCTCTACAGACGCATAAGTCGATTCTAGCCATGCGCAGGAGCTAGAACAGTTCGAGAAAATCAAGTTTGGGAATTGGTGATGCACCAACTCATCAAGACGTAATTGGCACAAAGTGGGTTTTCAAGAACAAGAGAGATGAGAAAAATGTCATAACCAGGAATAAGGCAAGACTTGTTGCTAAGGGGTATTCACAATCAGAAGGAATTGATTATGATGAGACCTTTGCACCAGTCGCTCGCCTAGAAGCCATTCGGCTGTTTCTGACATATGCTTCCCACAGAGGGTTCACTGTGTATCAGATGGATGTAAAGAGTGCATTCTTAAACGGGTACTAGCAGAGGAAGTTTATGTCGAACAACCTCCAGGCTTTGAAAAAGGCAACCAAGTGTACCGTTTAAGGAAAGCTCTTTATGGCCTGAAACAAGCTCCTCGAGCTTGGTATGATACACTCTCTCAGTTCTTGATAAACAGTGGTTTCACTAAAGGAATAGTGGATAGAACCTTATTCAGAATAGAAGATGGAGAAGATATTCGATGGTCCAGATATATGGGACGACATCATCTTCGGATCTCCCAACAAGAGTCTATGTGAAAGATTGACAGAAGTCGATGCAAGGAAGTTCGAGATGTCCATGATGGGTCAGATGAGTTACTTTCTGGGTCTACAAGTTAAGCAAAGTACAGAAGGAATATTCATCTACCAAGCAAAGTACACTAGGAGTTTATTGGCTAAGTTTGGAGTTCAAAACTGTAAGGAAGCCTGAATTCCTATGATGAATGGATTCAAGATGGATCCAAATGAGGAAAACCGAAAAACCAATCGAAAAAGAATATAGGGCTCTCATTGGATCTTTACTATATCCGACCGCCAGACCCGGATATCACTTTTGGCAATAGGTGTATGTGCGATTTCAGGCAAATCCAATGCAAAGTCACCTAGAAGCGGTAAGCCGATTCTTAAGTATCTGAAGACAAGAAACCTTGGTTTATTTTACCCATCGATGATAATCTAGAGCTTAGTGGGTATTCCGATTATGATTATGGAGGTTGCAAAATCGATGTGAAAGTCAACCTCGGGAACATGTCGGGCTTTTAGGAAGTAAACCGATCTCGTGGTTTTCAAAGCGAGACATCGGTTATGACATCTACTACCAAGCGTAATATATGGTCAGAGAAGTCGTTGTTCCCACCGCTTTGACTTAGTCGGCCAAATGAGGATTATAACATTGTAGCTAAGAATGTACCTATATTCTCGTGACAAGAATAATAGTCTATTGCAATCACTCAAAATCCTATTCTACATACAAGATGAAAGCATGTGGATGTCAGACACCATTTTATAAGAGATCATGTTAAAAAGAAGAATATCATAATGTAAAAGATTCATACTGATATACAGAAAGCTGATATTCTAACCAAGCCACTAGCTGAGATCAGATTCAGAGAATTATGCAATGAGCTAGAGCTTCTGGATCTTGGAGAAAAAAGCACCTAAAATGTTTGACTTGACCGATCTCGAAACTAGTTTGGTTAAGAGACTAACCAAAGTTAAGAGGAATCAGATTGAGTTTGGTATCTCAATCGATCGTAAGATCGACCAAGGAACTGATATGAGAAGGAGATCAGATTTACGGATTATCAGATTAAAAGAACTGATCAGATTAAAGGATTATCAGATTAAAGGAACTGATCAGATTAAAGGATTATCTGATTAAATCAGTTTGGTTATTTCATACTTTGTAAGTCGATTAAGCTGATATTCAACAAGCAAGATTCACAAGATTAAAGCTTACATCGCATAAGAAAACAGGAAATTTACACAACAATGGAATAATAGAAATTTTCATTGATAAAGACCCGAAGGTCAGATTTACATTACAAGTTACAAGTACAAAACGACCCGGAGGTCAGTACATAAGCCATAAACCCTAAACCCTAAACCCTAAGCCTAACCCTAGAAGGGGGGGAGAGAGAGAGATTTTAAAATCTGATGCTCCCATTTTCCCCCACTTAACAGGGGTGTGAAGGCTTTGAAATAATCATAAAGCCACCCTCAGAGCTTCGGAGTTAGGAGCGAGAACGGCGTTGAAAGGATTTCTAAGCCAGGAGCCCCTAGACCTAAAATCAATGGGCTCTCCAGTTGTTAAATGGGACACAAGTGCCAAAAAGTGATCCAAAGATCATATGGCCACATGTGTCACATGCAAAAATTGAGTTTGATATACGAAGATCAGCTATTGTCTGATCAAGACCGTATACCAAACTCATGTTTTATATCAGACTGAGTCTGTTGATGCTAATTTCGTCATCTCGATAGACACACAATGTGCATACGGTTAGGAGAAGTGTCTTCTCAGTTGTGATAGCAGATCCGCCGCCTCGGTGGTAGAGAAGCTTTGCAATAATTGTATGTGTAATCTTTGATGACGCGAAAAGCGAGAATAAGGACACACAGGTTGATTTGAGAAGTGAAAAGGGGTAAAGGTTTTTGCCTAAGTTTCAAAATAGGGGTTCACCGTTTTTTACAAAGAAGATAAGTATGGTGAATGGGTTATGTTGTGTAAATCATTGGTCCAATTTATAAAGGCCAGATAAGTATGGTGAAATGGGTTTTGTTTTGTAAAAGCCTTTTAGAGAAATTTATACCAAAGGCCAAGCAAGGGTAAAAAACACGCAAATTGGATAATTGGATAAATTTACGGCGATTTGACATTACGAAGTATCCAGACTATTATTACAAATGTCAAATCGTGCCGACTTAGGGAATCGAGACTACTATTCAATTCTTCAAGAACTAAGTTTTGGCGGTAACACTTATCCCAAGAATTGACTTGGTCCGAGTAGAATCAGATTAGGTCAACTCGAAATCGATTAGATAAGAGATCGATCGGATGAGGAAGATCGATTGAGTATGATACCTCAACAAATCGATATATCGCCAATAAGAAATCGAAAATAACAGTTGAAGGGGAACTTCAACCCACCGGAAGGATCGAGAATAGGAAAAATCGGGCCGCAAGTGAAGCCGGATCGGTTGAAAAGGACGGTTGGGAAATTATAAGGATTAGGCGTAAACCTAAGATCAACAAGTGGAATCAACATCTACGAGTGGTATTGATCGACATAATATCACCAACCAGATCTGATTGCTTCCTTGTTTCTTCGCTTACTTATCCGAATTATATCGATAATATTTGCCTTTACTGTACACACTACTTTTGTGATGTATATCCTGCAAAATATTTAATGCGGACGTGGGGTATATGTATTAAATGCCACAAAATGTGTTTTTAAATCCAAAAGGCAATCGTACGTGCATTTCCTGACCACACGATCAAAATCGCTCAATCTGGATCGTTTAACCTTTTCAAACGGTTGATCTTCTAATCTCGATTTTCCCTCCTCCATCTTATAAGTTTCATCAAAACCCTACCAGAGTATTCTTCTTCTCAAAATTCTTGCGATTTATTCTCTGAAAACTCAAAATTACTTTTCTGTGATTTAAAGTGTTTTCTTGCGATTCAAACTTATTTTTCCGAAAAACAGAATCTGGTAATTTCTGATTATTTGTTGAATTACTTTCCTAAAATCCATTGATCATATAGATTACGTCAATATATTTATCCTGTGATATGCCTTATCATTTCTTGGTATCCGTATGTATTTATCGATTACTAGGCCTGAGAATAGGTCTGATAATCAATACATGATATCTTTATGATTATGCACAATTTTAATCGAGTCTATCTTGTTGTAGATGGCCACTCACGGAATGGGAAAAATCATGTGCAACTATGCGGATCTGGCAACAAAAATTGTCGATGACAAATTTGTAAAGGTTGGTGTTACGCGGGATCCAGAATCAATGGAGGTTGAACAAATTCTGAAGAAGGGAGGTCTTGAAAAATACTGTGCTGCTCACTGCAATCCAGTAATGCAATATGAAGCACTGGAATTCTTAAGGAATTTGAAGGTGGATACGGACAATCCTGGAGATGAACTGATTTCTTCAGTTAACGGAGAGGAGATCAGACTTTCAAATGCTGACATAACTCGTCTGCTCAAATTTGCCCCAAAGGAAGAATCTCTCCTGCGCAAGACTGAGGAGAAATGAAGATGAGCTGATCAGAAATGAACTCTTCAGAGAGGCTGACAAACACCAGACAACAGGTTTTGTCAGGCCTATGTTGAAAAGGAAATACCGACTGTTGTTTGACATTCTGTCAAAAACAATCATGGGTATTTTGTTCAGCCCAGATGCTTTAACATCCGTAAAAATGTACATCATGGCTGCTATAATCGATGAAGCCAAAAATATCAATTGGCATGGCTTCCTGAAGGCCATTCTGCTCCAAGAACATGAAAAATTTGGAGTTAATGATCGTAGGCAAGTCTATCTGAAGAAGAGAATCAGCAATCTTAACAAGGTTGCAGTCATTCTGAAGGACAAAATGCCAAATGTTGAATGGGATCAGAACGGACTGAAGTCCTACAAGGCCTTTCTCACAACCACATCTGCTATATATGGGCCATCTGATGATGATACGCGGCCCACCCCTCCAAAGGTGAAGAAAGGAAAGATCAAGGAGGCAGCTACGTCTGCACCAGATGGTCCCCAAAAGAAGAAGAGAAAACTGGTAAAGGCTCAGGAGAAGAGGCCGAAGAAGGCAAAACAGGCCACCATGACTCTGTTTCGGGAAGAAGAGTCAGATGAAGAAGGAGTGCCAGAGCAACCTGATGCGCCACATAAATCAGCCGAAAAATCAGACAGGCAGGCTTCTCAAGTTGAGAGCTCGCAAGAACATTCTGAGGGAAGAGCAAGAGACGAACGATCTCCTTCTCCTCAATCTCGAGCTGATTCACCACTCGCACTTCTCGTCCGAAAGATATTTCTCCTTCTCCTTCACCGCCTGAACTCGAAAGTTCATCGGTTCATGAACCGGAAAAGATCACCTACTACAGAGTCGACGTATTTGTTTCTACAATGAACCTCTGCAGATTCACCAATCACCAACATCCACCTACTCGTGACACCACCGTAACCCTCTACATCTCATCAACCGAATCTGGTCGATCCAACAAATAATTCCCGAGTCCAGATCATCCAAGACCATCACCGAGAAAATGGTCAGAATGCGAATTGAACGAGATATTGATGAGCTGTATCCAGAGTTGGTAGCCCATCCTATTATTCGAGAGGAAGTAATGGAGATCCTCACCTGGAAAGATCTCCGTTTGAAGAGCTTCTCAGATTTCATGATCATTATAGAACAGATGGGAGGTGCTGATGAATTCGCAGATTTTGATTTCGACATGAAGAAATCGCTCAAGTAGGATCACCACCGAGCCGATAATCAAATCGATCAAAGCTCGATCCACGTAAAGTTCGGGATTATTGAACAAGTTGGATCGAGGTCAAAGAAACTCCTAAAGAAGATGATCCTATGAAGGATGTGGGAGCTGCTGATGATAGTGGAACCGGTGTCATAGCTCATGACCACCACCGGAGGCGCAAAACAATGAAAAAGATCAAAGACGCAAAAATATTCCTACAACTCACATCACCGCTGATCAACTTCAGGAGATCAGATCGTGTTTTAAAGATCTCCTGAAAGAAGAAGTTGAGAGAGTGTTGGCTAATCAACTTAGCAACACAATAGTTGATCAGAGGCAGATTGACCTCAAAGAAATAACGGATCAACGGGAATTGGCTATTTCCCAGATTGAGGCAATCAAAGATCAATTCTCTCAAACTGTGACCAACCTGACTGCTGAATTTAAGAAGACGGTTGATGACAAGCTAGTCCAGGTTGATCAACAACAAGTTTCTCTTCTAATGGTCACTGAAAAGCTTGAAATGACTGAAGAAAAACTTGACAAACTAATTCTTACCCTCTCTACTGCCGTGGAATCTGTCAAGACTAAGCTGATTTCGAAGATTCAAAGTCTATCTGCTCAAGCTCAAGGTTTATCTGTTGAAGATCTTAACAAGGCCATATCAGTTAGCTTTGGATCTCTGACTTCCCACCTCACTGCTCTTTTTGATCAAACCAAAAAGAGGGAAGGACAGATTGAGAAACCAACTGACCCTATCAGAACAACAGAAGACCTGATTCAGACAGTTGAATCCTATGGCCAGAGAGTAGACCATCTGGATCTTTTTGCTAACGAAATTTCTGAGAAGATGGAAAAGTCAAAGGCAAGAAAGTTAGTTGTGGGTGCTGGGATATCACAACTTGTACCAGTCACTCAGACTAAGAAAGTCACAAGAAGCACAGCTAGCCAAATACAGGCCGATAAGAAACTGGCTGAGAAACTGTCCAAAGAGCAGATTGCTGAAGAAGCCCGAATAAGTGAAGAAGAAAGAAGGGCAGAAAAATTGGCAGAGGCAAAAGATCTGAAAAAGAAATACAGATCGAGGGCAAAGAAAGGCAAAGTCGGAAAATCTGGATCAGAACCTCAGCTGCCAGCAAGAGTTGATGAGATCATTCCGAAAACTGCTGCACATGCTGATAAGTTTGAGGAATGGAATAAGATCAGAAGTGAATGGCTTCTGGATGCTTTTGTTCTAGATCTTGTTCCACAAGAAGAATCTCCAGATGCAGAATTCCTCAACTGGTTGGAAAACAAATACCCAGATTTTCTGAAGTATCTGGAAAATGAGGCCAAAATAATCAATGTAAAAATATCTCGCCAAGAGTATGACGTGATGGACTACTCGAAGAAGGCAGATGGCTCATTTGACAGACTGACATTTCAAAGGTTCTATTTTGACATCCCGAAAGCAAAGCGCGATAATCGATCCTCGGCGGATCAATGATGTTAAATGGAAGCTATACCAGATTTTCAACATCCCTCAAATCAAAGAGAAATGCCAGAAGGATACAAGCCAAGAGACTGAAGAATCAGAAGACCACTTAGGATCAACTGAATTTAAACTCAAACTTTTTTGATGTAATATGTAATCGATAAATCTAATGAAAGAAAAGTTTATTTTCTGATCCTAAGACAAAATCTCATTGTCTTCTGATTATATGCTCTTTATTGTTCTATATTTATCAACTGTGCTTGGTTTCTCAAGTGTTTTAGTTTCATCAAAAAGGGGGAAATTGTTGGGAAATTTAGAGTTTTGATGAAAGTTCTAAAACACATGTAATAGGACCAAATCGGACTGTTAGGTATGATCGATGTTTTTATTACCAGTTATAAGATTACCAGTTGATAATTATTGTATAGAACAATTGATGTAGAAGATAGGTCACATATTGAGGGGGAACCTCAATATGTATAGGTCTGATCTGAAGATCTGAAGAACAGCTGATATCCGACAGGCCAGAAGGCAAGAGAAGGACAGAAGATCAGATCGATCTGATAAAGTCAGATATCTCAGCTGAAGTCATGAAGTTCAAATTCAAAAGACTTGAAGATCAGATGACTTCTAGAAGATCAGACCAGAAGACCTACATCAGCCGAGTCTGCTAGTTGAAGCTAAGACAACTGGCACCATAAGACTCTATCGTAGATCGATCAACAGACCGATCAAAGTCACCACCGTGAAAATCGATGTTTCACCAAATCATACGCCGATGATCTGAACAAGAAGAATGTCAACCTTAGTTGGTAGAACAACACTGAAAAGGTGCTTCTGTTAACCAATAAGACCAGACACGGATGATCGGAGCCGACAATTACGGATTTGGTGCCGCTCAAACGGCTATAAAAGACACTATTCACTTTCGCCATGCCGTTCCTGAAGCACGTCACATCAATCCTGCAAGTCTACCAAATATAGCCGGAAATTCAAATTGCTCTCCAACGGCTCTTTGATTTCGAGGTCTATAAATATGGGATTACTCTTCAGAGTGAAGACACGGAAACTATCAAGAAGCTCAAGCTATAATCAAATTTCCGCACGAAGAACACAAACTTGAAGATTATTTTCTAAGTGTTCATCCCATAGTTCTTAGCACATAAACCTTTTCATCTAGCTGATAGGCTACTTAAAAACTAGGAAAGATTTCAAAGTTGGAACAAAAACAATCTTACCCAAAACCCAAAGTTAGGTTAAGTTGTTTATCAAGATTTCAGACTAAGGTTTCTAGTTCTGATTTCTGGGATCGGTTGAGTGAGAATTCTTTAAATATATGTTGGTGTACTGTGTTGGACTAACACAATAATCTAAGTCCAGTTGGTTTAGTTGGTGCCCCTTGTGATATGGAAGAGTGGACGTAGGACTGGTTGTCCGAACCACTATAAATCTTGTGTGCATTTACCTGCTTTGATTAACTGTTTTACACAATCACACAACTTAATTAAAGCTGCATACATATTCTAAGTTAAGATCAGCTAGCACCAAGCTTCTGATCTGATCAAGTTTGACACTTTAGTCAACTGGTTGAAAGACTGACTTTGGAATCTGATTTATTAAAACTGGTTTTTCACACGGGTAAAAATTAGCTTCCGCACAATCAGTTAAACTGATAGATACCGAACTGATCTGCCTTCAGGCGATTAGTAAGTTGGATATCAGTCCAAACTGATTCACTTGCACTCTGATCAGGCTAACTGCTTTCACACCTGATCTGCACAAAAAGTTTTCAGAAGTCTATTCACCCCTTCCCTCTAGACTTCTGCCCTCACAAAACCCGTTCGGGACCTACACTTGGTTACTCTGATATCTTGCCACCATGCCTACGGCAAAGCAGATATTCGGTCTCGTCCACAGCATTGCATACATAAGGTTTCCTACAGCCGAAGCACAAGGAATGCCTTTCATGTCATCTATCTCATTCTCCGTCTTAGGGAACATTTTCTTGGATAGATAGATTCCAAGTCTGAAAGGTACGAATCCTTTCTTGGAATCTTGCATGCTGAATCGTTTCAAAAACCAGTGTCTATGTATGAAATTTGCGATAACCCGATCATCCTTTTCTGGCGATCTCGAGTTATCTTGATCCTAAGGATATGTCCGGCTTTCCCTAAGTCTTTCATATCAAACTATTTTGAAAGCCATGCCCTTATGTCTGATAACACCTTCACATCGTTTCCGATGATCACAATGTTATCTACGTATAGTACTAAGAATACCAATGCAGTTCTGATACGCTTCTTATACACACAACTTTAAAACTCATTTTGATCAAACCCATAAGACTTTATTACATGATCAAAACTTTGGTTCCAAGCTCTGGATACCTGTTTGAGTCCGTAAATGGACCTCTTGAGCTTAAAAACTTGGTGTTCTTGGCCTGTTTCAATGAAGCCTTGGGGTTGTTGCATATGGATCTCTCCATCAAGACTTCCGTTAAGGAAATCTGTCTTGACATCCATTTGCCAGATTTCAAAGTCGAAAGTGCGCAACAATCGATAAGAGAATACGGATGGACTTAAGCATGGCTACGGGAGAAAAAGTTTCCTCATAATCGATCCCTTTCTTTCTGAGTATAACCTTTCGCCATTAGTCTTGCTTTAAAAGTTTCAACCTTCACGTCCAGTCCTCTTTTCCTCTTATATACCCACTTGCATCTAATGGGTTTGACCCCATTAAGTGGTTCGACTAGCTCCCACACTCTATTATGAAACATAGAACCCATTTCGGCTTTCATTGCTGTTTGCCAAGAAACTGGATCCTTATCTTGGAGTGCCTCGTCATATATCCATGGGTCTGATTCGTCTTGTCCGGGAATCAAGTCCGAGGACTCTCCTATTCCCATGAATCTCTCGGGCTGACTAACAACCCTCCCACTACGACGAGGCTCCGATTGTGAAAGCGTATCGTTTGGTATATCATCTAAGACAAATATTGGCAATCGAGGTTTGCCCTCTAAGCTCATTTAAGGTAATCTCACTGGTTTTCTTTGGTTCATATAGTCTTCTTCCAAAAATCTAAAGTGGGTCTTGATGACCACCTTTTGATCTTCTGACTATAGAACATACACCCTTTTGTTCCCTGGGGTATCCTACAAAATGACCTTTTAATTCTGATCGAGGATCCAATTTACCGACTTCCTTGTCCAACACGTAGGTCGGACACCCCCAAATTCTCATGTGTCCCATACTAGGCTTGCGCCCGGTCCACAATTCTTTGGGAGTTTTGGGAACCGATTTGGATAGCACCAAGTTCAGAATGTAAGCTTA
Organism: Stenogyne calaminthoides; assembly: GCA_037126765.1. Classification (NCBI taxonomy): domain Eukaryota; kingdom Viridiplantae; phylum Streptophyta; class Magnoliopsida; order Lamiales; family Lamiaceae; genus Stenogyne; species Stenogyne calaminthoides. The sequence continues at coordinate 25,323,661 of JBBCBC010000022.1, read as the reverse complement.
TTGTTTCCAAGGCATAACCCCGTAATCGACTTGGGAAGATCCGCATAACTCATCATCGATCTAACCATTTCCAAAATAATTTTTTTCTTTTGCTATGCATCCCCGTTTTGTTGAGGGGTTCCGGGTGCAGTGAGCTGGGATACTATCCCTTCATCAGATAAGTAGTTCAAAAACTCATCGCTGAGGTATTCGCCTCCACGATCAGATCGTAGAGACTTGATACGTTTTTCCATATGATTCTCTGTTTGAGCCTTAAATTCTTAGAATTTTTCAAAGGTCTCACATTCATGCTTCATAAGGAAAATGTACCTTGAGTAATCATCAATAAAATTACTCATAACCTCCTCTTGCTTTGGTTGACATTGGACCACATACATCTATGTTAACGACCTCTAACACTTCTTTGGCCCTATTCCCCTTGGCTCCAAATGCCCTCTTGGTCATATTACCCTCTAAACATGATTCGCAGGTTGGGATTTGTTCAACTTGGAGACGCTCCAGTGAACCATCTTTCACCAATCTTTGGATCCTCTTTGGATTTATATGACCTAATCTTAGATGCCAAAGAAATAATTCGTTCACGCTTTCTATTGTCGGAAATAGTTGATGTGTTATAGGATGCATTTCATGAGTGGTGTGCAGAGTTAATTGTATAGAGATTTTCCATCAATGTCCCGTAACAGATACACTCATCATTTCAAAAATGATGTCATTCTTATTAGAAGAAACTTAGTGTCCTTTAATAGAATTTTAGAAACTGAAAGTGAATTCTTTCTAAAACTGGGAACATAAAGATAATCTCAAAAAAAACTTTATCTTCAAAAGATAGGTGCACTTCTCCCATCGCTTTAATCACTCATGTAGCATTGCAATGTCTGCTACTTGCATGTAGTATTGCAATAATCGTTACTATCGTAGCATTGCAATATCTCGCCACTTACGTAGCATTGCAATGTCTTCTACTTTCATAACGCTGCCCGGTGTGATGAGGATCTCACTCCCACCGAGTTCTTGGGATCATTTAGAACCCGTGAAACCAACATGATTAGTGGATCTCGTATCAACCACCCACGAATGAGAAGTATCGCCGCTAAACAAGTTTCATCAACTAGTGCGCGTGAGAATTACCTTTCTTTCCGTCCCTTTTGGGGTTGGAGCAAGCAAAACCTCCATTGTCCTCTCTCACCGCAGCTTAAGCACTTCCTCTTTGGATTTTCCTTGACACAACAAGCATTCCTCATCTTACCATTGCCTCTTGGCAACAATTGAGTTTTATTGCTTATGGCCTTTGGTCCTCTTCTTTATCTTGCCTACCCTTGCCCTAGAAGATGAAGACGGACCACTTGTCGTCAAAGCTTGAGTTTGGTGCCTTATCATCATTTCTCGCCGAGACCAAAAGTTTGCAACAAATTAGCTAAGCGAGGCCAAAATGCTCAAAAAAATTTTGGGCGGAGAGTGAAGTATCAAATTCATCCGAGTCTCCGGATCATAATCTGCACTCGCGAAATCTTAAGTTTGTTCGGATGGGCCATCTATTTTGAGGACGTAATCCTTCTTTGGTTTGCCCTCCACCATTTTCAAATGACGACATCTCTCGCAAGGTGATCCGACGAGTCCCGTGTTTTTGACTCGTCGGTTAGCTCATCTAATTTTGGTGTGTCAAGAATCCACTTGTGCTTTTGTGCGCTTAGGACAATTATAATTTTTTCGTTTCCAATATAGTTTCCATACATATTGTATTGACTTTAAGTATAATAACAAAGGATTAAAAGGTAACGACATCTTTGAATCGAAATAAACAACTATATGCAATAAAGACAAGTATATCACAAGATTCGATCACATGCATCATATTTAAAATCTCAAAAAAATAGGAACATGCTTCACCAACATCTCAAAACAATTTAAATAAGCCACGTGGGGTGGGTCATTATTTAAACACATTCAAGCGAGTTACAAACAAGAACGATTTATAAACCTTTAATATCCAGATTAATAGTTGGCTCCCACTTGACCAATATAAAATTGACAGGGACTTGGGAAGTATATGCATATCAATTTTATACCTAAGTAATAACCATGATTAAATACAGGATTACTATTTCGCTTTTGATCGAGACTCGTGGGGAGGGTCATCGCCGCCACTAGTAATAACCCACAATCATCTCATTTGGAATTCATTCATGTGAAAGCTATCTTTTGACCGTCCCGGGGAAATTTCTCCAAAAGAATTCACAAATAAATAAATCATGGAGGTCAAAATTAATTAAATTTTATTATCCTAATAAAAAATTGTCAATTAATTATTTAAACATACTTAGTAATTTTGAAGGTGAGATTTTTCCATTTGGCAACCCTCATGCAAACACATTTAAACAAATTAAATAAAGCTTAAGATAAGACAAATAAATCAAGCAAAAACAGAAAAAATAAACATATTGGGCACAAATTATCCAATTGTCATGGTTTGATTTTTATTGGCTTGATCTTGAAGAAACACGCCTCGGATTTCTCCCACTCGTTCGTCTCGAAAAAAATACTTCGCCTCGAAATGCCACGCCAAAAATAAGGGATGATGCACGCCAAGATCCGACCGCCGCTTCACTTTAGGATACCTTTAAGATCACCTACGGCAAGCATCGAAGCGACGCACGCCAAAAGATGCCTCGACACGCCTCGGCGAGTGTCGGCCCCGAGATCTCGGCGGCGGCAGCATCAGATTCATATCCTCATAGCTATCGCCGCGACCTCGCGGCCCACAGTATCCGCGCCCAGCGGCATCCGCCCATCCCTCGGCCTGGGCGCGCCCATCATCGCGCAGCCCTCATCTCGCTCGCGCTCGGCGCCCGGCCTCGCCTACGCCCATGCGTGCGGCCAGCGCCCAGCGCCAAGTCCACAGCGCTGGTTACGGATTTAGATCCTTTAATTCTTCATCTCTTCGTTCCGATCCGGTTACAATTTATTTACAAAAAATAAATAAACCTAGATCTAGACTAGTCTATTACATTGATCAAATCAAACAAATCCTAGTCTACTTTCGTGGATTTTCTCACGAGGCAAAACAAATCGAGCGAATCAAATTAAAAAACACAGGTTTATATGCATGCATAAATAAACACATTAAAATCCATGACAATTGGATACTGCCGCAAAAGCAGATCTAAAGTTCTACTATCCAATTCCAAATTTTAATGTCCGTGAATTAAATTACAATTTAAAAAATTCAGAGCCCGAAATCGTGGCTCTGATACCAGTTGTTGGGGAATGAGTTGCATAGATCTATTCGGGGTGAATATTTAAATACAAATTTAATTCATTAATTATTACTAGCATGAATTAATCCTATATTAATTCAAATAATAATTACAACAACATATCATGCATATAAAAAGCCACGTAAAACCTACGCATGCGGAATCTACGGGTTTACGTGAACGCATTCTCTCCGGGATGGCAAAGACTTGGTTCGGACGGACTAACCAAAAGGACTTCCCAAGTATTCCCTTAGCCCTTGTTCAACTATCCGGTGGAAGGACACTCGTCGAACAATTAACAAAAGGAAAAAATAAACTTTGTTGCACCACCTTTGTGGATTTGCTAATATTTCCAGCACATGGAATTGTTCTTGGGAATGAAACAATCATCCCCTATTTATAGGAGGGAGGTGGTCGAATTTTTCAGTAGAAAATCAATGTGTGAAAAGACTTTTCTTGATCACCAAGAAATCTTGAATATATCTCCTATATTCTTTTTCCCATAATTAAAATATTCCACAAAAATCCCACTTCCTCTATTATATGGATTTTCAAAAATTTAGTGTGTGCAAGAATCCAAGATTTGGATCTTCTTGAATTTATGAGATATTCTTGTATTTCAAGAAATTACATATCTTCCATAATATCTTTTCAAGAAAATCAAGAAAATCTTTATTGCCCACTATATTTTCAAATATTTCGAAATTCTATTATGAAATAACCAAGTGGGAGATTTCTTGAATTTAATGAGATAATCTTGTATTCCAAGAATACATATCTTCATTCCATAACAAAATTCAAAGAAAATCTTTCTCCCAACTTATTCATAATTTTCGAAAAAATTAGAGGAAAAATAAGCAACAAAATTTATTTTATTTTAATCACCTTTTTCAGTTAATGGACTATTTGTTGGGCTACTCAGGGGGCCTTTAGGAGAATTAAGATTGGACCTTCTAATGGACCTTGAATATCTAATATTGAGCCACAATATAATTCAAGCACATAAATATTAATTAATCCCACTACATAATTAATATTGCAGTATCCATCTTAACCCATATTACAGTCAATATGGCTCCCGGTCATTATTTCCCGTGTTTAAGATTATCTAGCCCATTAATTAATTCAATCCACTGAAATAGCTTTCCATTAATTAATATCTTTTGTCCTTGGTCGAGGAACGGTTCAACATTATTATCCATACCTGAAACAAATTCCACTTGCAAGATTTGGTATGATAAAGCTTATGAACCTCCCAAGGGGGCAAATCAAACAAGCGTACTTTGCACACGATTCTTCGTATTAAATCTTAGCAATCACATGTGACCAATAATATTGCCCAAGATAAAAAGTATTGAATCTCTCTTTGATTCGCTACCCATGATAAGTCAAAGCAATAGTTACCAATCCCACGTGATCCTATTTAAGGGACGAAGGTTAAGAAACAACGAACCACTGAGGTCTAATTCTTCCTTGTTCGCTTTCAAGAATTTATCCTCCTCAGAGGTCCTATTCAAGACATCACCATGCACTAGTGTAATCTCTTGGTCAAGACAAACCAATCTGAGCCTTACACCTCAACCTTTCGTGATGGGTTGTTCATTTCCATCTAGGTCGTGAATGGCGTACTTTTAGTTACAAGGGACTGTTAATTTAATCTTCTGTGATCTGGTATCACTAAATTAACTACAATGTAACACGCATTTAATTATTGAACAGTTATATGCAAAGAAATATATGTAACATTCAATCATATTTAAAGCATCAGTGATAAACAATTTATTTCAGTAAATAAGTCTGGAAATTCAGTTTCGATTATACAAAGTAAAAGCATACTTTCCAGTATAATCCCAACATGGACGTCTTAGATATTTTAATTTCGTGTTTATGTCTAAATTTCTATGTCATGTAGTCAAACCTTTTGTACACCTTTAAGTAACTATGACGATCTTTTAAACTTGAACTCATATGCATGACACTGTTAAACTTATTCTAAATATATTATATCTAGTTATATATTTCATTTAGTGTATGATGCTATGCTTTGAGAATTTTTATTGAGTAATGTTTGGCTTAGAAATGTGGGTAAGACACGAGTTAGGAACAAGCATGTTTAGAAACTTAAAAAAAAAAAGGCTCGTGTTTTCATAAATGTGGTCTTCCGCTTTAATCACTTTAAGTATAAAATTTAAAATTCTTTAAACGTCAAATGTTTTTCTCCTAAGTGAGCGGCGTCGATTTTTGGGGCGCTACAAATTGGGTCTCATGTATCAAATAATATCACTATTATATATACATCATGGACATTCAAGAAACAATATATTTGCGTGACAATAAAATTTAACTAATCAAATTCTTAAAACCAGAAATTAATTCATAATATCTTTTACTTAAAAAAATACAAAATTTGAGGTTAATTGAGCTGGCAAGATGGTGTTCTAATACATGTAAAAAAAATTGAACTTCCCAAAAATATGAATTAGCCCAATGGACTAGGGTGCCCTAATGAGTGATGACTCTAATTAACATATATAAGTAAGGACGATGACTGAATCCTAAAACAAATAAAAGCTGCCTCTAAATTCTGATTTCAACCTCTCATTCATATCATACAATATCTGAATTCGAGTTATTCGTACATAAATTGCATGTATTTCAGTAATAATCAATGTAGTGCTTTAAATATTAGTTTTCCTTGTTTTATGATATACGTAATTCGTTTTATGGTCATAATATTCAACTTTTTTCTTGAAAATGATCACTCATGAGTAACACCTTTCTTCTAGCAAATATTAATATTAATAATTATGATTATGATATTTATGTCTGTCGTGTTTTATTGATTATCCAGATGAAGGACTTTATTACCCTCTATGTGTTGGATGAATTGGGAATCGTTATAAATCGCTATTACAGAGACGTTGCGACTTTCAGCAATTTGAAGCTATGTGAGCTTAATAAAATTAGGATTACGAATGTGTAAGCTATCCGCTCTTATGCTTCACCCACTTCCACGAATGGATCAGGGTTCAACACATTGTGGATGCTTTTATTAATTTGATAATGCATTTTCCCCACATCTCTATACGTATACATGTGTGTTTATATATAAGTTCCTTAATCATCATTTGATTGAGAATAATTAATGATACAATATCTTGTTTGGAGGAGGTGACAAAATCATCCTACACCGTTCAATAACTATTAAATTTATTATTTAATTTCATGTTTTTTAATGAGCTAGTGGGCATTAAATTCACAATATATTTCAATTTAAATTTCATAAACCATCTTTATCAATGTTAATTGGGTCTCATGTATTAAATAATATCACTATTATATCGATATTTTTTATTATTTAACTTATATACATCACGGACATTCGAGCAACAATATATTTGCGCGACATTAAAATTTAACTAATCAAATTCTCAAAAACAGAAATTAATTCATAATATCTTTTACTTAAAAAAATATATAAAATTTGGGGTTAATTGAGCTGGCAAGTTGGCGTCCTAATCCATGTAAAAAAAAATTGAACTTCCCAAAAATATGAATTAGCCCAATAGACTAGGTTAGAATAGGTTGTGGTGCACTAATGAGTAATGACTCTAACTAATATATATAAATAGAGACCATGACTTAAACCTAAAACAAACAACAACTGCCTCTAAATTCTGATTTCAACCTCTCATTCATATTATACATTCTCTGAATTCGAGTGATTCGTACATAAATTGCAGGTATTTAAGTTATAATCAATGTAGTGCTTTAAATATTATTTTTTCTTGTTTTATGATATACGTAATTCGTTTCATGGTCATAATATTCAACTATTTTCTTGAAAAATAATCACGCATGAGTAACAACTTTCTTCTAGCAAATATTAATATTAATAATTGTGATTACGATATTCATGTCTATCGTGTTTGATTGATTATCTAGATGAAGGACTTTATTACCCTCTATGTGTTGGATTAATTGGGAATCACTGTAAATCGTTATTACGGAAACGTTGTGACTTTGAGCACTTTTAAGCTATGTGAGGTTAATGAAATTAGGATTACGAATGTGCAAGCTATCTGCTCTTATGCTTCACCCTTTTCACGAGTGGATCAAGGTGCAACACACTGTCAGTGCTTTTATTAATTTGATAATTAATTTTCCTCGCATCTCTATACGTATATGTGTGTGTGTATAAGTTTCTTAATCATCATTTTATTGGGAATAATTAATGATACAATCCCTTGATTGGAGGAGGTGAATTCCTACACCATTCAATAATTATTAAATTTATTATTTAATTTCATGTTATTTTAATGAGCTAATGGACATTAAATTCACAATCTATTCCAATTTAAATTTCATATACTATCTTCATCAATGTTAATTGGGTCTCGTGTATTAAATAATATCACTATTTTATTATTTAATTCATATACATCAGGGACATTCAAGCAACAATATATTTGCGTGACATTAAAATTTCACTAATCAAATTCTCAAAAATATAAATCAATTCATAATATCTTTTACTTAAAAAAATACAAAATTTGGGGTTAATTGAGCTGGCCAGTTGGCGTCCTAATCCATGTAAAAAAATTGAACTTCCCAAAAATATGAATTTGCCCAATGGACTAGGTTAGAATAGGTTGCGGTGCCCTTATGCGTAATGACGCTAACTAACATATATAAATAAAGATGATGACTAAAACCTAAAACAAAGAACAGCTACCTCAAAATTCTTATTTCAACATCTCTTTCATATTATACAATCTTTGAATTCAAGTGATTCGTACATAAAATTGCAGGTATTTCAGTTATAATATATGCAGTTCTTTAAATATTAGTTTTTCTCACTTTATAATATACGTAATTCGTTTCATAGTCATAATATTCAACTTTTTTCTTGAAAAATGATCACTCATGAGTAAAAACTTTCTTCTAGCAAATATTAATATAAATAATTATGATTACGATATTTATGCCTGTCGTGTTTGATTTATTATCTAGATGAAAGACTTTATTACCCTCCATGTGTTGGATGAATATGGAACCGTTGTAAATCATTATTACAGAAACGTTGCGACTTTGAGCACTTTGAAGGTATGTGAGCTTAATGAAATTAGGACTACGAATGTGCAAGATATCCGCTCTTATGCTTCGCCCATTTTCACAAATGGATCAGTGTGCAACACATTGTGAGTGCTTTTGTTAATTTGATAATGCATTTTCCCGACATCTCTATACGTATATGTGTGTGTGTATATAAGTTCCTTATTCATCATTTGATTGAGAATAATTAATGATACAATCCCTTGATTGGAGGAGGTGACAAAATATTCCTACGCAGTTCAATAACTATTAAATTTATTATTTAATTTCATATTTTTTAATGAGCTAGTGGACATTAAATTCACAATCTATTCCAATTTAAATTTCACATACTATTTTCATCAATGTTAATTGGGTCTAACGTATTAAATAATATTACTATTATATCGATATTTTTTATTATTTAATTTATATACATCACGGACATTCAAACAACAATATATTTGAGTGATATTAAAGTTCAACTAATCAAATTCTCAAAAACAGAAATTAATTCATAATATATTTTACTTAAAAAAAATACAAAATTTTGGGGTTAATTGAGCTGGTCAGTTGTTATCCTAATCCATGTAAAATAAATTGCCCAAAAATATGAATTAGCCCAATGGACTAAGTTAGAATAGGTTGTGATGCCCTAATGAGTAATGATTCTAACTAGCATATATAAATAAAGACGATGACTGAAATCTAAAACAAACAACAACTGCCTCTAAATTCTGATTTCAACCTCTCATTCATATCATACAATCTCTGAATTCAAGTGATTCCTACATAAATTGCAGGTATTTCAGTTATAATCAATGTAGTTCTTTAAATATTAGTTTTCCTCATTTTATGATAAACGTATTCGATTCATGATCATAATAATCAACTTTTTCCTTGAAAAATGATCACTCATGAGTAAAAACTTTTTTCTAGCAAATATCAATATTAATAATTATAATTATGATATTTATGTATGTCGTGTTTGATTTATTATCTAGATGAAGGACTTTATTACCCTCTATGTGTTGGATGAATATGGAATTGATGTAAATTGTTATTACAGAAACGTTGCGACTTTGAGCACTTTGAAGATATGTGAGCTTAATGAAATTAGGACTACGAATGTGCAAGATATCCGCTCTTATGCTTCACCCATTTTCACGAATGGATCAGGGTGCAACACATTGTGAGTGCTTTTATTAATTTGATAATGCATTTTCCACGCATCTCTATACGTATATGTGTGTGTATATATAAAGTTCCTTAATCATCATTTGATTGAGAATAATTAATGATATAATCCCTTGATTGGAGGAGGTGACAATGTTAGTTGATTGAAATTTAATGTCACAATCTATTCCAATTTAAATTTCATATACTATTTTCATCAATGTTAGTTGGGTCTAATGTATTAAATAATATCACTATTTTATCGATATTTTTTGTTATTTAATTTATATACATCACGGACATTCAAACAACAATATATTTGTGTGATATTAAAGTTCAACTAATCAAATTCTCAAAAACAGAAATTAATTCATAATATATTTTACTTAAAAAAAATACAAAATTTTGGGGTTAATTGAGCTGGTCAGTTGTTATCCTAATCCATGTAAAATAAATTGCCCAAAAATATGAATTAGCCCAATGGACTAAGTTAGAATAGGTTGTGATGCCCTAATGAGTAATGATTCTAACTAGCATATATAAATAAAGACGATGACTGAAATCTAAAACAAACAACAACTGCCTCTAAATTCTGATTTCAACCTCTCATTCATATCATACAATCTCTGAATTCGAATGATTCATTCATAAATTGTAGGTATTTCAGTTATAATAAATGTTGTGCTTTAAATATTAGTTTTTCTCGTTTTATGATATACATAATTCATTTCATGTTCATAATATTCAACTTTTTTCTTGAAAAATGATCACTCATGAGTAACAACTTTCTTCTAACAAATATTAATATTAATAATTATAATTACGACATTTATGCCTGGCCGTGTTTGATTTATTATCTAGATGAATGACCTTATTAAACTCTATGTGTTGGATGAATTGGGAATCGCTGTAAATCGTTATTACAGAATCGTTGTGACTTTCAACACTTTGAAGCTATGTGAATGAAATTACGATTACAAATGTTCAAGCTATCCGCTCTTATGCTTCACCCATTTTCACAAATGGATCAGGGTGCAACACATTGTGAGTGCTTTTATTAATTTGATAATGCATTTTCCCGCATCTCTATACGTATATGTGCGTATATATATACATATGTATATATATAAGTTCCTTAATTATTATTTGATTGAGAATAATTAATACAATCCATTGATTGGAGGAGGTGACAAAATATTCCTACACAGTTCAATAACTATTAAGTTTATTATTTAATTTCATATTTTTTTAATGAGCTAGTGTGCATTAAATTCACAGTTTATTCCAATTTAAATTTCATATACTATTTTCATCAATGTTAATTGGGTATCATGTATTAAATAATATCATTATTATATCGATATTTTTTATTATTTAATTTATATACATCACGGACATTCAAGCAACAATATATTTGAGCAACATTAAAATTTAACTAATAAAATTCTCAAAAACATAAATTAATTCATAATATAGTTTACTTAAATAAATTACAAAATTTGGAGTTAATTGAGCAGGCCAGTTGGCATCCTAATCCATCTAAAAAAAGGAACTTCCCAAAAATATGAATTAGCCCAGTGGACTAGGTTAGAATAGGTTGTGGTGCCCTAATGAGTAATGACTCGAACTAATACATATAAATAGAGAAGATGACTAAAACCTAAAACAAACAACAACTGCCTCTAAATTCTAATTTCAATCTCTCATTCATATCATACAATATCTGAATTCGAGTGATTCGTACATAAATTGCAGGTATTTCAGTTATAGGCCTCTTACCAAACATGTTTATCGTTTAATTATAAAGTGATGATGTTAGGAAAATTAAATAAATTAATTAATTTCACACCTCTCTATAAATTTGGATTTTTAGATGAGACGGAATTCTTTCATGATATCAGAGTCTTTAGGCTCACACTCACATTCTGGGTTCGATTCTCTTTGAAAGCAACTCCACCCATATTAAATTGTTCACACAATGGCCATCATTCCAATGATGTCTTATGAGACTTAAGCCCACGAGTGGGGGAAATGTTAGAGAAATTAAATAAACGAATTAATTTCATTCTCTACAAGTTCGAATTTTTAGATGAGATAAAAGTCTTTCAGACTCTTTTATCCTTTCATGTACTTTTAAAAAAACTCATTAAATAGTAATAAATATATGTATAAAGTGGCGTTTTACCTTTTCACTTACTTTTATTGTCATTTACATTCATTTAATACAAAATATCATAAAAAGGAGTAGAGAGTAAAATGGAAATAATATTTTTAATTTTTATAAATTAGTGTGAAATGACAAATATTTTGAATTAATTTTTTTGAAAAAAGAAAAAAACCATTTGGGTCGAAAGAATATTTTGCAATTTACAAGAAACTTGTGAAAAGTGTTGTCAAATGATCCGTTGAAGAAACAAATTGCGCGTCTTTTCTGTGCAAAATTAAATATGGAAAGAGACATTCAACGCTAAGGAGGAGATGATGTATTCGATCATTAGATGTGTAGACATTTGAGAACACATATAATTAAAGATAATCCTCAATACACATTTTATTTTATTTGTCGTTTAAATATAGTTCACATAAATTAATAAAGTCAATGAAGTACAATAAGCATATGTATTATATATAATGTGGTATTTTTGCCATTTTATTTACCCACATCGTCAATTATACATTTATTTAACGCGTATTATTATTACAAAAAACAAGTAGAAAAGTGAAAATGAAATATGGTTATTAATTGTCACTGATTAGTGCAAAATTATTTTGGAACTTATCAACAAAAAAACAAAAAACAAAATGGGTTGGACGGAGTTGGAGTTAACATTAAAAAATTGAGACGAAATATTGCTACTTCTCAAGATTTTTATAATCCATGGTCAATAAGCAAATCTAGTACGTTAATTAAGCAGTTGGATCAATTACAAACTCAAGACTAATTATTATAATCAAGATTACTCAATCACAGATAGACACGGCACTCTTGCATGATAATGTTAATTATTTCCTGAAAATGACAAGAAAAAATGTCATAATAATTGGAGATCATCACCACCTACAAAGCCAATCACCTGTCCTTAATATTTTCAAGTCATGCAAGAAATAGTCTTTCAAAAAAAAGTCATGCAAGAAATCGGAAGTTACTGATCTCCAAATCAAAATTTTAGGTGTGTGAAGTAATCTATATATAAAGGTGAAGGTGTTTCTTGAAACCTATTTTCCAAACGATATTTACCAACTGTACTAGGTCGATATACGTGCACGTATAACCTAATTCTTTTCTAAACATTAACCAACATGAGTAACACGTACTATAATATATATATTTCACAAGAACAAAATTAAATTAAAAGAATAGTAAAACAATTAATATATTTTTTTAGAGAAACAACTAATATTTTTATTTTTAGTGAAACGATTAATATTTTCTCATCCAGTGAGTCGTACTACAAATTTCATTCCAATTCACGGTTGTTATACGATCGATGAATGAAACTAGACGTAATTATTTTATATATGAAAGGCTATATTGTCAGTCCCGATCAACTACAAGTACGTGCCTTCATGTAATTCCAGGAAGTATGATGTTATTTAAGGAATCATTTATTTCTTTATGCCGGCAACAAGAGATAAGAAAAAAAAAAAAAGAGCTATAATGTATTCTCTCCATTTTTTTATTAGATGTCGTTTCAACCTTTTGAAATATTTTTATAATAAATGTCGTTTTGGAATTTTCTCCCCCTATATCTCATATGTACCCTCAATATAATAATTTATAATTTTAAATTTCTTATAAATGTGTTGTATATAATTTTTCAGTTAAATATAATTATTGTTAAGAATATTTAAATAATATTTATTAAAATAATTTTGATATAAAAATGTATTCTTAATTTATCTTAAAAAAATTCAAATGATATCTAATAAAAAAATTAAAGGAGCATAAGGTAGTACAGTATGCATATCTCAAATTCTTCAACTATTACAAGGAAGCGTGTCCAATAAAAAACCAAAATTGTTTAGTATTACGTAAACCTAGGCAATGTCAACGTGTTGTGTGTCGATCGAGACTTGTTATTTATTTAATCACAAACTAATTAATGCTGCATATATATATAATATATATATGTCACATCCTTTTGGCATTGACTTTGATTGTTTAGAAGGTTAGTCTCAGATGTCTTGTTTCAAGACCGCAAGACTTATAAATAAGATTTTAGAAACGTCTGAACTTATTATGTTGAAAAGTGCGATTGATTTACATAGAAAATTGTAACTGTTAATATGAGAAATAGTTACATGCTTCTGTTTGGAATAGTTGCACGTTTCTATTTTGTATAATTACACAATTCTAAAATACACTACGATGAGTCTTGCAACATCTTTAAAGCATACTTATGAGACCCTTCTGTTTCGAAATATTGATTACTCCAGTGTTGAAAATGCCATAATTAAATTATTTATCCAATGTCAATTATTTGAGAAAGAAATTAACATTATATAGCTATTATTATTGAGCTACCCTACCTATATATGATGTTCCAGGATGAAACCTCACTTGAGTTGTTTAGTATTATTTCATTAAATAGGTACGCTAATTAGAGGGTTAGATGACCCAAATTATTTTTTCATTTTTTTATTAAAAACATAAATTATTTAAAATACTCCTACTTAATGTAAATTGGAATGTATTCAATAAATTAAAATATATCAGAAATTTTATAGGCAAGTTCAGATTTGCAAGCACAATAAATGATGTTTTATTGATTTGTATATAAATGAATGGAGATCATATTTTTTAGAACTAGGGAGTAAAAACTATTTTTATTATGGCAAAGTTTTCAAGGTGAAATTGGTTAATGAGTGTGATTTTATATTACTAAAGAGTGTGACTTTTTACTATAAAATGTATTACTAATAAAAGTGAAGGATGTAACTTATATTATAACAGAAGGTATCGTAGTTATAACTGAAACGTGTAACTTATATTACTAAAAGATGTAACTTATATTACTAAAAAATATACCTAAAAAAAAGAATTCAATTTCACAACATACCAACTCTTTTATTATTTGCAAATAAGGTCTAAAGCTTCGGGAATTTCTAGAATAAAAATTTGATGAGTGTGGGTACCAGGAAAGGACAGAGAATGTCAACGTAATTTGGAAATCAGCAAGCTTCATGCCTTTCTGCCTTGTCTTGACTCTGGCATGCCCTGTGGTGGTTAATTTCTAAGAAGTTGAAAACTACTTTTAAAATTTAAAATTCCATGGTTGGCTTATCTGATTTTGACATTTTTGTTTGTTTTAAGAAGTCAATCCTCTAATTACCAATTACCAAAAATATTATACAATAATTATTGATACACACCTACCATACTTATCCAAAACATTATAAATAGGACCCAAGTGCTCTGCATTTCTTCAACAGCTTTTAGTGATAATCCAAATTAATCGATTATAATCGTTTGTATTTCAAGTGCTTTTTAAGAAAAATGTCAGGCTGTTCATGTGGATCCAACTGCAAGTGTGGCAGCGGATGCAGGTAAACAAAATCAAAATAGGAGAATATATAGCTTTATTTTCATGGAAATTTAATTAATCTGTTTTACTTTAACATGAGTATATGACAGATTCTTGTAGTTTTTTTTTTTTTTGACAACTTGTGGTTTGTTTTTTTAATAGTATTAGTTATTTTCACTTAACAATATTAGTTATTTTTAGTAAAAAGTATTCATTTTTCTAACTGAAATAATATTAGTGATTTTTTACTGAACAATATTAGTTGTTTTTATTGTTCGGTATTAGTAGTGGAGTAGTTGCTAATGTGGATTGATGATTTATATATATATTGGCAGTTGTGAGATGTATCAAGATGTGGAAATGTCAAGTGCCACCATCATTGAAGGAGTTGCACCGGTGAAGATGTATGATGAAAACAATTAATTTCATATTTGTCTTTATATATACCTAAATATTTGAAATCTTTTTAAATACATGTATCTAAAATTATGGTGTTCAATTAATTAGGCACATCGAAGGATCTGAGAAGAGCTTCGGCGCAGAAGGAGGGAACGCGTGCAAGTGCGGATCCAGCTGCAAGTGCAACCCTTGCAACTGTTGATCGTGTAACGATTTAGCCCCGCAAAATGTATTTGTGCTTTATATATATGCAAGTGTGTGATGAAAAATAAGTAAGCCATGCATTGCATACATATTAATTCCTTGGCTAATATGTATGTATTCATGTTGCTTAATTATCGTGTGTGTATTTTTATGGCACGGGGCGTCATGATATGTATTTGTCTGAAAGGTTGGAGTGTATGAACTATTTATAATATTGAACATATTGTGTACTTAATCGTGAATCCAACATCTTTTATCTACTTTCTTTCTTTTGTTGCTTATTTCTGATATTAATCAACAACCCTAGCTACAAGTAAATTTTGATCATACTATATTCTAATTAAAACTTGTATTCGAGAGACTAATCAATTAACAACTCAAGAGTTGACTAGTTTAGAAGATTATGAATTATATAAGTTCATTTTCTTATTGGTGTTCACTACTTTTTCATAATACCGATGTATCCAATTATCTCCAAATTTCCTCATCGTGAATTCGTGATCATCATGGGGTGATAGAAATTAATTAAGATACATAAAAAAAGACCGATTTCCTCCACTTGATTCATTTGGTTGTTTTTTTTTTAGATTTTCAAAGTCTAGGGGTATTTAATCCGAATTTTCAAAAAGTCTTTAAAAATCTTGAGGTATTCAATACGGATTTTAAAAAGTCTTAAAAATCTTTTAGGTATTCAACAGTCTATGGACTTTTAATACTCTATGAATTTTCTTTGATTCTCTTTAAAAAATATAAACAGATTTCACCCTCCAAAATCTCTTCTAACAACCAGAGATTTCTACGTACTCTCAGAGAACTCTGAAGACGAAAGGTCAAAAAAAAAAAAAAACCTACGTAATACTTTTCATTTAAACAAGTAATATTGTTCTATTTAAAATTTATACTTTTCATCTAAACAAGTTATACTTTTCTTTTAAACAAGTAATATTTTTCTATTTAAACAAGTAATACTTTTCATTTAAACAAGTAATACTTTTCTATTTAAACAAGTTATACTTTTCATCTAAACAAATTATGCTTTTCTTTTAAAGAAATAATATTTTTCTTTTAAACAAGTAATACTTTTCTACTTAAACAGTAATATTTTTCTATTTAAACAAGTAATACTTTTCTATTTAAACAAGTTATATTTTTAATCTAAACAAGTTATATTTTTCTTTTAAATAAGTAATACTTTCCTATTTAAACAAGTAATACTTTTCTATTTAAACAAGTAATATTTTTCTATTTAAACAAGTAATACTTTTCATTTAAACAAGTAATACTTTTCTTTTAAACAAATAATATTTTTCTATTTAAACAAGTAATACTTTTCTATTTAAACAAGTAATATTTTTCTATTTAAACAAGTAATATTTTTCTATTTAAACAAGTAATAATTTTCATTTACACAAGTAATATTTTCTATTTAAACAAGTTATACTTTTCATCTAAACAAGTTATACTTTTCTTTTAAATAAGTATCTTTTCTTTTAAACAAGTAATATTTTTCTATTTATACAAGTAATACTTTTCAATTTAAACAAATAATATTTTTCTATTTAAACAAGTACGGAATCTAACTACAACAAAGAACGAAATTGCTTTCTCAAAGTCAACTACAACAAAGAACGGAAGCTAATGCATGAAGAACGAGTATTGCTAATGCTATGTGGGAAATGAGGCCGAGGTATAACGGTGATGGAAATGAAGATGAGAATAATAATGATGAATAATAATTTTTTTTTTTTTGAACTAATATATTTTGGTATTTTTTCTAAACAATTTGGATTTTTTTTTAACATACAAGTTTGTTCCATATACATTTGCATCAATAGTTCCAGCACCAGAGTCTATAGAGATCCATGTAAATTAATAAAAAAAATATTTTCCACAATCCTGTCAAGTATATAAAAATCCATGTAAATCAATAAAAAAGTCAGTCAAACTCTACATGGAGTCTATGGATTTCTAAATCCACGGACTTTTTAAAGTCCAAAAAAATCCAATAGAATCTCAATTGAATACACCCCTTGATCTCAAATTAATGTTGTAAGTAATAATGAATCAAGATTTTAATTTATCGACAAGATGAAAATTATAATATATGAGAAAACAAGGGGTATTTGGTTGAAAATCATTGAAATGAGAATTGAGTATGAGATAGTTATGGTAATTTATGAAAACAATGAGTGGGAGACCCATGTTCGATTCCCTTTGGGAACGAATTGGAGTATGGGAGTTATAAGGTGGCTTGGTGAATTTGTGGAGTGTTTGGGTGCTTGGTGTACTAACTACTAACAACTAACTTTGTCCGATAAAAAAATAATAATAATAAAATAAAATAAAATGACACTATATATTTCTACTCCTAAATAAGACTATCTTATTTGGTCGGAAAAAAAAAGACCTTCTTCCTTCCTAGCTATAATTATTTCTTTTCAGTCGTTTAGCTATAATTGTTTCTTTTCAGTCGTTCCTCCATACCATAACCAGCAATTTTTCTTTTTTTTATTATTAATGATATCACTACTATGGAGACAATCATTTCTCATATTTATGGGAATGTATAGAGTATTTCTATTAAAGAATTTGAACCAAACATCATCTAATTTCACGCTTTGACAAAATATTAACTTATCGGGTAAACAAGTAGATCTGTCAAAACGGGCTGAAGGGCGGGTCACTTCACAATCCACCTTAACCCATCATTTGGTGGATCTAGGCGGATCGGCCCATGGTGTGGGTGGGTTGAAAATTACTAGATTCAACCCAACCCACTAGCGAATAGCAGGCTAAGCAGATCTGTCCACTTTTTTTTTCGTGTTCGCAATCATTCCGTAAACAGTAAATAATTGCATTTAAGTTGCACAAAATTATGAACAGCTGATACTTTTTCCTTTGCATATATGGATGAACTTATCGAAAGAACATAATAATATTTATCAAAGGAACAAAATAATGTAACTTTTTACAAAATAA
Source organism: Stenogyne calaminthoides (assembly GCA_037126765.1). NCBI lineage: Eukaryota > Viridiplantae > Streptophyta > Magnoliopsida > Lamiales > Lamiaceae > Stenogyne > Stenogyne calaminthoides. The sequence continues at coordinate 25,305,030 of JBBCBC010000022.1, read as the reverse complement.
AAATCAAACATTTTGGGTTGGAACTTAGAAGCCGTGTTGAAATATAAAATAATTCTGAATCAAAAGATTATGTAATATTTTTGGGATCTTTTTATACTTTTAAAATCAGATAATTGAATTGAGAATTAGTATTTCAAGTATCAAACACATTCCCTTAAAAAAATAAATAAATACCACTGCAAGCTAGCCTGCCGTAACCCGCGGTCCATGTGGGTTGATCCGTCTAAGGCCCGCCTTTCTGCTAGTTTAATAAAACCTCAACTAGTATTGTTAAACGGGTCGGCCCTAACTCATTAGGGCCAGCCCTACAGGGCTACGGGCTAAACGGTCTCGGGCCTTAAGCGGTTCATTTTAAACGGGTCTCTAATAGTTGAGACCTAACCCTAGCCCTAGCGGGTTGCGGGCTAAACGGGCCACCTAACGGGCTCCGAAAAAAATTAAAAAAAAAAGTTCAAACATTAACATTACATAATGACAAAATTTCGATCCAGCAGACTGCCCCATCATCTTTAATAACATAATTGAGCAAAGTTCCCATTAAATTAGTTAATAATATAAAATTTGTATCATCACATTTATAAATTAATACCATAATATTAATTTATAATTATAATGATATCAGTTTCATATTTTGAACAAATTTCATATTAGAATTTATAAAAATATTATATTATTATTTTATATTGGATTAATATTTTACTTATTTATTCAATTCAATAGAAATTCAAAATTGTTAAAAAATATTGAATTGGAGAGGATTAATTATTAATTGACTAAATCAAATAGAATATTTAATTTGTAATTGATTGGTCATAATTGATTTTTGTCTTATTTAAATTTGTGAAAAAACTTTAAAAAAAAAAAAAAAAAAAATTAGAAAATAAAAAAAATAATAATAAAAAAATTGAGTATATATAAATATAAACGGGCTAGCCCGTTTAGCCCGCGGGCTAATCGGTCCGGGCCAAAAAGACCCGATTTTAAACGGGCCTCCCATTGCTCGGCCCTAACCCTGGATATAATAGGTTTAAACTGGCGGCCCGAATTAACATCTCTAACCTCAACTCAACCCTTTCTATATATAGGGTGGGAAGGATTGACCCGACTGGTCTAACCTATTTTCAAAAAAGAGGCCTAAAAATCGCTTTTAAGATTGGACCAATTTGAACCGGTTATTTGAACCGGTCAAAAATCGGTTCAACCGGTAAAAACCGGGTTTCCTTTTTTTTTAATAAATTTTAAACTTTTTTTTTAAATTTTAAACTATTAATTATTTAGGTAAAAAAAATTATTATTTTTAATACCAATCAAATTTTCACTAATCTTTCTTGTAAGTAAGGATCTAGACCCCCCACCCCTTTTATATTACTCCATCTTACTTTTTTTTTTGTACTTATTCAATGTGGGATAGGAGGCTTAGAGTTTAGATCCACCTCTACTCCCTTTTATATTACTACATCTCACATCTTTAGTAATACTTATTCAATGTGGGATGGAAGATACATAAAGTCCACCTCCTCTCCCTTTTATATTACTCTATCTCACATCTTTTCTAATACTTATTCGATGTGGGATAGGAGATCCTCCCTTTTATATTACTTCATTTTATATTTTTCTAATACTTATTCGATGTGGGACAAATTTTTACCCTTTTTTATATTATTTTCTCTCACATTTCATCTAATACTTATTCAATGTGGAACAAAATTTTTTTATCAAGAAAACCTACACGTTTATATTATTATTATGCCTCAAGTTTGATTAATTAAATTTAAATATTAATATTACAAGTCAATTGATAAATTAGTTATTTTTTAAAAATAATAAAACATAAAAATATTAAAAAAATAGACATAAATCATTTAAACGGTTGAACCGGTCCGACGGGTTGAACCACTGACCGGTGGTCTATCAGGTTCCATCACCGGTTCGGTTATGAAAACACTGATTTAATCCCTTTACGAAACTCAATATAATCTATATATAATATATCTCTCTATATATATAAAGGCAACAACATGTATAGAGCTCTGAGTAGGTTTTTTTGTGAACTAGATTCACATGAACATCTTCTTCAAAAATATAGTTTAATATAAGAAGTAATATTGTTTAGCATACAAAGTGTCACTTTTTAAAAAATACTTGTTTTACTAACAAATTTAGGGCAAAAACTTATATGCACCAGTTTCACCGTGCAACTCTAGTGCGTTTTTAAATGATATTAGTTGGTTTGCTAAAAAGATATTAATTGACTAGCTAATATTAGTTGTTTTAACTAAAGAGTATTAGTTATTTTCATTAAACCTAGTTGCACGATTCAATTGATACATCCAAATAGAGTAACACTCCTGTGAACCAGGTTCACACTATGAACCCTAATTTAATATGATTCATTTAAAGTGGGTTGACCCGAATTCGCATGGCACACGCTCAGTCTGATTGGAGTCTTTCATGTTGATCTCTCTCTCGCGCCGTCGCACGCTCAATCATCTCATCTCTCTCGCGCTCACATCGTGCGCTTAATCATCTCTCTTGCTTCGCGCCATCGTGCGCTCAGTAATCTACGCAATTAAGATGAAGGTGTAAGAGACAATAGCGCGAAAGCGAAAAACTCTCACTTTTACTCAGAAAAACTCTCACCGTTATTCAGAAAACTCTCACTGTTACGCTATAAAACTATCACTCTATAAAACTCTCACTGTTATTCTATAAAACTCTCACTGTTACGCTATAAAACTATCACTCTATAAAACTCTCATTATCATCTTATTAAACTATCACTGTTATTTTATAAAACTATCATTGTTATTCTATAAAATCTCACTGTTATTCAGAAAAACTTTCACTGTTATTCTATAAAACTCTCACTATTACGCTATAAAACTATCACTCTATAAAACTCTCACTATATATCATGTTATTAAATTATCACTGTTATTCTATAAAACTCTCACTCTTATTCAAAAAAACTCTCACTATTATTCAGAAACCAATTAATTACTCACCATTTTTTCCCTCTTCACATTGTTAGTCTCCAATGCCACCCATCACCACACCACTCCGTCACTCTTACGCAATTTCACAGCCGTCAATGTCGCGGTCAACCACCACACGTACAATCTCCATCAACTACGGGTCCTTTATCGCTGAAACACCACGCTCCACCGTAGATCGATAAAAAACCATCGAGTTCCGTCGTGGAGCCGTCGTCGTCGTCGCATCACAGAGGAGTTGTCGTTGCCTTCACATGAAGAGTCGCAGAGCAATTACGTGGAGTGGTTTCGCACGGCCGTAGGTGGGAGAGAGGAGAAAGGGAAATGACGTGAAAATAAATTGATTGAAATAAGCTTGGATTGTTTATATCTGACTCATTTTGTGTGTATTTGACCTGAATTCATAGTATGAACCAGGTCTACACAAGTTTTTGTCATCCAAATATTACTCTTTATTATTGTACCTTTCAAAGCTTCTATATATATTGAATAGGTAATTACATAATTTTTAATCGAAAAAAAATCAATTCGTTAGACAAACTAAAATAATCGATCGGGTGAAATTAAAAAATGGCAAAGTAGCCAGACACCATATATTCTTATCTTCGATTATACCCTCTGTAAATGCGGTAATGAAGTTATATTACTTTTTTTTTCCCTCTATTTCTTGAATTTGTATGAATCTATATATATATATATATATATATGATTTTGATATGGAGCCTAATATTGGGCTCCTTATGGAGCCTAATAGATTTTTTACCCGGTCCGAACAACCTCAACCCGATTAAAAACCGGCCCAAGTGGTTCATGGTTCACCTGGCCCGAACGGTTGATGGTTTAGGGTTTACGGTTTATAGTTTAGGGCTTAGTTTAAAAATGTCACATAAGCTATTAGGCTCCATAAGGAGCCTAATACTAGGCTTCATATCAGAACTATATATATATATATATATATATATATATATATATATATATATATATATAAGGATCGTGCATAGATCTATATCAATAGTATCCTGTGGATCTTTTACAAACACAAATAGGAGTTTACTGAGAAATTCCATAGTCCATGAGTTAACCTGAAAAAGCTTTTACGCCCAGAAAACGCCTGCGCCTATTCATTGGCATTACGGCAACAAGGGCTAGCCCACATAGTTAACTCATGAATATCACTGGAAAGCTCAAACCTACTGGTTAAACCAACTCTACCTTTGATATATCAAATTACAGATCATTATAGGAATATAATTCCAAATGCACATGATAGTAGAGTATAATTAAGTCAGGTCATGATTCAATACAAGTATTCTAGCCATCCATAGAGGCGGCGATCATCAGAAATAAAATTAAAATTACAGAATTTAAATAACAATATACCTTTAATAAGCCACTAGCATAAACCAGATAATGTACAGAAATATTACAAAGTTTACAAGCTTGCACACAAGAGAGGGATTTAGAGAGAGAAAGAAGGGGCGAGTCTAAACTCAAGCGTGCCTTCAAAAGGAAAATACAAGCCTATTTATAGATGAAAGAGCCGGACATCAAACCCCGGATTTCAAAATAAAAAAGAAATAGTGCATAAAAAACAAAACCACAAAAGGACAAAAAAGTTTGAATAGTAATTACTATTCATGAACAGTTCTTTGTCTGTTGATGTAAAGCGATGAAAAAATTTGATTTTGTCGACATCAGAGCTACATTTTGGCTGGAATGTGCTAAGTCCAAAATCTTCATTAGATCGCCAATAATGAAGCTTGCCTTTTTAAGAGTTTAAGAGACTCTCTGAAATTAGCCAATTCTTGACGATGGGTTGGATAGACATTTCTTCCTTGATTTCTTCTTAGTGAAGCTTCAAGCCATGGAATCCATACTTCCAAAACTTTAATCCTTTTCTTAAGAATTTTGATATAATTCTTATCATTAATAACATTATTCTCATTATCAATAAGAATTTGAGAAGGTATTCTCCAAATGTTATAATGTAAGCCTCCTGTATCTGTCAGAAGATAGCATAATCTGGAATCAATTATTCCATCTTTGAATATCCCATCCTTCATTTGTAAAGGATGTAAAAAACTATCGAGGATAAGATCCTTCCATAAAAACTTTGCTTTATTTTAATTTCCTTTGAGAGAATTCTTCAAAAGATCGAAGCTTTCTTGAATGGAAAACTCGATCATCTTCATTTGGATCCCGCATCTTGAAGATCGGATCCTAAATCATTGAAGTGTCGATTTTGAATCGAGAAAAAATCAATATCTTTGAATAAATCATTTTTTAATATGATCCATGTAAAGATCCATAATTTTCTCTTTAGAAAAATACCAAAATACTTCTTAGAGTATTCAGAGAATGTTGGAAGAGAACTAGAAGTCTCATTAATGAAATTTTTCTGTATTCTTCCATTTTTGATTTAATCCGTGAAATATTTTCCTGTATTGGTGACTCATTGGAGCCAGGGGCAATAACATTTAAGTTATTCCAAAATCGCGTTGTATGGATTCTCCATAAACAAGGTGTGCCATGTTCAATATAACCAAACTCTGGTCTCCATTTTAGAACCCATGGGATTCCAGAATCCAACAAAGAACATACAAGTAGTTTTACCACTTGTATTATGAGACTTTAAGTCGAGAATAAACAATAGTATATTCTTCCAAGAGATTTTTAACCTCTTACGGCAAGATATCTCGCCAAAGCCCCAAAAGCTTCCCCACCATGAGAACAACCCGGTTAGAATTTGATTCACGCCAATGTTTTCACATATTTTAATTAACCAAGTATGAGAATGCTTAGCATTCTGATACAACAACGTTTTATAAAAACTTTGAAGGTAATCCCAATAATTGTATTGGTAAATGGTATGTGTGACATCATTGGTCATACTTCTTTCTGTGAAAGGTGAAGTTCCCCATTCTTGGATGGAAATAATCTTCTTGATAATAAATTTAGAGTAATTGATAGCTTTACTCTTAGGAGGGAAATGCTGAATTTCAACACTTAGACCCGATGAGGATATTCTCATAAAATCCTCCGGATTTGTAAGTCTCAACATTCCAATTTGAATTTGGAAAATATTTTTCCATAAGAATCCATGGGGACTCTTTGAATTTCTCATCATCATCTTCTATAATAAGAATTAATTCTTTCTTAGAAGAATCAAAGAATTTATATTCTTTTTGTGCAATTGAAGAATATGATTCTTCAGCCTCTGCTTTTGAGGAATTGTCCTCTACTGGTAGATTTTTTCCCCTTTGTCTCAGGAATTCTTGAAACTCCTTTTGAACATTGTCTCCTTTTGAAGAAGAGCTACTTCCAGAAATATTCTGGTTGAAAAGGGATTTCTTCCCATGTTGTATAATCGGAGGATGGCCTCTTCCTCCCCTTCCTCTATAAGAGGAATAAGGATTCCTTCCAGCATGACTCATTTCTGTCATGAAGAAATAAATTCTCGAGTTAAAAAATCTGGAAGATGATTATCCTTCCCTTGCTTATAAACAATATCAAAATCAAAATAAGCAAGATGTGATTGCCATCGGGCAAACATTTGTTTAGAAACATTATGTTCAAAATCTTTGAAGAGCATAAAAGTAGCGACCACAAGAATCCGGTTTTAATAGTAAATTTACGATTATATAAATCATCCCGAAATTTAAGGACACATTTAACAATAGCAAGAATTTCTTTTAGCGATGGCGAATAATTTTTCTTATTATTCCATTTACGAAATAAAATCTAATGATATAATCCTTTTTATTATCAGGATTAATTTGTTTAAGAATACCTCCATACCCTAAATCCGAGGCATCAGTTTCAACAATTTTTTCCCAACAGGGATTAGCCAACATAAGACAAGGAATATTTTTAACCTTATCTTTTATCCTGATAACAGCCTTAGTATGATCATCATTCCAAGGAGAAGGATTCTTCTTAAGTCTATCATATAAAATAGCGGAATCTTCAACAAGATTCTCAATATAAGAAGACACATAATTAAGGCTTCCTAAGAATCTTTGTAACTGAGTTTTATCGGTTTATAATATCGAAAATTTATTACCAAATTCAATACTTCTTTGAATTGGAATAATATTTCCTTTATCAATAATATGACCAAGAAATTTTATTTTAGTCCGAATAAAACCATTTTAGGTTTTGAGATGACAAGACCATTTTTAATGACTAAATTTTTAAACATATCAAGATGTTTAAAATGTATATCAATATCTTTAGAAAATACAAGAATGTCATCAATATAAACAATAATAAAATCACTATAAGGATTAAAAATGTCATTCATAATTTCTTTGAAATTCGGAAAATGAGCATTTTTAAGCCCAAAAGGCATAACAAATTCCATTCATAATGACCAAATGGTACATTAAAGGCGCTTTTGTACCTATCGAGTTGATTAATCCGAATTTGCCAAAAACCCGATTTTAAATCAAATTTAGAGAAAATAAGAGCATTGACTAATCACAAGAAGATCCTTTTTATTAGGAATAGGATGTCTAATCCATTTTAAAACCTTATTAAGAGGTTTGTAATTAATAACTAAACGAGGAACTCCTCGTTCCTTTCGAATGTTTATTAACATAGAAAGCAAAGACACAAGACCAAGGAGATTTAGAAGGAGTTATAAGCTTTTTTTGTAATAAGGAAGATATTTCCTTTTTACATAACTCTAAATATTCGAGTTCATCTCGACAAGGTCTAGATTTAGTAGAATTTTATTTTCTTTAAAATCATCTTCATAGGGAAGAGAAACTATATGTTTCTTTCTATCCCAAAAAGCATTAGGAAAATCATTACAAATTTCAATGGAAAATTTATTTATTAAAAATTTAATTTTATCTTGTAGTTTAGAATTATTTAATCTATTATTTATAGTAATAGAATTAAGTTCTTCTTTAAGAAAATTGATTTGACAATTTTTATTATTAATTTGATCTTGAATCAAATTAAGAACCTTATGAATAGGTTTGGTAATAAACTTAAAAGTAATAGGTTTACTATTATAAGTACACAGAATTCCCTTTTCACCAACAAAGGTCAAAGGATATATTTTAAAAAGAAAAGGAAGACCAATAATCATTTGACTAGTGATGTCTTGAAAGAATAAGAAAAGTCGTTAGAATACAACAACCATCAATCAACACAAACATAAGCATTTTTAAGCTTATAATTAATCTTTAAAGATCCTCCACCTGCATGAAAAGGGAATTGAGAATTTTTTCAAAAAACTTAGTAGGAATTATTCCTAAACGTATAACACTCAAATCAAGGACCACTATCAATCATGGCAATAAAATCTTTCTTATAAGAATTATTTATAAGAAGAGAAATCTTAGTATACCACTTCTGTGATATAACCATATTAATGGTAGATAAATGATTTTTCTCTATTCTAAAATTATCATTAATATCTAAGTATTGTGAAAGAGTATTATAGCTGGTTTCACAATCTTCAATTTTTTCTTTACCTTTCTCCATAAAAGAAAGACGAATGTAAAAAATCAAAGATTCGGTTTTTGAAGTATTTTTACATCGGTTTTGAGATTATTAATCTCATGGACTAAATCATTTAAAGTTCTGAGGATTTTTTTTCCATATTTTTTTTTTAGCGAAGAAGTCTTTCCAATTCACCCATATTATAATAATTACTATCAATCTTTTTAGAAAGACTAGTTTTATTATTGTCTTCATTCTTAAAAGAATCATGAAATTGTTCAATGATTTTATCTCTTAAACTAGAATCTTTAATATGTTTAAGAAATTCAAAAATATTATTATTAGTTAAGACACTAATATTCATATCTTGAAATTGACTCATAAGTTTATAAAACTCATTATCAATATTATTTACATTATCAGTATTACTGATACAATTAAGACAAGGTTTTCCAAGTATACAATTATTGCATTTCTCTTTTTCTGATTTAACAGAATTATCATCATCCGAAGAGGATTCAACAGAAGAAACGATCATTATAAGACTTTTACGATTCAAGATCATTATTAGGACTCATGACAATCTTAAAAAGAGTTTCTTTTAACTCTTCAGTAATATCAAGATTTTTAATCTTATCCTTCGCATAGCACTGATTAGCATAATGACCAGTCCTATTACATTTTTTACAAATAATTGTATCATAAACATATTAATCAGATGATTGAGCAAAATAATTTTTGTAATCTTTATCTGTCTATTATTGGAGAAGAAATTATTTCTCTACATGATAAAGTTGATAAAATTATCTCTAAAATAGATTCTCAAAATAAATCTGAAAATGATAATAATAATAATAATGTTATTATTAAATACATCTTGATTCTTATGAATCTGTTTCGTTTGAAGGATACTGTTAAGAACAGTATGGCTCAGGAATATGATATTCCTGAAAATCTAGATTTATTGAATAAATGGACTATACCTAAAATTGAGCCTAAAATGGTTTATAAATTAGGAGCTTTTGAAAGATTAGGTTTTAAACAAATTGTTAAAACTACTGAATCTTCTATACCTCTTCATGAAGAAGAAATGGTTATTAAATTGCTTAGTAAAGATGATATTTTACCTTACAAAAGAACTCATAAGTTCTTACATATTGGTTGTGTTCAGGTCGCTTTTAGACCACTTACCTTAAATGGTTTACCAGAAAGCTTTCTAGCTTCTCTTAGGGATGGTAGAAATCTTAATTGGAAACAATCCTTAATGGGAATTATAGAGTCTAGTTTGGCTTTAGGACCTGTCTATTTTGACGCATATCCTAATTTATCTCTATCTTTATCTGATAGTAATATTTTAGAAGCTTTAACATTAAATGTTAAAACTCATGGTTATAATTACATACCAGGTACAGAGGTTATGTGTATCTGTTATCGTATTTATTATAAGCCCTTATTTACACTCAATCCTATGTGTAAGAGAATTGAGAAAGATAATAATGAGACTATTCTTATAGAAAGTAATTTTGGAAAATCTAATATTACTACCAGAAGATCCATTAAATGGGAAGAAATTATTTTTCCTGAAAATTGGATAATAGAACAATCTGTTCCTAAAAGTCCTATTATAAATAGTGATTTTAAACATATTACTCAAAGTAATGATGGTATTATTAATATTGGTTTTCAAAATAATCAAAGAAGACATTCGAATTCTCATACTAGATCAATGTCTAGTCATTCTTTTATATCTCCTTTGGATTATGAAGTAGAATTTCCCTCAGAATCCAGAGCTTCTACTTCCTCTTATAGAGATAATACTCATTATAAAAATGATAATTATAACAATGAGAAAATTATTATTAATGAAAATAATATTATTCACAAAGATGAATTTGATCCCTAAAACAATTTTTTGATTGTAACTTTAAAATTTAATTTTATGGATCTCACAAACTTTTTAGATTTTTCTAAAGGTTCTTCTCTACTAGAGCTCATATTAATGATGAGTTTAATAATCCTAAATGGGATAAGTTTAGAATTTGGTATTTTAAATCATTCTCAAAAGATTATTTAAATTACTTTGTTAACAGTTTTTACAAATTCTGTAAAAAGCATAATGAAATTACTTATTACGTTCCTTGGTTTATTAAAACCTTCTATATTGATTATATTTCGATTATTGAAAGAGATTATAAAATAATTTACGGTGGTATACAAAAATCTGTTTACCCTCCTCATGTTCCTTTTCAAATTGAAAAAAGGAGAAAGGATATTTAATTTTCTCCCATTCTCGGAATCATTGAAAATGAGGTTTTACAAATTACTGTTAAACATATTAATCAGATGATTGAGCAAAATAATTTTTGTAATCTTTATCAGTCTATTATTGGAGAAGAAATTATTTCTCTACATGATAAAGTTGATAAAATTATCTCTAAAATAGATTCTCAAAATAAATCTGAAAATGATAATAATAATAATAATGTTATTATTAAAAACAAACTTTCTTCTATTCAATCTCCTATTGAGATAAAAGATTTTAAAACTGAAGCTTCTATTTCTGATTTAGAAAATCTTATTAATGATAAATTTAGAAATCTTAATATTTCAGCTTTAGATGATGATTTAACTGATAATCATGTTATTCAATCCAATAATGGTAATTTTAATAATACTGATAGTATTAATAAAATGAAATGGGCTGATAGACCTACCATGTCTACTTATTATTATAAGAGACCTCCCCTATGGATGTTCTTAATGAAGAACAGAAAAACTTTTCAATAATTCTTATTCGGGAAAAGGTATTTATGAATGGAATATTGATGGTGGAAGTGATAATCATATTTTCACTCAATGTCATCGTATGCTTATGTATAGTTCCGCTTGTCAAACTTGTGGTAATAGTGATATTAGTACTGCACAAGCTATTACTTCTGGTTTTATCGGTCAACTTAAAGGTTGGTGGGATAATTATTTGACTCCTCAAAATAGAATGGAAATTTTTAATTCTATTAAAATTGAAAATGGTGAAACTAAAACCAATGCGGTTTACTCTTTGATTCTTACTATTTTGGATCATTTTACTTTGGTCAATATACCAATAAATATGAAAATACTAGAACCCTTCTTTTAAATATGAGGTGTAAAACTCTTACTGATTTTAGATGGTACAAAGATACTTTCTTGTCTCGTATCTATGAGATCCCTGATTGTAATCAGGATATTTGGAAAAATAAATTTGTTGATGGTCTTCCTAATCTATTTGCTGAAAGAGTTAAGAAAACTCTTAGAAAGGATTCTGATTCGATCCATTATAGGTCTTATACTTTTGGTCAAATCATTAGTGTTTGTGTTCAGGAAGGAATAAATCTTTGTAATGAACTCAAATTAAAAAACCAAATTAAAAAAGATAATCTTACTTTAAAGAAAACAATTAGGTCAATTTTAGGACCAATTTGGATTAGATAATCCTAATCCTAAAAATAGTTTGTATAAAACTAATAAAAGAGATTTAAAACATAAATCTAATTATAAAAGAAGAAAACATAATTCTTCAAAACAAAAAGAGAAAGATTTTGATAATAATAAAGGTAAAAGAAAATCTTTTAAAAAGAAGATATGATACAATTATTTGTAAAAAATGTAATAGGATTTGGTCATTATGCTAATCAATACTCTTTATCTATGAAGGATAAGATTAAAAATCTTGATATTAATGAAGAGTTAAAAAAGAAACTCTTTTTAAGATTGTCATGAGTCCTAATAATGATCTTGAATCGTAAAAGTCTTATAATGACTGTTCTTCAGTTGAATCCTCTTCGGATGATGATAATTCTGTTAAATCAGAAAAAGAAAATGCAATAATTGTATACTTGGAAAACCTTGTCTTAATTGTATCAGTAATACTGATAATGTAAATAATATTGATAATGAGTTTTATAAACTTATGAGTCAATTTCAAGATATGAATATTAGTGTCTTAACTAATAATAATATTTTTGAATTTCTTAAACATATTAAAGATTCTAGTTTAAGAGATAAAATCATTGAACAATTTCATGATTCTTTTTTAAGAATGAAGACAATAATAAAACTAGTCTTTCTAAAAAGATTGATAGTAATTATTATAATATGGGTGAATTGGAAAGACTTCTTCGCCTAAAAAATATGGAAAAAAAATCAGAATTTTAAATGATTTAGTCCATGAGATTAATAATCTCAAAACGATGTAAAAATACTTCAAAAAACGTAAATCTATTTTTCGCTCGATCTTTCTTTTTTTGGAGAAAGGTAAAGAAAAAAATTGAAGATTGTGAAACCAAATATAATACTCTTTTCACAATACTTAGATATTAATGATAATTTTAGAATAGAGAAAAATCATTTATCTACCATTAATATGGTTATATCACAGAAGTGGTATACTAAGATTTCTCTTCTTATAAATAATTCTTATAAGAAAGATTTTATTGCCATGATTGATAGTGGTCTTTGATTTGAGTGTTATACGAGTTAGAATAATTCCTACTAAGTTTTTTTGAAAAAACTACTCATTCACTTTCTCATGCGGTGGAGGATCTTTAAAGATTAATTATAAGCTTAAAAATGCTTATGTTTGTGTTGATGGTTGTTGTATTCCTAACGACTTTTCTTATTCTTTGAAGACATCACTAGTCAAATTGATTATTGGTCTTCCTTTTCTTTTTAAAATATATCCTTTGACCTTTGTTGGTGAAAAGGGAATTACAGGTACTTATAATAGTAAACCTATTACTTTTAAGTTTATTACCAAACCTATTCATAAGGTTCTTAATTTGATTCAAGATCAAATTAATAATAAAAATTGTCAAATCAATTTTCTTAAAGAAGAACTTAATTCTATTACTATAAATAATAGATTAAATAATTCTAAACTACAAGATAAAATTAAATTTTTAATAAATAAATTTTCCATTGAAATTTGTAATGATTTTCCTAATGCTTTTTGGGATAGAAAGAAACATATAGTTTCTCTTCCCTATGAAGATGATTTTAAAGAAAATAAAATTCCTACTAAATCTAGACCTTGTCAGATGAACTCTGAATATTTAGAGTTATGTAAAAAGGAAATATCTTCCTTATTACAAAAGAAGCTTATAACTCCTTCTAAATCTCCTTGGTCTTGTACTGCTTTCTATGTTAATAAACATTAAAGGAAACGAGGAGTTCCTCGTTTAGTTATTAATTACAAACCTCTTAATAAGGTTTTAAAATGGATTAGACATCCTATTCCTAATAAAAAGGATCTTCTTGACAGATTAGTCAATGCTCTTATTTTCTCTAAATTTGATTTAAAATCAGGTTTTTGGCAAATTCAGATTAATCAACCTGATAGGTACAAAACTGCTTTTAATGTACCATTTGGTCATTATGAATGGATCAATGCCTTTTGGGCTTAAAAATGCTCCTTTCCGAATTTCAAAGAAATTATGAATGACATTTTTAATCCTTATAGTGATTTTATTATTGTTTATATTGATGACATTCTTGTATTTTCTAAAGATATTGATATACATTTTAAACATCTTGATATGTTTAAAAATTTAGTCATTAAAAATGGTCTTGTCATCTCAAAACCTAAAATGGTTTTATTCCAGACTAAAATAAAATTTCTTGGTCATATTATTGATAAAGGAAATATTATTCCAATTCAAAGAAGTATTGAATTTGGTAATAAATTTCCTGATATTATAACTGATAAAACTCAGTTACAAAGATTCTTAGGAAGCCTTAATTATGTGTCTTCTTATATTGAGAATCTTGTTGAAGATTCCGCTATTTTATATGATAGACTTAAGAAGAATCCTTCTCCTTGGAATGATGATCATACTAAAAGTCAATTATCGTGGATAAAAGATAAGGTTAAAAATATTCCTTGTCTTATGTTGGCTAATCCTCGTTGGGGAAAAAAATTGTTGAAACCCGATGCCTCGGATTTAGGGTATGGAGGTATTCTTAAACAAATTAATCCTGATAATAAAAAGGATTATATCATTAGATTTTATTCGGTAAATGGAATAATAGTCCGAAAAATTATTCTGCTTATGCTAAAAGAAATTCTTGCTATTGTTAAATGTGTCCTTAAATTTCAGGATGATTTATATAATCAGAAATTTACTATTAAAAAGCGATTGGCGGTCGCTACTTTTATGCTCTTCAAAGATTTTGAACATAATGTTTCTAAACAAATGTTTGCCCGATGGCAATCACATCTTGCTTATTTTGATTTTTGATATTGTTTATAAGCAAGGAAAGGATAATCATCTTCCGATTTTTTAACTTCGAGAATTTATTTCTTCATGATGAAATGAGTCATCTTTGGAAGGAATCCTTATTCCTCTTATAGAGGAAGGGGGAGGAAGAGGCCATCCTCCGATTATACAACATGGGAAGAAATCCTTTTCAACCGAAATATTTAAGAAGTAGCTCTTCTTCAAAAGGAGACAATGTTCAAAAGGAGTTTCAAGAATTCCTGAGACAAAGGGGAAAAAATCTACCAGTAGAGGACAATTCCTCAAAAGCAGAATCTGAAGAATCATATTCTTCAATTGCACAAAAAGAATATAAATTCTTTGATTCTTCTAAGAAAGAATTAATTCTTATTATAGAAGATGATGATGAGAAATTCAAAAGAGTCCCCATGGATTCTTATGGAAAAATATTTTCAAATTCAAATTGGAATGTTGAGACTTACAAATCCGAGGGATTTTATGAGAATATCCTCATCCTATCTCGGAAGTGTTGAAATTCAAAGATTTCCCTCCCAAGAGTAAAAAGCTATCAATTACTCTAAATTTATTATCAAGAAGATTATTTCCATCCAAGAATGGGGAACTTCACCTTTCACGAGAAAAAGTATGACCAATGATGTCACATGTACCATTTACCAATACAATTATTGGGATTACCTTCAAAGTTTTTATAAAAGCGTTGTTGTATCGTAAATCTTTAAGCATTCTCATACTTGGTTAATTAAAATATGTGAAAACATTGGCGGAATCAAATTCCTAACCGGTTGTTCTCATGGTGGGGAAGCTTTGGGGCTTTGGCGGATATCTTGCGGAAAGAGGTTAAAAATCTCTTGGAAGAATATACTATTGTTTATTCCGACTTAAAGTCTCATAATACAAGTGGTAAAACTACTTGTATGTTCTTTGTGGATTCTTCGAATCCCATGGGTTCTAAAATGGAGACCGAGTTTGGTTATCTTGAACATGGCACACCTTGTTTATGGAGAATCCATACAACGCGATTTTGGAATAACTTAAATGTTATTGCCCCGGCTCCAATGAGTCACTGTCTGAGGAAAATATTTCACGGATTAAATCAAAAATGGAAGAATACTGAGAAAAATTTACATTAAGGAGACTTCTAGTTCTCTTCCAACATTCTCTGAAATACTCTAAGAAGTATTTTGGTATTTTCTCTAAAGAAAAATTATGGATCTTTACATGGATCATATTAAAAATGATTTATTCAAAGATATTGATTTTTCCGATTCAAAATCGACACTTCAATGATTTCCTGGATCCGATCTTCAAGATGCACAAGGATCCAAATAAAGATGATCGGGAGTTTTCCATTCAAGAAAGCTTCGATCTTTTGAAGAATTCTCTCAAAGGGAAATTAAAATAAAGCAAAGTTTTTTATGGAAGGATCTTATCCTCGATAGTTTTTTTACATCCTTTACAATGTATGGGATGGGATATTCACATGGAATAATTAAATTCCAGATTATGCTATCTTCCTTATACAGACATGGGAGGCTTACATTATAACATTTGGAGAATACCTTCTCAAATTCTTATTGATAATGAGAATAATGTTATTAATGATAAGAATTATATCAAAATTCTTAAGAAAAGGATTAAAGTTTTGGAAGTATGGATTCCATGGCTTGAAGCTTCACTAAGAAGAAATCAAGGAAGAAATGTCTATCCAACCCATCGTCCAAGAATTGGCTAATTTCGAGAGAGTCTCTTAAACTCTTAAAAGGCAAGCTTCATTATTGGCGATCTAATGAAGATTTTGGACTTAGCACATTCCAAAGAAAATGTATAAATTCGATGTCGAACAAAATCAAATTTTTTAAAATCACATATCAACGAACAAAATATCGCTCATGAATAGTAATTACTATTCAAACTTTTTGTCCTTTTTGTTTTGTTTTTTTATGCACTATTTCTTTTTTTTTTTGAAATCCGGGGTTTGATGTCCCATTTTTCATCTATAAATAGGCTTGTATTTTTCTTTTTTGAAGGCACGCTTGAGTTTAGACTAAAAGCGTTCTTTCTCTCTCTAAATCCTCTCTTGTGTGTGCAAGCTTGTAAACTTTGTAATATTTAACATTATCCAAATTTATGCTAGTGGCTTATTAAAGGTATATTGTTATTTAAATTTTGTAATTTTAATTTTATTTACGATGATCGTTATCTTCTATGGACGGGTTTAATATTTGTATTGAATCATGACTGACTTAATTATTATACTTGTATCATGTGCATTTGGAATTATATTCCTATAATGATCTGTAATTTGATATATCAAAGGTAGAGTTGGTTTAACCAAGAGGGTTTGAGCTTTCGATGATATTCATGAGTTAACTATGTGGGCTAGCCCTTGTTGCCGTAATGCCAATGAATAAAAATAAAATTTCTCGGGCGTAAAAGCTTTTTGCAAAGTTAACTCATGGACTATGGAATTTCTCAGTAAACTCCTATTTGTGTTTGTAAAAGATCCACAGGATACTATTGATATAGATCTATGCACGATCCTTATAAATATGGTTAAGAACTTAATTCTATTACTATAAATAATAGATTAAATAATTCTAAACTACAAGATAAAATTAAATTTTTAATAAATAAATTTTCCATTGAAATTTGTAATGATTTTCCTAATGCTTTTTGGGATAGAAAGAAACATATAGTTTCTCTTCCCTATGAAGATGATTTTAAAGAAAATAAAATTCTACTAAATCTAGACCTTGTCGGATGAACTCGAATATTTAGAGTTATGTAAAAAGGAAATATCTTCCTTATTACAAAAAAGAAGCTTATAACTCCTTCTAAATCTCCTTGGTCTTGTTTTTTTCTATGTTAATAAACATTACGAAAGCGAACGAGGAGTTCCTCGTTTAGTTATTAATTACAAACCTCTTAATAAGGTTTTAAAATGGATTAGACATCCTATTCCTAATAAAAAGGATCTTCTTGGCAGATTAGTCAATGCTCTTATTTTCTCTAAATTTGATTTAAAATCGGGGTTTTTGGCAAATTCATTTTAATCAACTTTGATAGGTACAAAACTGCCTTTAATGTACCATTTGGTCATTATGAATGGACTGTTATGCCTTTTGGGCTTAAAAATGCTCCTTCTGAATTTCAGCAAATTATGAATGACATTTTTAATCCTTATAGTGATTTTATTATTGTTTATATTGATGACATTCTTGTATTTTCTAAAGATATTGATATACATTTTAAACATCTTGATATGTTTAAAAATTTAGTCATTAAAATGGTCTTGTCATCTCAAAACCTAAAATGGTTTTATTCCAGACTAAAATAAAATTTCTTGGTCATATTATTGATAAAGGAAATATTATTCCAATTCAAAGAAGTATTGAATTTGGTAATAAATTTCCTGATATTATAACTGATAAAACTCGCCACAAAAGATTCTTAGGAAGCCTTAATTATGTGTCTTCTTATATTGAGAATCTTGTTGAAGATTCCGCTATTTTATATGATAGACTTAAGAAGAATCCTTCTCCTTGGAATGATGATCATACTAAAGGTCAAGTATCGGGATAAAAGATAAGGTTAAAATATTCCTCCTTGTCTTATGTTGGCTAATCCTCGTTGGGGGAAAAATTGTTGAAACCGATGCCTCGGATTTAGGGTATGGAGGTATTCTTAAACAAATTAATCCCGATAATAAAAAAGGATTATATCATTAGATTTTATTTCGGTAAATGGAATAATAGTCGGAAAAATTATTCTCTTAATGCTAAAGAAATTCTTGCTATTGTTAAATGTGTCCTTAAATTTCGGATGATTTATATAATCGAAAATTTACTATTAAATATCTTTAAACCCGATTGTTTTTTCGCTTTTTTTATGCTCTTCAAAGATTTTTTGAACATAATGTTTCTAAACAAATGTTTGCTCGATGGCAATCACATCTTGCTTATTTTGATTTTGATATTGTTTATAAGCAAGGAAGGATAATCATCTTCCGATTTTTTTAACTCGAGAATTTATTTCTTCATGATGTAAATGAGTCATCTTTGGAAGGAATCCTTATTCCTCTTATAGAGGAAGGGAGGAAGAGGCCATCCTCCGATTATACAACATGGGAAGAAATCCCTTTTCAACCGAATATTTACGAAGTAGCTCTTCTTCAAAAAGGAGACAATGTTCAAAAGGAGTTTCAAGAATTCACGAGACAAAGGGGAAAAAAATCTACCAATGAGGACAATTCCTCAAAAGCGTAGTTTGAAGAATCATATTCTTCAATTGCACAAAAAGAATATAAATTCTTTGATTCTTCTAAGAAAGAATTAATTCTTATTATAGAAGATGATGATGAGAAATTCAAAGAGTCCCCATGGATTCTTATGGAAAAATATTTTCAAATTCAAATTGGAATGTTGAGACTTACAAATCCAGAGGATTTTATGAGAATATCCTCATCATCCCGGAAGTGTTGAAATTCAAAGATTTCCCTCCTAAGAGTAAAAAGCTATCAATTACTCTAAATTTATTATCAAGAAGATTATTTCCATCCAAGAATGGGGAACTTCACCTTTCACAGAAAGAAGTATGACCAATGATGTCACACATACCATTTACCAATACAATTATTGGGATTACCTTCAAAGTTTTTATAAAACGTTGTTGTATCAGAATGCTAAGCATTCTCATACTTGGTTAATTAAAATATGTGAAAACATTGGCGGAATCAAATTCTAACCGGTTGTTCTCATGGTGGGGAAGCTTTGGGGCTTTGGCGGATATCTTGCCGTAAGAGGTTAAAATCTCTTGAAGAATATACTATTGTTTATTCTGACTTAAAGTCTCATAATACAAGTGGTAAAACTATTTGTATGTTCTTTGTGGATTCTGGAATCCCATGGGTTCTAAAATGGAGACCAGAGTTTGGTTATACTGAACATGGCACACCTTGTTTATGGAGAATCCATACAACGCGATTTTGGAATAACTTAAATGTTATTGCCCCTGGCTCCAATGAGTCACCAATACAGGAAAATATTTCACGGATTAAATCAAAAATGGAAGAATACAGAAAAATTTCTGTTAAGGAGACTTCTAGTTCTCTTCCAACATTCTCTGAATACTCTAAGAAGTATTTTGGTATTTTCTCTAAAGAGAAAATTATGGATCTTTACATGGATCATATTAAAAATGATTTATTCAAAGATATTGATTTTTCTGATTCAAAATCAGACACTTCAATGATTTCCGGATCCGATCTTCAAGATGCACAGGATCCAAATGAAGATGATCAGGAGTTTTCCATTCAAGAAAGCTTCGATCTTTTGAAGAATTCTCTCAAAGGGAAATTAAAATAAAGCAAAGTTTTTATGGAAGGATCTTATCCTGATAGTTTTTTTACATCCTTTACAACAGAAGGATGGGATATTCAAATGGAATAATTGCTCCAGATTATGCTATCTTCTTCAGAATATATGAGGCTTACATTATAACATTTGGAGAATACCTTCTCAAATTCTTATTGATAATGAGAATAATGTTATTAATGATAAGAATTATATCAAAATTCTTAAGAAAAGGATTAAAGTTTTGGAAGTATGGATTCCATGGCTTGAAGCTTCACTAAGAAGAAATCAAGGAAGAAATGTCTATCCAACCCATCGTCAAGAATTGGCTAATTTCAGAGAGTCTCTTAAACTCTTAAAAAAAGGCAAGCTTCATTATTGGCGATCTAATGAAGATTTTGGACTTAGCACATTCCAAAAAAATGTAGCTCTGATGATTTACAAAAAATCAAATTTTAAATCCTTTGCTTACATCAACAGACAAAGAACTGTTCATGAATAGTAATTACTATTCAAACTTTTTTGTCCTTTTGTGGTTTTGTTTTTTATGCACTATTTCTTTTTTATTTTGAAATCCGGGGTTTTGATGTCCCATCTTTCATCTATAAATAGGCTTGTATTTTCCTTTTTGAAGGCACGCTTGAGTTTAGACTATTTCTTTCTCTCTCTAAATCCCTCTCTTGTGTGCAAGCTTGTAAACTTTGTAATATTTACATACATTATCCGGTTTTATGCTAGTGGCTTATTAAAGGTATATTGTTATTTAAATTCTGTAATTTTAATTTTATTTCTGATGATCGCCGCCTCTATGGACGGCTAGAATATTTGTATTGAATCATGACCTGACTTAATTATACTCTACTATCATGTGCATTTGGAATTATATTCCTATAATGATCTGTAATTTGATATATCAAAGGTAGAGTTGGTTTAACCAGTAGGTTTGAGCTTTCGATGATATTCATGAGTTAACTATGTGGGCTAGCCCTTGTTGCCGAATGCCAATGAATAAAGCGCAGCGTTTTTCACGTAAAAGCTTTTTTCAAAGTTAACTCATGGACTATGGAATTTCTCAGTAAACTCCTATTTGTGTTTGTAAAAGATCCACAGGATACTATTGATATAGATCTATGCACGATCCTTATAAATATGGTATCAAAGATATGATACAATTATTTGTAAAAAATGTAATAGGACTGGTCATTATGCTAATCAGTGCTATGCGAAGGATAAGATTAAAAATCTTGATATTACTGAAGAGTTAAAAGAAACTCTTTTTAAGATTGTCATGAGTCCTAATAATGATACTTGAATCGAAAAAGTCTTATAATGATTTTTTTCCATTTGAATCCTCTTCGGATGATGATAATTACATTAAATCGAAAAAAGAAAATGCAATAATTGTATACTTGGAAAACCTTGTCTTAATTGTATCAGTAATACTGATAATGTAAATAATATTGATAATGAGTTTTATAAACTTATGAGTCAATTTCAAATTTGAAGATTGTGAAACCAGCTATAATACTCTTTCACAATACTTAGATATTAATGATAATTTTAGAATAGAGAAAAATCATTTATCTACCATTAATATGGTTATATCACAGAAGTGGTATACTAAGATTTCTCTTCTTATAAATAATTCTTATAAGAAAGATTTTATTGCCATGATTGATAGTGGTGCTGTCAGAAGATAGCATAATCTGGAACGAATTATTCCATGCTGAAATATCCCATCCTTCGTTTGTAAGGATGTAAAAAAACTATCAGGATAAGATCCTTCCATAAAAACTTTGCTTTATTTTAATTTCCCTTTGAGAGAATTCTTCAAAAGATCGAAGCTTTCTTGAATGGAAAACTCCTGATCATCTTCATTTGGATCCTGTGCATCTTGAAGATCGGATCCGGAAATCATTGAAGTGTCTGATTTTCCTGATATTATAACTGATAAAACTCAGTTACAAAGATTCTTAGGAAGTCTTAATTATGTGTCTTCTTATATTGAGAATCTTGTTGAAGATTCCGCTATTTTATATGATAGACTTAAGAAGAATCCTTCTCCTTGGAATGATGATCATACTAAAGGTCATTATCGGGATAAAAGATAAGGTTAAAAAATATTCCTTGTCTTATGTTGGCTAATCCTGTTGGGGAAAAAAATTTGTTGAAACCGATGCCTCGGTTTAGGGTATGGAGGTATTCTTAAACAAATTAATCCTGATAATAAAAAGGATTATATCATTAGATTTTATTCTGGTAAATGGAATAATAGTCAGAAAAATTATTCTGCTACTGCTAAAGAAATTCTTGCTATTGTTAAATGTGTCCTTTAATGATAAGAATTATATCAAAATTCTTAAGAAAAGGATTAAAGTTTTGGAAGTATGGATTCCATGGCTTGAAGCTTCACTAAGAAGAAATCAAGGAAGAAATGTCTATCCAACCCATCGTCAAGAATTGGCTAATTTCGAGAGTCTCTTAAACTCTTAAAAAGGCAAGCTTCATTATTAGCGTCTAATGAAGATTTTGGACTTAGCACATTCCAAAGAAAATGTGGCTACGTGTCGAACAAAATCAAATTTTAAATCATTTACATCAACAGACAAAAAGAATCGTTCATGAATAGTAATTACTATTCAAACTTTTTTTGTCCTTTTGTGGTTTTGTTTTTTATGCACTATTTCTTTTTTTTATTTTGAAATCCGGGGTTTGATGTCCTATTTTTTCATCTATAAATAGGCTTGTATTTTCCTTTTTTTGAAGGCACG
Organism: Stenogyne calaminthoides; assembly: GCA_037126765.1. Taxonomy (NCBI): domain Eukaryota; kingdom Viridiplantae; phylum Streptophyta; class Magnoliopsida; order Lamiales; family Lamiaceae; genus Stenogyne; species Stenogyne calaminthoides. The sequence goes on along the minus strand of JBBCBC010000022.1, from coordinate 25,282,186 downwards.
CTTGAGTTTAGACTCGCCATTCTTTCTCTCTCTCTAAATCCCTCTCTTGTGTGCAAGCTTGTAAACTTTGTAATATTTCTCAGACATTATCCGGTTTATCTTTAGTGGCTTATTAAAGGTATATTGTTATTTAAATTACGTAATTTTAATTTTATTTTCGATGATCGCCATACTATGGGGAATTTAGAATATTTGTATTGAATCATGACTGACTTAATTATACTCTACTATCATGTGCATTTGGAATTATATTCCTATAATGATCTGTAATTTGATATATCAAAGGTAGAGTTGGTTTAACCAATGAGTTTGAGCTTTCGATGATATTCATGAGTTAACTATGTGGGCTAGCCCTTGTTGCCGTAATGCCAATGAATAATAGGCGCAGCGTTTTGGTAAAAAGCTTTTTCGAGTTAACTCATGGACTATGGAATTTCTCAAGAAACTCCTATTTGTGTTTGTAAAAGATCCACGAGGATACTATTGATATAGATCTATGCACGATCCTTATAAATATGGTATCGAGCCATGAGAAATAGGGTATATATAGGTTATATGGTTTCATGATTCAATACATCTTGATTCTTATGAATCTGCTTTTGAAGGATCTTTAAGAAAAAGTATGGCTCGAGAATATGATAATCCCGAAAATCTAGATTTATTGAATAAATGGACTATACCTAAAATTGAGCCTAAAATGGTTTATAAATTAGGAGCTTTTTTGAAGATTAGGTTTTAAACAAATTGTTAAAACTATCAATCTTCTATACCTCTTCATGAAGAAGAAATGGTTATTAAATTGCTTAGTAAAGATGATATTTTACCTTACAAAAAAGAACTCATAAGTTCTTACATATTGGTTGTGTTCGTGTCGCTTTTAGACCACTTTACCTTAAATGGTTTACCGTAAAGCTTTCTAGCTTCTCTTTAGGGATGGTAGAAATCTTAATTGGAAACAATCCTTAATGGGAATTATAGAGTCTAGTTTGGCTTTAGGACTGGCCTATTTTTGGACGATATCCTAATTTATCTCTATCTTTATCTCGATAGTAATATTTTAGAAGCTTTAACATTAAATGTTAAAACTCATGGTTATAATTACATACCGTGCACAGAGGTTATGTGTATCTCATTATCGTATTTATTATAAGCCCTTATTTACACTCAATCCTATGTGTAAGAGAATTGAGAAAGATAATAATGAGACTATTCTTATAGAAAGTAATTTTGGAAAATCTAATATTACTACCGGAAGATCCATTAAATGGGAAGAAATTATTTTTCCTAAAATTGGATAATAGAACAATGCATTTCCTAAAAGTCCTATTATAAATAGTGATTTTAAACATATTACTCAAAGTAATGATGGTATTATTAATATTGGTTTTCAAAATAATCAAAGAAGACATTCAATTCTCATACTAGATCAATGTCTAGTCATTCTTTTATATCTCCTTTGGATTATGAAGTAGAATTTCCCTCGTAATCCGTAGCTTCTACTTCCTCTTATAGAGATAATACTCATTATAAAAATGATAATTATAACAATGAGAAAATTATTATTAATGAAAATAATATTATTCACAAAGATGAATTTGATCCTGAAACAATTTCGGATTGTAACTTTAAAATTTAATTTTATGGATCTCACAAACTTTTTAGATTTTTCTAAAGGTTCTTCTACTAGAGCTCATATTAATGATGAGTTTAATAATCCTAAATGGGATAAGTTTAGAATTTGGTATTTTAAATCATTCTCAAAAGATGATTTAAATTACTTTGTTAACAGTTTTTACAAATTCTGTAAAAAGCATAATGAAATTACTTATTACGTTCCTTGGTTTATTAAAACCTTCTATATTGATTATATTTCAGTTATTGAAAGAGATTATAAAATAATTTCTGGTGGTATACAAAAGTCTGTTTACCCTCCTCATGTTCCTTTTCAAATTGAAAAAGGAGAAAGGATATTTAATTTTCTCCCATTCTCCAGAATCATTGAAAATGAGGTTTTACAAATTACTGTTAAACATATTAATCAGATGATTGAGCAAAATAATTTTTGTAATCTTTATCTGTCTATTATTGGAGAAGAAATTATTTCTCTACATGATAAAGTTGATAAAATTATCTCTAAAATAAATTCTCAAAATAAATCAAAAATGATAATAATAATAATAATGTTATTATTAAAACGACTTTCTTCTATTCAATCTCCTATTGAGATAAAAGATTTTAAAACCTAAGCTTCTATTTACGATTTAGAAAATCTTATTAATGATAAATTTAGAAATCTTAATATTTCAGCTTTAGATGATGATTTAACTGATAATCATGTTATTCAATCCAATAATGGTAATTTTAATAATACTGATAGTATTAATAAAATGAAATGGGCTGATAGACCTACCATGTCTACTTATTATTATAAGAGACCTACCCCATGGATGTTCTTAATGAAGAACAGAAAAACTTTTTCAATAATTCTTATTCGGGAAAAAGGTATTTATGAATGGAATATTGATGGTGGAAGTGATAATCATATTTTCACTCAATGTCATCGTATGCTTATGTATAGTTCTGCTTGTCAAACTTGTGGTAATAGTGATATTAGTCTTTTCATGCTATTATTTCGGTTTTATCGGTCAACTTAAAGGTTGGTGGGATAATTATTTGACTCTCAAAATAGAATGGAAATTTTTAATTCTATTAAAATTGAAAATGAAAATGGTGAAACTAAAACCAATGCGGTTTACTCTTTGATTCTTACTATTTTGGATCATTTTACTGGTCAATATACCAATAAATATGAAAATACTAGAACCCTTCTTTTAAATATGAGGTGTAAAACTCTTACTGATTTTAGATGGTACAAAGATACTTTCTTGTCTCGTATCTATGAGATCCCTGATTGTAATCAGGATATTTGGAAAAATAAATTTGTTGATGGTCTTCCTAATCTATTTCTTTGAAAGAGTTAAGAAAAACTCTTAGAAAGGATTCTGATTCGATCCATTATAGGTCTTATACTTTTGGTCAAATCATTAGTGTTTGTGTTCAGGAAGGAATAAATCTTTGTAATGAACTCAAATTAAAAAACCAAATTAAAAAAGATAATCTTACGGAAAAGAAAACAATTAGGTCAATTTCAGGACCAATTTGGATTAGATAATCCTAATCCTAAAAATAGTTTGTATAAAACTAATAAAAGAAATTTAAAACATAAATCTAATTATAAAAGAAGAAAACATAATTCTGCAAAACAAAAAGAGAAAGATTTTGATAATAATAAAGGTAAAAGGAAATCTTTTAAAAAGAGAAGATATGATACAATTATTTGTAAAAAATGTAATAGACCGGTCATTATGCTAATCGGTCTTTATCACGAAGGATAAGATTAAAAATCTTGATATTCTTGAAGAGTTAAAAAAACTCTTTTTAAGATTGTCATGAGTCCTAATAATGATATTTTGAATCGTAAAAAGTCTTATAATGACCGTTTTCCATTGAATCCTCTTCGGATGATGATAATTACATTAAATCGTAAAAAAAGAAATGCAATAATTGTATACTTGGAAAACCTTGTCTTAATTGTATCAAGAATATCTTGATAATGTAAATAATATTGATAATGAGTTTTATAAACTTATGAGTCAATTTCAAGATATGAATATTAGTGTCTTAACTAATAATAATATTTTTGAATTTCTTAAACATATTAAAGATTCTAGTTTAAGAGATAAAATCATTGAACAATTTCATGATTCTTTTAAGAATGAAGACAATAATAAAACTAGTCTTTCTAAAAAGATTGATAGTAATTATTATAATATGGGTGAATTGGAAAGACTTCTTCGCCTAAAAAAATATGGAAAAAAAATCAGAACTTTAAATGATTTAGTCCATGAGATTAATAATCTCAAAATCGATGTAAAAATACTTCAAAACCGTAATCTTTGATTTTTCTGTTCGTCTTTTTTTTATGGAGAAAGGTAAAGAAAAAAATTGAAGATTGTGAAACCAAATTTATAATACTTTTTTTCACAATACTTAGATATTAATGATAATTTTAGAATAGAGAAAAATCATTTATCTACCATTAATATGGTTATATCACGTATGGTATACTAAGATTTCTCTTCTTATAAATAATTCTTATAAGAAAGATTTTATTGCCATGATTGATAGTGGTGCTTTGATTTTGAGTGTTATACGCTTAGAATAATTCCTACTAAGTTTTTTTGAAAAAACTACTCATTCACTTTCTCAAATGCGGTGGAGGATCTTTAAAGATTAATTATAAGCTTAAAAATGCTTATGTTTGTGTTGATGGTTGTTGTATTCTAACGACTTTCTTATTCTTTGAAGACATCACTAGTCAAATGATTATTGGTCTTCCTTTTCTTTTTAAAATATATCCTTTGACCTTTGTTGGTGAAAAAGGAATTACAGGTACTTATAATAGTAAACCTATTACTTTTAAGTTTATTATCAAACCTATTCATAAGGTTCTTAATTTGATTCAAGATCAAATTAATAATAAAAAATTGTCAAATCAATTTTCTTAAAGAAGAACTTAATTCTATTACTATAAATAATAGATTAAATAATTCTAAACTACAAGATAAAATTAAATTTTTAATAAATAAATTTTCCATTGAAATTTGTAATGATTTTCCTAATGCTTTTTGGGATAGAAAAGAAACATATAGTTTCTTTCCCTATGAAGATGATTTTAAAGAAAATAAAATTCTACTAAATCTAGACCTTGTCGATGAACTCGAATATTTAGAGTTATGTAAAAAGGAAATATCTTCCTTATTACAAAAAGAAGCTTATAACTCCTTCTAAATCTCCTTGGTCTTGTAACTTTGCTTTCTATGTTAATAAACATTAAAGCGAGAAACGAGGAGTTCCTCGTTTAGTTATTAATTACAAACCTCTTAATAAGGTTTTAAAATGGATTAGACATCCTATTCCTAATAAAAAGGATCTTCTTGACAGATTAGTCAATGCTCTTATTTTCTCTAAATTTGATTTAAAATCAGGTTTTTGGCAAATTCAGATTAATCAACTTTGATAGGTACAAAACGCCCTTTAATGTACCATTTGGTCATTATGAATGGATTATGCCTTTTTTGGGCTTAAAAATGCTCCTTCCGAATTTCAAAGAAATTATGAATGACATTTTAATCCTTATAGTGATTTTATTATTGTTTATATTGATGACATTCTTGTATTTTCTAAAGATATTGATATACATTTTAAACATCTTGATATGTTTAAAAATTTAGTCATTAAAAATGGTCTTGTCATCTCAAAACCTAAAATGGTTTTATTCCAGACTAAAATAAAATTTCTTGGTCATATTATTGATAAAGGAAATATTATTCCAATTCAAAGAAGTATTGAATTTGGTAATAAATTTCCTGATATTATAACCGATAAAAACTTCGATTACAAAGATTCTTAGGAAGCCTTAATTATGTGTCTTCTTATATTGAGAATCTTGTTGAAGATTCCGCTATTTTATATGATAGACTTAAGAAGAATCCTTCTCCTTGGAATGATGATCATACTAAGGCTGTTATCAGGATAAAAGATAAGGTTAAAAATATTCCTTGTCTTATGTTGGCTAATCCCTGTTGGGAAAAAATTGTTGAAACTGATGCCTCGGATTTAGGGTATGGAGGTATTCTTAAACAAATTAATCCTGATAATAAAAAGGATTATATCATTAGATTTTATTATTCGTAAATGGAATAATAGTCGTAAAAAATTATTCTCGCTATCTTGCTAAAGAAATTCTTCTTATTGTTAAATGTGTCCTTAAATTTCGGGATGATTTATATAATCGTAAATTTACTATTAAAACCGATTCTAAGGTCAAGCTTACTTTTATGCTCTTCAAAGATTTTGAACATAATGTTTCTAAACAAATGTTTGCCCGATGGCAATCACATCTTGCTTATTTTGATTTTGATATTGTTTATAAGCAAGGGAAGGATAATCATCTTCCGGATTTTTTAACTCGAGAATTTATTTCTTCATGATGAAAATGAGTCATCTTTGAAGGAATCCTTATTCCTCTTATAGAGGAAGAGGGAGGAAGAGGCCATCCTCCGATTATACAACATGGGAAGAAATCCCTTTTCAACCAGAATATTTCTGGAAGTAGCTCTTCTTCAAAAGGAGACAATGTTCAAAAGGAGTTTCAAGAATTCCTGAGACAAAGGGGAAAAAATCTACCACCAGTAGAGGACAATTCCTCAAAAAGCGGTTCTAAGAATCATATTCTTCAATTGCACAAAAAGAATATAAATTCTTTGATTCTTCTAAGAAAGAATTAATTCTTATTATAGAAGATGATGATGAGAAATTCAAAGAGTCCCCATGGATTCTTATGGAAAAATATTTTCCAAATTCAAATTGGAATGTTGAGACTTACAAATCCAGAGGATTTTATGAGAATATCCTCATCACTCTTTTTAAGATTGTCATGAGTCCTAATAATGATACTGAATCAGAAAAGTCTTATAATGACTGTTCTTCTGTTGAATCCTCTTCGGATGATGATAATTCTGTTAAATCAGAAAAAGAGAAATGCAATAATTGTATACTTGGAAAACCTTGTCTTAATTGTATCAGTAATACTGATAATGTAAATAATATTGATAATGAGTTTTATAAACTTATGAGTCAATTTCAAGATATGAATATTAGTGTCTTAACTAATAATAATATTTTTGAATTTCTTAAACATATTAAAGATTCTAGTTTAAGAGATAAAATCATTGAACAATTTCATGATTCTTTTAAGAATGAAGACAATAATAAAACTAGTCTTTCTAAAAAGATTGATAGTAATTATTATAATATGGTTTCTATCCCAAAAAGCATTAGAAAAATCATTACAAATTTCAATGGAAAATTTATTTATTAAAAATTTAATTTTATCTTGTAGTTTAGAATTATTTAATCTATTATTTATAGTAATAGAATTAAGTTCTTCTTTAAGAAAATTGATTTGACAATTTTTATTATTAATTTGATCTTGAATCAAATTAAGAACCTTATGAATAGGTTTGGTAATAAACTTTGCTGGAATGTGCTAAGTCCAAAATCTTCATTAGATCGCCAATAATGAAGCTTGCCTTTTTAAGAGTTTAAGAGACTCTCTGAAATTAGCCAATTCTTGACGATGGGTTGGATAGACATTTCTTCCTTGATTTCTTCTTAGTGAAGCTTCAAGCCATGGAATCCATACTTCCAAAACTTTAATCCTTTTCTTAAGAATTTTGATATAATTCTTATCATTAATAACATTATTCTCATTATCAATAAGAATTTGAGAAGGTATTCTCCAAATGTTATAATGTAAGCCTCCTGTATCTGTCAGAAGATAGCATAATCTGGAACGAATTATTCCATGCTGAATATCCCATCCTTCTGTTGTAAAGGATGTAAAAAAACTATCAGGATAAGATCCTTCCATAAAAACTTTGCTTTATTTTAATTTCCCTTTGAGAGAATTCTTCAAAAGATCGAAGCTTTCTTGAATAGAAAACTCCTGATCATCTTCATTTGGATCCTGTGCATCTTGAAGATCGGATCCGGAAATCATTGAAGTGTCTGATTTTGAATCAGAAAAATCAATATCTTTGAATAAATCATTTTTAATATGATCCATGTAAAGATCCATAATTTTCTCTTTAGAGAAAATACCAAAATACTTCTTAGAGTATTCAGAGAATGTTATATATATATATATATATATATATATATATATATATTTATATATAAACAGAAACTGCTCAAAATTTGAAATGTCTTTAAAATTAATTGTGCAATTATAACCGTGCATCCCACGGGTTCAATTATTAGTATTGTTAATAAGTGAATGCGATCAAGACAAAATATTTAATGCCATGTTATTTTATAAAATAATTTTGAGATGAACTTAAAATTCATATAATAAGAATTTATTTAAATAGTATTCTTAAATATAAATGAATTAATTTCATTTTTTTTTTATAAATTTGAATTCATAGATGAGATAAGATTTCTCCACATACTCAATTATAATAGATAAAAACTCATATGAGACAATCTCATGTATGAGATGAGGTACAACCTAACACAAATCACATTCACCACTTCCAAATTGTTAAAGCGTCAATGCCTAACTTATACCCCGTCTCATCATGAGCCGGTCTCATGCAAGTGTGTCTCTCTATAACATAGTTTCATGAATTAATAAGATCAAATAAAGTCTTTTATTTGATTTTCTGTAACAAGTATTAGTTGTAATAGGAAAATGTATTAATTATATTGTGGTGCAGTATCAGTGATTAAAAGAAACAATATTAAACAGTATTGTATTAGTTAGAGTCAGTCAATATTCCATTGACTACTTTCAGTTAGTTAGTTAGAAGTAGTTAGTCTTCTTCTTCTCTTTAAATAAGAATTATTCATTGAATCCATTCACTTTTCGATATATAGAAGAATTTCAGTTTTGCAACTTCACATCATGAATTCTCATATAACTTTCATGGTATCAGTTTAAGAATCACCCTTGATTCGGATATGCTAGGTGTAATTTCTCGTTTCCGCTGCGTTCGTTTTCGTTCTGATATTCAATCGATTTTGTTGTAAATCGATTTGAGTGGTTTTCTTGTTTCCGATTGTTAATCAATCGATTTTTTTTTTGGGGTTGTGATTGTTCGTCGATTGAAATAGTGTTTTCATCGAGTTCTTTGCCCTAATTTTGTAATTTCAGTTTGTTTTGTCCTAATTTTTTATAGAATGGCAACAGTTACTGATCCTTCTTCGTTGAATCCGTCTCTCAATCCGTATTCGCCTTTGACATTGCATCCGCAGGATAATCCTGTTGTGTCCATTGTTCTTGAGCCCCTCAATGGATCCAATTTTGCTTCCTGGAGTCACTCTATCAAGAGGGCCCTGAGCGTAAAGAACAAGATCCCGCCTCGTGGTCGGTTCTTTAGTTCCTCCGTCGCCTGACGAAGATGGTGCGATTCATATTGCGTGGGTTCGCGCAAATGACTTGGTCTTGAATTGGATACTCAACTCAATCAGTCTGGATATCAAGCGAACGTTGGATTTCTTCACTTCTGCACGCGAGGCGTGGGATGAATTGCACGCACGATATGCCAAGTCTGACGGTAAGCGTGTCTATTTCTTGGAAAAATCTCTAGCTTCCATTTCAAAAGGTTCCAGTTCTTTAGTAGTTTACTACAATCAGTTTAAGAGTCTTTGAGATGAGTATGTGAGCTTTAGGCCGATTCTGAAATGCACTTGTTGTTGGGATTTTACTGAAAAGTATGCTTTTTACTTTGTATAATCGAAACTGAATTTCCAGACTTATTTACTGAAATAAATTGTTTATCACTGATGCTTTAAATATGATTGAATGTTACATATATTTACTGCATAACTGTTCAATAATTCGTACGTGTTACACTGTAGTTAATTTAGTGATACCAGATCACAGAAGATTAAATTAACAGTCCCTTATAACTAAAAGTACGCCATTCACGACCTAGATGGAAATGAACAACCATCGCGAAAGATTGAGGTGTAAGGCTCAGATTGGTTTGTCTTGACCAAGAGATTACACTAGTGCATGACCGATCTTATTTGAATAGGACCTCTGAGGAGGATAAATTCTTCAGAACTGAACAAGGAAGAATTAGACCTCAGTGGTTCGTTGTTACTTAACCTTTGTCCCTTAAATAGGATCACGTGGGATTGGTAACTATTGCTTTGACTTATCATGGCTAGCTAATCAGAGAGATTCAATACTTTTTATCTTGGGCAATATTATTGGTCACATGTGATTGCTAAGATTTAATACGAAGAATCGTGTGCAAGTACGCTTGCTTGATTTGCCCCCTTGGGAGGTTCATAAGTTTTATCATACCAAATCTAGCAAGTGGAATTAGTTTCCGGTATGGATAATAATGTTGAACCGTTCCTCGACCAAGGACAAAAGATATTAATTAACGGAAAGCTATTTCAGTGGCTTGAATTAATTAATGGGCTAGATAATCTTAAACATGGGAAATAATGACCGGGAGCCATATTGACTGTAATATGGGTTAAGATGGATGGTGCAATATTAATTATGTAGTGGGATTAATTAATATTTATGGGCTTGAATTATATTGTGGCTCAATATTAGATATTCAAGATCCATTAGAAGATCCAATCATAATTCTCCTAAAGGCCCCCTGAGTAGCCCAACATATAGTCCAATAACTGAAAAGGTGATTAAAATAAAATAAATATTGCTGCTTATATTTCCTCTAAATTTTCGAAATTTATGGATAAAAGAGGGAGAAAGATTTTCTTTGAATTTTGTTATGGAATGAAGATATGTATTCTTGGAATACAAGGTTATCTCATTAAATTCAAGAAATCTCCCACTTGGTTATTCATAAGGGATATTTTGAAATTTTGAAAATAGAGGGCAAGAAAGATTTTCTTGATTTTCTTGAAAAGATATTATGGAAGATATGTATTTCTTGAAATACAAGAATATCTCATAAATTCAAGAAGATCCAAATCTTGAAATCTTGCACTCCAAATTTTCGAAAATTCCATATATTGAGGAGGTGGGATTTTTGTGGAATATTTTAACTATGGGAAAAAGAATATAAGGGATATATTCAAGATTTCTTGGTGACCAAGAAAAGTCTTTTCCCACATTGAAATATCACTAAAATTTCGACCACTCCCTCTCCTATAAATAGGGGATGATTAGTTCATTCCCAAGTACAATTCCATGTGCTGGAAATATTAGCAAATCCACAAAGGTGGTGCAACAAAGTTTATTTTTCCTTTTGTTAATTGTTCGACGAGTGTCCTTCCACCGGATAGTTGAGCAAGGGCTAAGGGAATACTTGGGAAGTCCTTTTGGTTAGTCCGTCCGACCAAAGTCACTGCCATTCCGAGAGGTACGTTCACGTAAACCCATAGATTCCGCATGCGTAGGTTTTACGTGGCTTTTTATATGCATGATTTGTTGTTGCAATTATTATTTGAATTAATATAGGATTAATTCATGCTAGTAATAATTAATGAATTAAATTTGTATTTAAATATTCACCCCGAATAGATCTGTGCGAATCATTCCCCAACAACTGGTATCAGAGCCACGGTTTCGGGCTTTGAATTTTTTAAATTGTAATTTAATTCGTGGACATTAAATTTGAAATTGGATAGTAGAACTGTTAGATCTGTTTTGCAGGTATCCAATTGTCATGGATTTTAATGTTTGATTTTGCATGCATATAAACGTGGTTTTTTTTAATTCGATTAGCTTCGGTTTTTTTTTGCTCGCGGAGAAAATCCACGAGTAGACTAGGATTTGTTTGATTTGATCAATGTAATAGACTAGTCTAGATCTAGGTTTATTTATTTTTGTAAATAAATTGTAACCGGATCGAAACGAAGAGATTAAGAATTAAAGGACGAAATCGAGAACCGTAGGCGGCGCGGCACGCTATTAGCACGCATGGCGCAGGGGCGCAGGCCGGCCGGCGGGCGCGAGATGAAGGCCACGCCAAGACGGGCGGTCGCTCTAGGCCGAGCGAATGGGGCGGATCTTGGGGAAGCGCACGGGTGAATACGCTGGCGCCGCCGAGGTCGCGGGCGAGCAGGCGGAGGGCGTTGGATGACGCTGCGGATGCACGCTGATGCGCTGCCGCCGAGATCTGCCGACCTTTGCCGAGGCGCCGAGGCGAGGCATTGGGACCGCGGGCGTGGCTGCCAAAGGTGCTCTTTACTCTAGGCATCCCAGCCAAGTGGCGGGCCGGGTGAGCGTGCATCCCGGCCGCGAAGCCGGCGTGGCGGTTCGAGACGAAGTATTTTTTCGAGACGAACGAGTGGGAGAAATTTGAGACGTGTTTCTTCAAGATCAAGCCAAGAAAAATCAAACCATGACAATTGGATAATTTGTGCCCAATATGTTTATTTTTCTGTTTTGCTTGATTTATTTGTGCTATCTTATGCTTTATTTAATTTGTTTAAATGTGTTTGCATGAGGGTTGCCAAATGGAAAAATCTCAACTTCAAAAATTACTAAGTATGTTTAAATAATTAATTGACAATTTTATTCCGGATAATAAAATTGAATTAATTTTGACCTCCATGATTTATTTATTTGTGAATTCTTTTGGAAAAATTCCCCCAACGGGACGGTCAAAAGATAGGTTTCACATGAATGAATTCCAAACGAATGATTGTGGGTTCCCAACGAGGCTCGATCAAAGTGAAATAGTAATCATGTATTTAATCATGGTTATTACTTAGGTATAAAATTGATATGCATATACTTTCCCGAAGTCCCTGTCAATTTTATATTGGTCAAGTGGGAGCCAACTATTAATCTGGATATTAAAAGTTTGTAACTGTTCTTGTTTGTAACCTGCTTGAATGTGTTTAAATAATGACCCACCCCACGTGGCTTATTTAGACTGTTTTGAGATGTTGGCCTGATGCATGTTCATATTTTTTTGAGATTTTAATATGATGCATGTGATCGAACCTTGTGATATACTTGTGCTATTGCATATAATTATTTATTTCAGTTCAGCATGTCGTTACCTTTTAATCCACTGTTATTATACTTAAAGTCAATACTATATGGAAACTATATTGATTGGAAAAATTATAATTGTCCTAACTACACAAAAACACAAGTGGATTTTGACACACAAAAATCAGATGAGCCAACTGACGAGTCAAAACATGCGGGACTCGTCAGATCACCTTGCGAGAAATGTCATCGCTGAAAATGGTGGAGGGCAAACCCGTAAGGGATTACGTCCTCAAAATAGATGGCCCATCTGAACAAACTTGAGATTCTGAGTGCAGATTATGATCTGGAGACTCAGATGAATTTGGTACTTCACTCTCTGCCCAAAAAGTTTTTGAGCATTTTGGCCTCGCTAGCTAATTTGTTGCAAGCTTTTGGTCTCGGTAGAAATGATGATAAGGCACCAAACTCAAGCTTTGACGGCAAGTGGTCCGTCTTCATCTTCTAGGCCAAGGGTAGGCAAGATAAAGAAGAGGACCAAAGGCCATAAGCAATAAAACTCAACTGTTGCCAAGGGCAACTGTAAGATGAGGAATGCTTGTTGTGTCAAGGAAAAATCAAAGAGGAAGTGCTTAAGCTGCGGTGAGAAAGGACAATGGAGGTTTTGCCTGTTCCAACCCCAAAAGGGACGGAAAGAAAGGTAATTCTCACGCACTAGTTGTTGAAACTTGTTTAGCGGCGTATACTTCTCATTCGTGGGTGGTTGATACGAGATCCACTAATCATGTTGGCTTCACGGGTTCTAAATGATCCGGCAACTTAGTGGGAGTGAGATCCTCATCACACTGGGCAACGTTACGAAAGTAAAAGACATTGCAATGCTACGTAAGTGGCAGATATTGCAATGCTACGATTGTAACGATTATTGCAATACTACGCAAGTAGCAGACATTGCAATGCTTCATGGGTGGCAGTTAAAGCAGTGGGAGAAGTGCACCTATGTTTTGAAGATAAAGTTTTTTTTGAGATTATCTTTATGTTCCCAGTTTTAGAAAGAATTCACTTTCAATTTCTAAAATTCGATTAAAGGACACTAAGTTTCTTCTAATAAGAATGACATCATTTTTGAAATGATGAGTGTACCTGTTACGGGACATTGATAGAAAATCTCTATACAATTAACTGTGCACACCACTCACGAAATACATCTTATAACACATCAACTATTTCCGACAAAAGAAAGCGTGAACGAAATACTTCTTTGGCATCTAAGATTAGGTCATATAAATCCAAAGAGGATCCAAAGGTTGGTGAAAGATGGTTCACTGGAGCGTCTCCAAGTTGAATCGATTCCAACCTGCGAATCATGTTTGGAGGGTGATATGACCAAGATGGCATTTAGAGCCAAGGGGAATGGGGCCAAAGAAGTGTTAGAGATCGTTCACACAGATGTATGTAGTCCAATGTCAACCAAAGCAAGAGGAGGTTATGAGTAATTTTATTGATGATTACTCAATGTACATTTTCCTTATGAAGCATTAATATGAGACTTTTGAGAAATTCTAAGAATTTAAGGCTCAAACAGAGAATCATAGGGAAAAACGTATCAAGTCTCTACGATATGATCATGGAGGTGAATACCTCAGCAATGTGTTTTTGAACTACTTATCTGATGAAGGGATTGGATCCCAGCTCACTGCACCCGGAACCCCTCAACAAAACGGGGTTGCAGAGCGAAGTAACATAATTCTTTTGGAAATGGTTAGATCAATGATGAGTTATGTGGATCTTCCCGAGTCGTTCTGGGTTCATACCTTGGAAACAACGACTTACATTCTGAACTTGGTGCTATTCAAATCGGTTCCCAAAACTCCCAAAGAATTGTGGACCGGGCGCAAGCCTAGTATGAGACACATGAGAATTTTGGGGGTGTCCGGCCTACGTGTTGGACAAGGAAGCCGGTAAATTGGATCCTCGATCAGAATTAAGGTTATTTTGTAGGATACCCCGAGGGAACAAAAGGGTTTATGTTCTATAGTCCCGAAGATCAAAAGGTGGTCATCAGCACCCACTTTAGATTTTTGGAAGAAGACTATATGAACCAAAGAAAGCCCAGAAGTGAGATTACCTTAAATGAGCTTAGAGGGCAAACCTCGGTTAAATCGTCTTTAGATGATATACCAAACGATACGCTTTCACAACCGGAGCCTCGTCATAGTGGGAGGGTTGTTAGACAGCCCGAGAGATTCAAGGGAATAGGAGAGTCCTCGGACTTGATTCCCGGACAAGACGAATCAGACCCATGGATATATGACGAGGCACTCCAAGATAAGGATGCAGATTCTTGGCAAACAGCAATGATAACCGAAATGGGTTCTATGTTTCATAATAGAGTGTGGGAGCTAATCGAACCACTTAATGGGGTCAAACCCATTAGATGCAAGTGGGTATATAAGAGGAAAAGAGGACCGGACGGGAAGGTTGAAACCTTTAAAAGCAAGACTAGTGGCTAAAGGTTATACTCGAAAAAGGGATCGACATGAGGAAACTTTTTTCACCAGAATGCTTAAGTCCATCCGTATTCTCTTATCGATTGTTTATTTTTTCGACTTTTGAAATCTGGCAAATGGATGTCAAGACAGCTTTCCTTAACGGAAGTCTTGATGAAGAGATCTATATGCAACAACCCCAAGGTTTCATTGAAACAGGCCAAGAACACCTAGTTTGTAAGCTCAAGAGGTCCATTTACGGACTCAAACAGGCATCCAGAACTTGGAACCAAAGTTTTGATCATGTAATAAAATCATATGGGTTTGATCAAAACGAGTTTTAAAGTTGTGTGTATAAGAAGCGTATCGAAATTGCATTGGTATTCTTAGTACTATACGTAGATAACATTGTGATCATTGGGAACGATGTGAAGGTGTTATCAGACGTAAGAGCATGGCTTTCAAAACAGTTTGATATGAAAGACTTAGGGAAAGCCGGACACATCCTTGGGATCAAGATCACTCGAGATCGCAAGAAAAGGATGATCGGGTTATCGCAAGTTTCATACATAGACACTGTCTTGAAACGCTTCAGCATGCATGATTCCAAGAAAGGATTCGTACCTTTCAGACTTGGAATCCATCTATCCAAGAAAATGTCCCCTAAGACGCAAGAGGAGATAGATGACATGAAAGGCATTCCCTGTGCTTCGGCTGTAGGAAACCTTATGTATGCAATGCTGTGTACGAGACCGGATATCTGCTTTGCCGTAGGCATGATAGCAAGATATCAAAGTAACCCAGGGAAAGCGCATTGGACGACAGTTAAAAACATTCTGAAGTGTCTGAAAAGAACTCGGGATAGAATGTTGATTTATCAGTCAGATACTCCAATCCCCATCGGCTACACGGACTCGGATTTACAATCAGAATTAGATTCCAGAAATTATCTGCCTCAGTTAGTGTGTTTCCATTTGGGAAGTGTAGCCATCAAATGGACGAGTGTGAAGCAGAAATGCATTTGGGTTCGCACAAATGACTTGGTCTTGAATTGGATACTCAACTCAATTAGTCTGGATATCAAGCTAACGTTGGATTTCTTCACTTCTGCACGCGAGGCGTGGGATGAATTGCACGCACGATATGCCAAGTCTGACGGTAAGCGTGTCTATTTCTTGGAAAAATCTCTAGCTTCCATTTCAAAAGGTTCCAGTTCTTTAGTAGTTTACTACAATCAGTTTAAGAGTCTTTGAGATGAGTATGTGAGCTTTAGGCCGATTCTGAAATGCACTTGTTGTTGGGATTTTACTGAAAAATATGCTTTTTACTTTGTATAATCGAAACTGAATTTCCAGACTTATTTACTGAAATAAATTGTTTATCACTGATGCTTTAAATATGATTGAATGTTACATATATTTACTGCATAACTGTTCAATAATTAAATGCGTGTTACATCAGAGTTAATTTAGTGATACCGGATCACGAAAGATTAAATTAACGGTCCCTTATAACTAAAAGTACGCCATTCACGACCTAGATGGAAATGAACAACCATCGCGAAAGATTGAGGTGTAAGGCTCAGATTGGTTTGTCTTGACCAAGAGATTACACTAGTGCATGGTGATCGATATTGAATAGGACCCTGAGGAGGATAAATTCTTGAATCCAACAAAGGAAGAATTAGACCTCAGTGGTTCGTTGTTTCTTAACCTTTGTCCCTTAAATAGGATCACGTGGGATTGGTAACTATTGCTTTGACTTATCATGGGTAGCGAATCAGAGAGATTCAATACTTTTTATCTTTGGCAATATTATTGGTCACATGTGATTGCTAAGATTTAATACAAAGAATCGTGTGCAAGTACGCTTGCTTGATTTGCCCCCTTGGGAGGTTCATAAGTTTTATCATACCAAATCTTGCAAGTGGAATTAGTTTCCTATGGATAATAATGTTGAATCGTTCCTCGACCAAGGACAAAAGATATTAATTAACGGAAAGTTATTTCAGTGGCTTGAATTAATTAATGGGCTAGATAATCTTAAACACGGGAAATAATGATCGGGAGCCATATTGACTGTAATATGGGTTAAGATGGATGGTACAATATTAATTATGTAGTGGGATTAATTAATATTTATGGGCTTGAAGTATATTGTGGCTCAATATTAGATATTCAAGATCCATTAGAAGGTCCAATCTTAATTCTCCTAAAGGCCCCCTGAGTAGCCCAACATATAGTCCAATAACTGAAAATGTGATTAAAATAAAATAAATATTGTTGCTTATATTTCCTCTAAATTTTTAAATTTATGGATAAAAGAGGGGAGAAAGATTTTCTTTGAATTTTGTTATGGAATGAAGATATGTATTCTTGGAATACAAGGTTATCTCATTAAATTCAAGAAATCTCCCACTTGGTTATTCATAAGGGATATTTCGAAATTTTAAAAATAGAGGGCAAGAAAGATTTTCTTGATTTTCTTGAAAAGATATTATGGAAGATATGTATTTCTTGAAATACAAGAATATCTCATAAATTCAAGAAGATCCAAATCTTGAAATCTTGCACTCCAAATTTTCGAAAATTCCATATATTGAGGAGGTGGGATTTTTGTGGAATATTTTAATATGGGAAAAAGAATATAAGGGATATATTCAAGATTTCTTGGTGACCAAGAAAAGTCTTTTTCCACATTGAAATATCACTAAAATTTCGACCACTCCCTCTCCTATAAATAGGGGATGATTAGTTCATTCCCAAGTACAATTTCATGTGCTGGAAATATTAGCAAATCCACAAAGGTGGTGCAACAAAGTTTATTTTTCCTTTTGTTAATTGTTCGACGAGTGTCCTTCCACCGGATAGTTGAGCAAGGGCTAAGGGAATACTTGGGAAGTCCTTTTGGTTAGTCCGTTCGACCAAAGTCACTGCCATCCCGAGAGGTACGTTCACGTAAACCCGTAGATTCCGCATGCGTAGGTTTTACGTGGTTTTTTATATGCATGATTTGTTGTTGCAATTATTATTTGAATTAATATAGGATTAATTCATGCTAGTAATAATTAATGAATTAAATTTGTATTTAAATATTCACCCCGAATAGATCTGTGCGAATCATTCCCCAACACTTGTGGTGCTTCATGTTCTTGTAACCTTCCTTAGATTGTTGCTCAAACCCAAGAAAGGGATGTTGTTATGAAATTCATGATAGGTTTAGATGAGTTCTATGCAGCCATTAGAAGTCAAATTCTATTGCAATCTCCCTTGCCTTCACTGGCTAAGATCTATTCCTTACTGTTGCAAGAGGAAAGTCAAAGAACATTGAGTAATCTTGTGTCTGTTCAACCTGAATCTATTGCTATGATGGCTAGACAAGGTACTAAGAATTTCAAAGATAGGAAGAGGCCTCTTAAGTGTTCCCACTGTGATCTTCCTGGACACTCTGTAGACAGATGTTACCAAATTATAGGTTTTCCACCAGGATGGAAAGGTAACAAGAAGCCTAGAGTTGATACTTCTGCTCACAACACTATAGCTGATCTTGAAAGTACTCATAAAGAAGAAGTTGTAGCTACCAATCCACTCTTCAATTAGGAGCTTTTTTAGCAGTTCTTGACATTTTCTAAAATGCGAAGGCCTCTGATTCACATTTAGTGGCAGGAGCATTTGTACAACCTGCACATTCTGTGGCAGGTGCCTTTGTTCCACCTAATAAAGGTCATAACACAGTAGAACCTTACATTCCTGGGATTTTTTAAACCAATACTGCTAGTATTGCTGGTGCTACTGTCCAGCAAGCTGAGTCAGGTATATCTAATTTTTTTGCAATGTCAACACTATAAATCATACTTGGATATTAGATACATGGGCAACTGATCATATGTGTTGTAATTTGTCTCTATTCACAAGTACCCCTGCCCCATCTAATTAAAGATCAATTTACCCAATAATCATCTGGTTGTGGCAACTTTTATTGGAAATATAAGGATAAATGAGTACATAACTTTGTATAATATCTTATTTGTGCCTGATTTCTCTTTTAATTTGATTTCTATATCTCATTTAACAAGATATTCAAATGTGAGTGTTGTTTTTGGTGCTTCTCTTTGTGCTTTACAGGAAAACAACACCAAGATGGTGATTGGTTTTGCTGAGCAGAGAGGGGGTCTGTATTTGATGAATTCTGGGAGTTGTGGTAACAATGTAAGGGTTAATGATTCTGATGTTACTTTTAGGACTTAGCATGCTAGACTAGGTCACATTTCTGCTAAAAATCTTGGTTTTCTGAGGAATATTACTGTAAAACATCATGATATGAATGAGATTTGTGAGATTTGCCCTATGGCTAAGCAGAAAAGGCTTCCATTTCCTATTAATACAAGTACTAGTTCTTCAATTTTTGAATTGATCCATTACAAACACTTACACAATACATGAGTAACCCTTTGGAAAGCCATTTGGCTGCTGCACACAGGCTATTGAGATACATTAAAGCCACCCCAGGTTTAGGCCTATTTTATCCTACTAACAATTCTTTCAAGTTGCAGGCTTTTTGTGACTCTGACTGGGCAAGGTGTCCTCAAACAAGAAGGAGTGTCACTGGATATGCCATTTACTTAGGCCACTCTCTGATTTCCTGGAAGTCCAAAAAGCAACCAACAGTAAGCAAAAGCTCAGCTGAAACAGAATACAGATCAATGGGGTACACTACAACTGAACTCCAGTGGATAACATACATTCTTCAAGATCTGCAGGTTTCTATTTCACAGTCTGCCATCCTTTATACAGACAGCAAGACAACTTATTCCATAGCTCACAATTCTGTTATACATGAGAAAATAAAACACATCCAGATAGATTTTCATTACACAAGAGAAAAGATTAAAGAAGGCTTAATCAAGATCATTCAAGTTCCCACTTTGGCAAATCTTGCAGACATCATGATCTAGTCTCCACCACCAACATTATTTCAGACTTTCAAGACCAAAATGGGAATGGTAAGCATCCATTCACATTTTGAGGGGGAGTAATAAGATCAAATAAAGTCTTTTATTTGATTTTCTGTAACAAGTATTAGTTGTAATATGAAAAGGTATTAGTTATACTGTGGTGCAGTATCAGTGATTAAAAGAAACAGTATTAAACAATATTGTATTAGTTAGAGTCAGTCAATATTCCATTGACTACTTTCAGTTAGTTAGTTAGAAGTAGTTAGTCTTCTTCTTCTCTTTGTATTCATTCACTTTTCGATCTATAGAAGAATTTCAATTTTGCAACTTCACATCATGAATTTTCATATAACTTTCATGAATCTAGCTAAACTCAAACCAATAATCGTATGCACCTAGTGATAAGTGCATCATTAAACATATATAGAAAACATCTTAATTAAATTTGAAGCCCACATCCCATTGTAGTTTTAAAAGAATATTAACCTCAATAGTTTTTATTTTAAAATTTGTGTGCCCATCTAATTATTTAAAGTACATGAGACAAAATATTAATTTAAATTATTTTAAGTACATGAAATTTCAATTTAAATTGATCACACATTTCGTCTCACAAAATGAGATTCCTAAGACCATGATATCATGGTTTGTTAGGATCAAAGTGTAAAATGGAATCAACTTTTTTAGGACGGCAGCAGGAGCTATTATCAACATTAATCCTTTGGAAGTGATAATATTGATAAATAAAAAGTTACTGTATTGAGAAAATGTATAACTTGTTTTATGTGATTGTGTCATTGGAATAAAAGAGAATATATATTTATTAATTAGTATGATAAGCATAAAAAATCCGTAGTTTTGGATTTAGTACAAGGAATTAATCATGTTCACCACCAAATGACTAAGATTCATTTAGTATTATTATACAAACATAGACAATGTCCCCAGACTACATTTTCAGACGCAGTTAATTTAATCATAAAATACTAATGTTGCACCGTGCATTTTAAAAATATACAAATTGTTACATTGAAATATGTAACTTGTTATACTGAAACGTGCAATTTGTTAATTTTGCGAACACAACTTGCACGTTTAAATGTAGCAAATTATATATTTAAGTACAACAAGTTATATATTTTTAAAATACATTATGGAGTGCACGGTGCACCTGGTGCGACCAATTCTTGTTTAATTTGGACATAGTCCTTGATATTTCAAACCATTATTGGCGGGATAGATAATAATGTTAATGTTAATTAATTAATTATCCAATTTGTATCACAAAATCAGCAAGGTTCATGCCTTCTCCATTTAATTCTAATTTCTAATTTGTATGAAGACGTCAAAAAACTTCAATCACATTTTAAAATGTGATGGATTGCTACAATTGACATTGATATTCATTGTCAATTTTCCGAAAAGCCAACACAGTATTCACACCAATTAAAAAACATCACACAAACAATCGATTGGACAACTTTCGTATCCACAACATTATAAATAGGTGCCAATCAACTCTATATTTCCTCAAAACTTTCTTTGCTGAAATTAAAATCCAAATCAATTACAAATTAAACTTTATTTTTCCTTCACTTCTTTCAGAGAAAAATGTCGAACTCAGGCTGTTCATGTGGCTCCAGCTGCAAGTGTGGCAGCAACTGCAGGTACTAAAAATAAATAAAAAGAAAAAACATATATAGCCTTATTTTCATGGAAATTTAATTTGTTTTATTTGGGCATGTTTTAGTAGCTATTTAACTGAACAGACTAGTCAAATATATGAATTTGATCATGGTATTAAAGATCATTTCCTGTCATTATGCTTTTAGCTAAAGAAACTATAATGACAAGATTTTTGTTATTAAAGATCAATTTTATTTTAATGTTGAATGGATGATTAATAATTTATATATATTGGCAGTTGTGAGATGTATCAAGATGTGGAGAAGATCTCATGTGTCACCATCATTGAAGGAGTTGCACCACTCAAGATGTAAGTGCAACATCGGATGCAACAAATTAAATTTCTTTTTTTCTTTTTCTTTTTTAATGTTGCGTTAATTAATTTGTTTATTTATGAATTTGGCATATTTAATTAGGTACGGCGAAGGATCCGAGAAGAGCTTCGGAGCGGAAGGAGGGAACGCGTGCAAGTGCGGATCCAGCTGCAAATGCAACCCCTGCAACAAGGGACGGACCCAGAAATTTTACCGAGAGGGACCCAATTTATAACATAGTGTAGCTAAATGCACTTTAGAATTTTTATATATTTTCGAAAAATTATTTGGACTAAACATCTTTATATTAACAGAGTCGAATACATTTATATGTATATTGAAAATGTGAATTATACATATTCTTTCTCTATTTTGTTACCCATTTCTCACCTAAAAATCAACATTTTATTTATAGAGTGTTGATTTTTACAAGGATTAGTAATAGTGGTGTACAGTGAACGTGATGCACATAATACTTTGTTTAAAGGAAACAGACATTCGTATGAGATAGTTTTATACATGATATAGGGTATAATCTATAACACAAATAATATTCATTCTTCCAAAATATTAGAGCGTTAATACACAATTTATGCTTCGCCTTACTATGAGACTATCTCATACAGGTGTGTCTTAATTATAAGTATATATATATAAGAAATTCAAGTGGGGTCAGGGGGGCCTAGTGACCCCCTCGCTCCAAGGTAGGTCCGTCGCTGCCTGCAACTGCTGATCGAGGAACGATTTAGTCCCGAAAAATGTGTTTGTACTTTATATATATGCAAGTGTGTGATGAAATTATGGTACAATAAGACAGCCAGTATGTACAAGTTCCTTGGCTGAATTTGTGTGTGCATGCGTGGCTGGTGTCAATTTGTGTATTTGAAAACTTTGTTTATTATTGTGTCTCTGGGGCATTGTGTGTGTGAAAGATTTGAAGTGTATGGAATATCTTAGTATTCAAAGAGCTCCTTCATGTGTCAGTTATTTTGTTTATATTCTTAATTAATTCCTTCTGCAACATATATACTTTTAGGACCCGTTTGGAATAAATTTAGAATAAAAATGATAATGAATATTATTAAGATATCAATCACTATGAGATTAGCAATTGGGTGGGTCTCTTGAGCACCAAGTGCACCGTGCACTCGGGTATAGGAGTGATCAATTAAAAAATTAGACATTGTCATTAGTAAAAAGGAGGATCCACAATAAAAAAATGGACATGGGTCAAAGTTGTGCACGGATCTAGAATCTGTGCACCAAGCACATATGAGACATTGTCTTAGTAATTGCATTATTACTACTCCCCAAACCCAAAATATTTGCCTTAAGAATTTTTTTCCCGAAATATTTATCAAATATTGTGCATTAATCTAGAAAATTTAAATGTCATGTATTAATGTTGCCCTTATATTTGCTTTTGTAAAATATGAAATAAATGACCATATAGGTAAATATAACACATTACACATATATATAATGACTTTTTTAATTCGTGTGATACATTTTTAAACGATAAATATTTTGGATTCGAGGAAGTACTTTTTAGAAAAAAAATCTAGCAGCATTAATAGGAATGACTTCTCATTGAATCATTCTTTCATATTACTCATCCTCGTTAACCAACCAAAATCGTTATTTTTAATACAGAGATATATATGTTCAATTCACTATAAAATACATTCAATTTAAAAAGGGCTTTAAAGAGGGTTTTAACGAGGAAAAGGGGTTTAGGGAGGGTTTTAACGAGGGAAAATATCCCTCGTTAAAATGTTCGTCGATAAAAAATTAACGAGGGAAAAAATATCCCTCGGCAAATAGCAAGGGAATTGTCGAGGGTCTGACATGTGTCAGTTTCCCGAGGGCCACCCGCCCTCGCTAAATCCCCGACAGAATATCCCTCGGCAAGGCCCTCATTAAATTTAACGAGGGCTAGCTTGCCCTCGCCTTCTGGTGCTGCGGGTTTAGCGAGCGAATCCACGCCCTCGCCAATTTGGCGAGCAATTTACTGAGGGGATTCGCCCTCGCAAATTTAAATCAGGATTAAAAAATGTTGCGGCCAGGTTTCGAGCCCGGGCTGCGAGGCTCCGAGTGCACCCGCGGAACCACTGAGACACGCGAGCCATGTTACTGTAGCAGCCTAATATGGGCGAAATTGCCCCCCCCATGTGATTCTAACACGCGACCTCCCGGTATATGGAGGACTTACGTGTACCGCCTAACCGTTTGGGCTAGACGAGTTATTCATTAGGAATGCATTTTTAATTGTATAGGTATTATATATTGTGTTTTATTAAAAAAATTTCTTCTATCATTTAATCTAATTATTTGTCATGTATATATACTTTGATTTAATTAAAATATTTATAATAAAATTCTGAAATGAATAATTTATATTCTTGCATCATTTATTATTTTGAGTACATTTATCTATATACTTATATTAATTAATTTTATATTCTTTTTCACTATTTATTATTATGAATACATTTATATATATATATATATATATATATATATATATACTTATATTAATTATTTTTAATAAGATTTTTAAATAATTAATTTTTATATTCTTTTTCATTATTTATTATTGTGAATACATTTATATATGTACTTATATTAATTATTTTAAATAAAATATTTTTTATTCAATTTTTAAGTAATTATTTTATACATTTATATTCATTTTCCTATTAAATTTCACTACTTTTAATAAATAAATATGTATTTAATAATCAAAAGTACACATTGATCATTATTTTTTAAATATTTTCAATAAAATTTCAAAATTAATACATCCACCTATAATAGTAGAGATTAATCAACAAATAAATATAAAACACATATGTGACGTTCAAATATTCTAAATAAAACATAACAAAATAAGTGTCGTTCAAAATTAACATACAACATAACCAAAATATATTATTCAAATGTTTAATGCATAACACACACACACACACAAATGTTTAATGCGTTACATGATCATCACCATCATCATCATCATCATCATCATCATTGTCATTTGTCGGGGGAAATTGATTAATAGGAGGAAACATACTGGGATCAAATGTAACGGCGCCTCTGAGCATTTCACTGAGACCTTGAGTACTGCCGGAAGAGTCGATGGAACGATGTCGAACACGAGCAGTAGAAGCACTGGGACCTACAGGATCACGAATGTGAGGGAATGGAGGAACAAAAAGACCAGGAGGTGGTACGGGATCATAATAACCACCGGTCGGCTGGGGAAGATGTGTAAAAATACCGGCCTGACTAGCCCCACTATTTGGAACCTCCGATTCCCTGCAATCCCTGCTGGGGAGTAACACCCATCTGTGGAGCACCGGTTCCCAATCCCCGCTGAGGACCACCGGTTCCTTGCCACGACGGTTGCTGGGGAGCAAGGGTTGCCTGCCACAAATATTTTGACATTTAAAATTAGATATACTATTAATTTACTAAGTTATATATTGGATAAACAACGTTACTTCAACCACTTACAATATGGCTTCCATCTCAGCATACGCAGTATCTTTTTTGTGAAAGTTCTTCACGAGTTCCCATGCCGTTGGGAGGCGTCCATTTTTCTGCCACTGACAATTTTGTAAAGTTTTGTTAATTACTATTAATTATTATAATAAAGTAATAAAAAAATCGATTTGTGGTGGTGCAAAAAATACTTACAAAGCCATATGCAAAATCAGTCGCTCCTTTTGATCCTCCATGATGCGTAGATTTTTTGGAGGCCCGATTTTTGCGGCACTGATCGCTTTTAGCTATGACTTCAGGTCTGAGCCAGTAAACTTTCAATGCCTTCCACACATCATCATCCCATGGGGGCACCTTTCCCTTCTTACGGTGTATCATCTTCTAGTTATTGAGAAGATCAACATACCGCTGATTTTGTTCTCCGCATAAAACAGGATCCTTGATCCGCCTTGTGTCCTCTATTCTTTGATCCCAGGTGACATCCCTCTAATAAAAAAATGAACATTAAACGTATAAGTAACAATATAATGAACAAGCTACTTAAATTAATCAAACGAATGCATACCTGGAATGTCTTCCACCACCTATTTTTTCGATTTTCAGAAACCAATGCCCTGTTGGGATTATACTGAAAAGTATGCTTTTACTTTGTATAATCGAAACTGGATTTTCAGACTTATTTACTGAAATAAATTGTTTATCACTGATGCTTTAAATATGATTGAATGTTATATATATTTCTTTGCATAACTGTTCAATAATTAAGACATGTTACATCAGAAGTTAATTTAGTGATACCGCATCACGTAGATTAAATTAATACCCCTTTGTAACTAAAAAAGTACGCCATTCACGACCTAGATGGAAATGAACAACCATTGCGAAAAGGTTGAGGTGTAAGGCTCAAATTGGTTTGTCTTGACCAAGAGTTTACACTAGTGCATGACCGATCTTGTTGAATAGGACCTCCACAGGAGGATAAATTCTTCGAATCAACAAGGAAGAATTAGACCTCGGTGGTTCGTTGTTTCTTAACCTTCGTCCCTTAAATAGGATCACGTGGGATTGGTAACTATTGCTTTGACTTATCATGGATAGAGAATCGAGAGAGATTCAATACTTTTTATCTTGGGCAATATTATTGGTCACATGTGATTGCTAAGATTTAATACTGAAGAATCGCGTGTGCAAGCACGCTTGTTTTGATTTGCCCCTTGAGAGGTTCATAAGTTTTATCATACCAAATCTTGCAAGTGGAATTTGTTTCCTGATGGATAATAATGTTGAACCGCTTCTCGACCAAGGACAAAAGATATTAATTAACGGAAAGCTATTTCAAAGGCTTGAATTAATTAATGGGCTAGATAATCTTAAACACGGAAATAATGACCGGAGCCATATTGACCGTAATATGGGTTAAGATGGATGGTGCAATATTAATTATGTAGTGGGATTAATTAATATTTATGGGCTTGAAATTATATTGTGGCTCAATATTAGATATTCAAGATCCATTAGAAGGTCCAATCTTAATTCTCCTAAAGGCCCCCGAGTAGCCCAACATATAGTCCAATAACTAAAAAAGGTGATTAAAATAAAATAAATATTGTTGCTTAATATTTTCTCTAATTTTCGAAAATTATGGATAAAAGGGAGAAAGATTTTCTTTGAATTTTGTTATGGAATGAAGATATGTATTCTTGGAATACAAGATTATCTCATTAAATTCAAGAAATCTCCCACTTGGTTATACATAGTGAAATTTTCAAAATTTTGAAATATAATGGGGCAAGAAAGATTTTCTTGATTTTCTTGAAAAGATATTATGGAAGATATGTATTTCTTGAAATACAAGAATATCTCATAAATTCAAGAAGATCCAAATCTTGGAATCTTGCACTTAATATTTTCAAAATCTCCATAAAATAGAGGAGGTGGATTTTTTGTGGAATATTTTAATTATGAGAAAAAAAATATATGGGATATATTCAAGATTTCTTGGTGACCAAGAAAAGTCTTTTCCCACATTGAAAAAACACAAAAATTTCGTTCACCCCTCTCTCCTATAAATAGGGGATGATTAGTTCATTCCCAAGTACAATTCCATGTCTTTGGAAATATTAGCAAATCCACATAAGTGGTGCAACAAAGTTTATTTTTTTCTTTTTGTTAATTGTTCGCGAGTATCCTTCCACCGGATTGTCGAGCAAGGGCTAAGGAAATACTTGGGAAGTCCTTTTGGTTAGTCCATCCGATCAAGACACTTTGCATCCCCCGAGAATACGCTCACGTAAACCCGTAGATTTCGCATCGTGAGGTTTTACGTGGCTTTTTATATGCATGATATGTTGTTGCAATTATTATTTGAATTAATATAGATTAATTCATGCTAGTAATAATTAATGAATTAAATTTGTATTTAAATATTCACCTTTAATAGATCTCAGCAACTCATTCCCCAACAAGCGCATATCGAGCCACTTTGTTTGCTCAATTTTTAAATTGTAATTTAATTCGTGGACATTAAATTTGAAATTGGATAGTAGAACTGTTAGATTTTTTTTGCGGTATCCAATTGTCATGGATTTTAATGTTTTATTTTGCATGCATATAAACAAAGGGTTTTTTAATTCGATTAGCTTCGGATTTGTTTTTGCCTCGTGAGAAAATCCACGAGTAGACTAGATTTGTTTGATTTGATCAATGTAATAGACTAGTCTAGATCTAGGTTTATTATTTATTTTTTAAATAAATTGTAACCGGATCGAGAACGAAGAGATGAAGAATTAAAGGACGAAATCCGTAATCAGCGTGGCGGCGCTGGCTACGGCACGCTGGCGCTTTGGCGCAGGTCGGGCGGCCGAAAGGCCGCAGGAGGATGGAGGCCGAGGACACACGGGCGGGGCGCGGCCTGTGCCGAAAGGACGGGCGCTGCAGGAGACGCTGAAGGCCGCCGAGGACGCTGGCGGCGATGAGAGTGGGTGAAGCGCTGGACGCGCTGCCGCCGCCGAGATCTCGCCTCTGAATCGCCAAGGCATGCCGAGTCATAGGCCAAGGCGAGCGTATGTCTTTGCCAAAGCGGTGCCGAAGATGCCCCAGCCAAGTGGCCGGGCGGATCTTGGCGTGCCCGGCCGCGAAATGCTGGGCGTGGCGGTTCGAGACGGGTATTTTTCCGAGACGAACGAGTGGGAGAAATTCGAGACGTGTTTCTTCAAGATCAAGTCAAGAAAAATCAAACCATGACAATTGGATAATTTGTGCCCAATATGTTTATTTTTCTGTTTTGCTTGATTTATTTGTGCTATCTTATGCTTTATTTAATTTGTTTAAATGTGTTTGCATGAGGGTTGCCAAATTGAAAAATCTCAACTTCAAAATTACTAAGTATGTTTTAAATAATTAATTGACAATTTTATTCCGGATAATAAAATTGAATTAATTTTGACCTCCATGATTTATTTATTTGTGAATTCTTTTGGAGAAATTCCCCCAACGGACGGTCAAAAGATAGGTTTCACATGAATGAATTCCAAACGGATGATTGTGGGTTATTACTAGTGGCGACGATGACCCTCCCAACGAGGCTCGATCAAAGCGAAATAGTAATCCTGTATTTAATCATGGTTATTACTTAGGTATAAAATTGATATGCATATACTTCTCCGAGTCCCCATTAATTTTATATTGGTCAAGTGGGAGCCAACTATTAACTGGATATTAAGGGTTTGTAATCGTTCTTGTTTGTAACCCGCTTGAATGTGTTTAAATAATGACCCACCCAACGCGTGAGTTATTTAAACTGTTTTTGAGATGTTGGCTGATGCATGTTCATATTTTTTTTTGAGATTTTAATATGATGCATGTGATCAAACCTTGTGATATATTTGTGCTTATGCATATTATTGTTTATTTCAGTTCATCATGTCGCAACCTTCTAATCCACTATCGAATATACCTAAAGACCTTTTACTTTTTGGTGAAAACTATTTTGGTTGGAAACACAAAATAAAATCATTCCCTAACCGCATCATCTTCCGAATGGGTACTTGATTCACCAAAACCCAAAAACCAACTAAGGATGCCTAATATGGGATGAGATGATTTATGGTGAATGGGAGCCGCAAACGGTTTGATGAAGGAAACAATTCGCACATATGTCGAGATCGTTGGCGTCTTCATCAAGATTATGAGTCAGCTGCAGACATCTTAAAGAATCTTGAAGCGATGTTCGGACATCAGACCCATATGACAGTCCAAAATGTGAAGCAAGAAATTGCTCAGTTAAAATTGGAAAAAAGGACGACTGCAGCACAGCACGTCTTTAGGGTTATGGTGCTATTTGAGGAACTTGAGATCCTCGGCGAAAAATATGACTTCAACACTAAGGTTGATTTCATTCTCCAATCCTTACCAAAGAGCTATAATCACCGCTATCTTGAGTATCTAATGGAAGATCAATATTTTAAAGTGGAGGATCTTATAAATGCTTTGACTTTGGTTGAAAAGGAAGTGGAGCCTTGAGGAAAAGAACTTGGGGAACGAAAATCTTCTCTTCATCCTAGATCAAGTGGTGATAAGGATGATGAAAAGAGAAGAATGTTAAACCAAGAAGACTCAACATCAAATAGAAGCATGGGATCAAGTATGAGGAAAACTTTGGAAAGCGGGAGAGTAGGACAATCGAGGTCAGCCTGTTCCGATCCCAAAAGGAAAGGAAAGAAAGGTAATACTCACGCACTAGTTGTTTGAAACTTGTTTAGCGGCGTATGCCTCCCATTTTGTGGGTGGTGGATACGGGATCCACTAATCATGTTTGTTTCACATTACAGGGTTCAAGCGGACCTCGGCAAGAACTTAGTGGGAGTGAGGTCCTCATCACACCGGGCGATGCTTCTGAGAGTGGCAAATTGAAGCGATGGGAGAAGTGCACTGTCTTTTGAAGACAAAGTGTTTTAATTTTGAGATATTCTTTTACGTTCCGAATTTTTTTAGAAAGAATTCGCTTTTCGGTTCTAAACTTTTATGATAGATATTCGGTTACTTTTTAATAAAGTTGTTACCATTTTTCTTGTTGATGAATTTATCTATCATGGAACGTTGATGAATGATCTCTATGCAAATTAACTGTGCACACCACTCACGAAATGTATCCTATAACACATCAACTGTTTCCGAGAAAAGAAAACGTTCATCAGACATGAACGAGACACTTCTTTAGCATCTAAGATTAGGTCATATAAATCCAAAGAGGATCCAAAGGTTGGTAAAAGATGGTTCACTAGAGCGTCTCCAAGTTGAACAAATTCCAACCTGCGAATCATGTTTGGAGGGTAATATGACCAAGATGGCATTTGGAGCCAAGGGAAATGGGGCTAAAGAAGTGTTAGAGATCGTTCACATAGATGTGCGTAGTTCAATGTCAACCAAAGCAAGATGAGGTTATGAGTAATTTTATTGATGATTACTCAAGGTACATTTTCCTTATGAAACATGAATCTGAGACCTTTGAGAAATTCTAAGAACTTAAGGCTCAAGCAGAGAATCATGTGGAAAAACGTACCAAGTCTCTACGATTTGATCGTGGAGGCGAATACCTCAGCTATGAGTTTTTGAACTACTTATATGATGAAGGGATTGTATCCCAGCTCACCGCACCCGGAACCCCTCAACAAAACGGGGTTTGCAGAGCGAAGCAACAGAATTCTTTTAGAAATGGTTAGATCAATGATGAGTTATACGGATCTTCCCGAGTCGTTCTGGGGTCATGCCTTGGAAAACAGCGACTTACATTCTGAACTTGGTGCTATCCAAATCAGTTCCCAGAACCCCAAAGAATTGTGGACCGGGCGCAAGTCTAGTATGAGACACATGAGAACTTTGGGGTGTCCGGCCTACGTGTTGGACAAGGAAACCGGTAAATTGGATCCTCGATCAGAATTAAGGCTGTTTGTAGGATACCCCGAGGGAACAAAAGGGTGAATGTTCTATAGTTCCGAAGATCAAAAGGTGGACATCCGCACCCACTTTAGATTTTGGAAGAAGACTATATGAATCAAAGAAAACCCAAAAGTGTGATTACCTTAAATGAGCTTAGAGGGCAAACCTCAAGGTCTTGATCGTCTAGATGATATACCAAACGATCGTTTTTCACAACCCGAGCCTCGTTATAGTGGGAGGGTTGTTAGACAAATGAGGGATTCATGGGAATAGGAGAGTCCTCGGACTTGATTCCCCTAATCGCACCCATGGACATATGACGAGGCACTCCAAGATAAGGATCACGGGTTCTTGGCAAACAGCAATGAAAGCCGAAATGGGTTCTATGTTTCATAATAGAGTGTGGGAGCTAGTCGAACCACTTAATGGGGTCAAACCCATTAGATGCAAGTGGGTATATAAGAGGAAAAGAGGACTGGACGGGAAGGTTGAAACCTTTAAAGTAAGACTAGTGGCGAAAGGTTATACTCGTAAAAAAAGGGGATCGATTATGAGGAAACTTTTTTCGCCTCGTAGCCATGCTTAAGTTCATCCGTATTCTCTTATCGATTGTCAAGCATTTTGACTTTGAAATCTGGCAAATGGATATCAAGACAGCTTTCCTTAACGGAAGTCTTGATAAAGAGATCTATATGCAACAACCCCTAGTTTTCATTGAAACATGCCAAGAACACCCAGTTTGTAAGCTCAAGAGGTCCATTTACGGACTCAAACAGGCATCCAGAGCTTGGAACCAATGTTTTGATCATGTTATGAAGTCTTATGGGTTTGATCAAAACGAGTTTGAAAGTTGTGTGTATAAAAAGCGTGTCGGAACTGCATTGGTATTCTTAGTACTATACGTAGATGACATTGTGATCATCGGGAACGATGTGAAGGTGTGGTCAGACGTAAGGGCATGACGTTTCAAAACAGTTTGATATGAAAGACTTAGGGAAAGCCGGACACATCCTTGGGATCAAGATTACTCAAGATCGCAAGAAAAGGATGATCGGGTTATCGCAAGTATTCATACATTGACACTGGTTTTAAAACGATTCAGCATGCAAGATTCCAAGAAAGGATTCGTACCTTTCAGACTTGGAATCCATCTATCCAAGAAAATGTTCCCTAAGACGAAAAGGAGATAGATGACATGAAAGGTATTCCTTGTGCTTCGGCTGTCAGAAACCTTATGTATGCATTCTTTGTAGTAATGAGACCTGATATCTACTTTGTTGTAGGCATGGTAGCAAGATATCAGAGTAACCCAGGAAAGCACATTGACAACGATAAAAAACATTCAAGTATCCGAAAGAACTCGGGATAGAATGTTGATTTATCAGTCAGATACTCCAATCCCCATCGGCCACATGGACTCGGATTTCCAATCGATTTAGATTCCGTAAATTATCCGCCTCGATTAGTGTGTTTCCATTTGGGAAGTGTAGCCATCAAATGGACCGAAGTGAAGCAAATGCATCAACGACTCAACCATGGAAGTCGGGTAAGTAGTCTTATGAGGCGTTGAAAGAACCGATTGGGCTCTAGATCTTCTTAGTGGACTTGGATGGTGTTACAATTTGTCTAGCAATATTTGCTAGGGGCAGTTGCAAATTCAAGAGAACCAAGAGTCCACGAGTCAAACAAACACATTAAAGGAAAGACATCTTATACGAGAAATCGTTAAGAGATGAGATATAGATGTGGCAAAGATAGCGTCTCGAGGACAAATTTCTGGCAGATCCATTCACAAAGCGTCTGCCTCTCAATACATTCGAGAGACATGTGAGTGGAATGGGTGTCAAGACCGCTGCTAACTCTGCTTTGAGTATAAATGGGAGAAATTATTAGGGTTCGTGTGTAGGTGACATTAGATGTCACGGACTACTCGAGACGTGTTGTAGTATACTTAAAAGCAGACTTTGAGTATAAGTGGGAGATTGTTGGGATTATACTGAAAAGTATGCTTTTACTTTGTATAATCGAAAACCTATTTTCGCACTTATTTACCGAAATAAATTGTTTATCATCGATGCTTTAAATATGATTGAATGTTATATATATTTATTGCATAACTGCTCAATAATTAAATGCGTGTTACATCAGAGTTAATTTAGTGATACCGGATCACGAAGATTAAATTAATCCGCTTGTAACTAAAAAGTACGCCATTCACGACCTAGATGGAAATGAACAACCATCGCGAAAGGTTGAGGTGTAAGGCTCAGATTGGTTTGTCTTGACCAAGAGATTACACTAGTGCATGACGAAGGCAATGAATAGGACCCTCTGGGAGGATAAATTCTTGAATCGAACAAGGAAGAATTAGACCTCGATGGTTCGTTGTTTCTTAACCTTCGTCCCTTAAATAGGATCACGTGGGATTGGTAACTATTGCTTTGACTTATCATGGGTAGCGAATCGGAGAGATTCAATACTTTTTATCTTGGGCAATATTATTGGTCACATGTGATTGCTAAGATTTAATCTGAAGAATCGTGTGTGCAAGTACGCTTGTTTGATTTGCCCCCTTGGGAGGTTCATAAGTTTTATCATACCAAATCTTGCAAGTGGAATTTGTTTCCTGGTATGGATAATAATGTTGAACCGCTCCTCGACCAAGGACAAAAGATATTAATTAACGGAAAGCTATTTCAAAGGGCTTGAATTAATTAATGGGCTAGATAATCTTAAACACGGAAATAATGACCGGAGCCATATTGACCGTAATAATATGGGTTAAGATGGATGGTGCAATAATAATTATGTAGTGGGATTAATTAATATTTATGGGCTTGAATTATATTGTGGCTCAATATTAGATATTCAAGATCCATTAGAAGGTCCAATCTTAATTCTCCTAAAGGCCCCCTGAGTAGCCCAACATATAGTCCAATAACTGAAAATGTGATTAAAATAAAATAAATATTGTTGCTTAATATTTTCTCTAATTTTTAAAATTAGCATGGATAAAAGAGGAGAAAGATTTTCTTTGAATTTTGTTATGGAATGAAGATATGTATTCTTGAAATACAAGATTATCTCATTAAATTCAAGAAATCTCCCACTTGGTTATACATAGTGAAATTTTTGAAATTTTGGAAATATAGTGGGCAAGAAAGATTTTCTTGATTTTCTTGAAAAGATATTATGGAAGATATGTATTTCTTGAAATACAAGAATATCTCATAAATTCAAGAAGATCCAAATCTTGGAATCTTGCACTTAATATTTTCGAAAATCTCCATAAAATAGAGGAGGTAGATTTTTGTGGAATATTTTAATTATGGGAAAAAAAATATATGGGATATATTCAAGATTTCTTGGTGACCAAGAAAGTCTTTTCCCACATTGAAAAAACACAAAAATTTCGTTCACCCCTCTCCTATAAATAGGGGATGATTAGTTCATTCCCAAGTACAATTCCATGTGCTGGAAATATTAGCAAATCCACATAAGTGGTGCAACAAAGTTTATTTTTTTCTTTTGTTAATTGTTCGCGAGTATCCTTCCACCGGATTGTCGAGAAAGGGCTAAGGGAATACTTGGGAAGTCCTTTTGGTTAGTCCGTCCGATCAAGACACCGCCATCCCGAGAAAATACGCTCACGTAAACCCGTAGATTCCGCATGCGTAGGTTTTACGTGGCTTTTTATATGCATGATATGTTGTTGCAATTATTATTTGAATTAATATAGGATTAATTCATGCTAGTAATAATTAATGAATTAAATTTGTATTTAAATATTCACCCCGAATAGATCTGTGCAACTCATTCCCCAACATGCCCATGTGTACCCGCCCAACTCCATATCTAGGGACATGATGTTCCTGATGATCCTCGAACATTTATTCGAGGGATACAACCTGTAAAATTAAAAGAGTGTTACACACGTATATATTATATTATATATAAATATAAAGATATAGTGGTATAACATACTTCCCACTCCACACTTGTATAGGTAATCGAATCTGTGGTGAATCATGATTTGCTAGTTCCTCTTCGTCAATCTCCCGAGACCTAGATGAATCATCATCGCCACCTTCAGTTGAATCATCACTATGGTCATCTTCAGTAGTACTCGTCGTCTCGACATCGGGTATCGTTACCCAATTTTGCTCTTCATCTTCGTTATTTTCACGAGTTCCACTGGATCCACTGGATCTCCCGAATATACATCTGCTGATCGCTTTTCGTATACCTCTGCCGCCGGTCATCTGTAACATTGGTTAAATAAATTAAATATTATAAGATGGATGATTAAAACAAGTACATACATCATCAATAGATTAATTAAAACAACTAATTTCACAACATATATATATATATATATCATCTTCATCAATATCAATAATTAAATACAAGCGTACATAACAAATATATTAATTAGTTTCTTCTTCCTCTTCTTCCTCCTCTTCTTCTTCTTCTTTGTAAATTCATTTGGGATGATATGTCATCCTCTTGGAGTGGGGGAAGCTCTGGTGCGGTATTTCTATCGATTTCCACTAAGAATCTCGGTTTTGTGGTCCAAACGGCCCACCAATCTCGGCCCCGCACAGATCCGGGGTACTTGCAATAATAAACTTGACTGACTTGACATGCTAGCACAAATGGATCAAAACGGTTGTATCGTCCTCTTGGATTAACGTCCACGAGCTTATAGTTGGGATGTATTCTTGTTCCCACTGGCACAGTTGGATCAAACCACTCACACTTGAACAAAACTATTTTTCTTTCGATAAGTCCGGGATATTCCAACACCACTACCTCCTCGAGTATCCCGTAGAAATCATTTTCATTTGAATCATAGTTTGTTCCCTTAATACAAACTCCACTGTTCATAGTGGCCTTAGATGCGCCATAAGCTTGTGTGTGAAATTTGAATCCATTAACGTAATATCCAGGGTACGTGGTGACACTACTAAGAGGACCGCCCGAAAGATCGCATATAGACTCATCCTGAATACGATGTATCCTCACCCATATATTATTGACGAAATACTTAATTATTAGAATACTATACTATATATATATATTAATTGAAGTTAACCAACACTAGCTAGATCACTTACAAGTTGATCAAACCACGATGCGAATTGTTGTTGAAGAAATTCATCTTTTTCAGCATTCGATAGATTCGGTTGAACTGTATGTAGTTGCTCTTCATCCCAAACATCTTTAATTTTGACCAGTCTACGCACCGAGACAAGTTGGACACGTAGTCGTCGGGGAATTTCAACTCATCTACCCATTTGCAAACCATGTATTTTTGCTTCTTATCAAGGGAATAACTAGCTTTGGGGTACTTTCCTGTGTGTGGACACTTTTGCAACGAGGGTCGGAGACAATATTCATTAAGTTCATCCCTCGATTTTGTTGTGTCCTTTGTTTTTCCTTCAACATTCATCATCGTGTAGAACAAATTATCAAACACATTTTTTTCGATGTGCATCACATCCAAATTGTGTCGGATCAACAACGAGCTCCAATACGGTAAATCCCAGAAAACACTTTTCTTCTTCCAACCACATTGTAAACCTTTGTTGTGATCATCAGCACCCAACTCTGTTACTTTCTTCAAGCCAATCCAATCAATTTGCTGGAGGATCTGATCACCTGTCAAGATGGGAGGTGGATCATCATCAACTACTACATTCTTTCTGAATCAGTCTTGTTCCTTCGGTATGGATGACGTCTACCTAAGAACTTATGATGGTTGTCAAACCACGACTGCTTGCGACTATGCCGCAGACTGAAAGCATCAGTGTAATCTGCACAGTGTGGACAAGCAAGTCTTCCAGCTGTGCTCCATCCAGACAACATCGAGTAAGCTGGAAAGTCACTGATGGTCCAGATTAGTGCAACCCGCATCATAAAATTCTGCTTTGTAGCAACATCGTACGTTACCACTCCATGTTCCCATAAAAACATCAAATCATGGATCAGTGGTTGCAAAAATACGTCCAATTTATCTTTTGGATTCTTTGGACCGGGCACTAGAACGGTAAGAAACATGAATTGATCCTTCATGCACAACCACGGGGGTAAATTGTACGGTGTCACTATCACTGGCCATGATGAATACTGTTTTCCATGCGCCCCAAACGGTTGAAAACCGTCAGTGCTCAAGCCCAACCTCACGTTCTGAATTTCTGAAGTAAAATCAGGATGCGACTGGTCCAAGTGTTTCCAAGCCTGTGAGTCTGCAGGGTGACGCATGACACCGGAGTGGTCATTCGAGCAACGTGCATGCCATGTCATATCCTTCGCAGTAGCATTAGACTGATACAACCTTTGCAGACGAGGGATGATGGGAAAATAGAACATCTCCTTAAAAGGACGGTTCTTTTTCAATCGCCCATTCACGTCACGTCTAGCAGGTTTGAACAGTGGCCGACTGCAAAACTTACAGTTTTCAAGTTCGCCGTCTGCACCCCAATATAACATGCAATTATGTGCACAACAATGAATCCTCTCCACTGGAAGACCCATCTCACTCATCAGTTATTTGTTATCTGAAAATTTCTTGGGCACGAGGCTATTCGGACAAAGAACACGAATCGCATCAACCATTTGATTATAGCCCCTTTCAGACAGTCTGTTTTCAGTTTTAATGTTCAGCAATAGGGCATTGTATGACAACTGTGAGTGCGATTCACAACCAGGCATTATATCCTGGTTCGCTGCACGAAGCATGTTATAAAAATGTGCAGCATGCTCATTAGGAGGTTCCTCATTAGGGGCCTCATCATCCACATTTAAGTGGGGACCAGAGGTTAAGTCCGTCATCATATCGTGGTACGAGCTAG
The DNA here is from genome assembly GCA_037126765.1 of Stenogyne calaminthoides. Lineage (NCBI taxonomy): Eukaryota > Viridiplantae > Streptophyta > Magnoliopsida > Lamiales > Lamiaceae > Stenogyne > Stenogyne calaminthoides. The sequence goes on along the minus strand of JBBCBC010000022.1, from coordinate 25,243,895 downwards.
ATGCAAAAGTCTCGTCAATCGGCCCGTGTGTAGTCGAAGCAGACGGATGATCATTATATTCATGACCCCATATTTCCTCACCGTGATAAATCCAATTGAAATAATTGGACATGAACCCGAATATAAACAAATGTGCTCTCACCTCATCAGGTTCATGATAGGTATTATTGTTCCGACATCTATATTTGTTGCAGGGACACCTAATCTTTCCCTGAATCATCCCATTACTAGTGGCGAAATCCATAAAAGATTCAAGTCCATTGTAGAATTCGGGAGATATGTTGTCATTAATCAATCTAGGACCATACATCCAACGTGAACAGATGGAATAATCCATATCAATTACCTGTTTAAAATATTTACGAATTATATTTAATATTCAAAACCCTAATTAATAATTAATAACTAATATTTTCTAAAAATTTTGGCAGAGTTTCGTCTTATTTTATCGTATTCCCCAATTAATCAAGATCCTACGTGCATCCATTTCCGACTTAATCAATTAAAATCAATCAAGTCGGAACGCACATGTTCTACAACAAACAATAACCAACAAATATTCATCAACATCAATCCCTCCACTCCAACGTCCAACATAATTAATATAATAAATAATACTAAATAATTAAACAACTAATTAATACTATATGTACACACATTAATACTACATGCATATATGCATAATTAGATTAAATAAATTAAATTAACATAAATAAATAATATTACATGCATTATTAATATTTAATACTAAATAGTTAAACAACTAATTAATACTACACAATATATATACACATTAATTTAAAATATTAATACTAAAAAATATTAAAACAACTATTACTAAATAACAAAACAACTAATTATACTTAATAAATAAATAAATAATACTCAAATAATAATAATTAAATAAAAATACATACCTTAACTCCCAAAAACGATTTGAAATTGCTCTAGTTCGCCCCTTCACTCAAGCGTCCAACTAAAAATTAAAATAATATGAAAATATTATTAAAAAAACTAATACTAATTAATTAATAGTAAAACAACTAGCTAATACTAAATAAATAAACAACTAATTAATACTATGTGTACAAAAATAAGATAAATTAAACTAATTAAACTAAGAATTGAGCTAAATAATACTAATATACACGTGTTAGCTAAAAAATAATCTAAATAATACTAAATATGCAACTATCAAGTAAAATTAAGTTAAAATATACACTATAAATAATATATATACACTAAACAACTACACAACTAAACAACTAATACTAAATATATATATATATATATATATATATATATATATATATACTGCACATTTAAAATGCTAATATTAAGCCTTTCAAATAAAAAATGCTAATATTAAAACAACTAATACTAAATAATAAAACACCTAATACTAAATAATAGAACAACTAATACTAATTACCTTTATTATTTGGGCCGGATGGAATGGATGCAACTGCAAGGAGCGCTCCTCTTCTCCTCTCCAACTAAAAAACAAGAGTGAAATGAAGTCGAGGGGTATATTTATAAGGTGGGCAAGTGTATTAAAGAGGGTAGAAGCCCTCGGGCAGGCCGGGCAGAGTTATCAGGACGCCAGCATTGGCAAGTGGGAATGGCTGTCGGCAAAGCCCTCGGGCAGCAGTACCGAGGGGCTGACCGCCCTCGTTAAAATCGCCGACTTTTTTACCGAGGGAAGATGCCCTCGTTAAGTGTACCGAGGGTGTTTCCCTCGGGAAAACCCTCGGTCAATGTTTTCCTTGTTAATACCCTCGTTAAATAGCAAGGGTTATTTTGCCCTCATTAATTTCCCTCGTTAAATCAGTGTTTTTTTATAGTGATTTAACCCGACGTGATGGATATTTCAACCAAAAGACAAAGATGTACATCAAATAAACGAAGCAAAATACCAACACGTGCTTCCAGTGATATTTACTGTATTGCCAATATCACAAACATATGCACTTAGTGGAAAACATAACTCGTTGTTTAATTTAATGTTGACGTAAAAAAAATTCTAAAATAGTCCTACTCTTACATCACAATTCACATAACCGAATGATAATTCGAGATTATTGTATAATTTGCGTTTTATTTGCTTGTTTTATAACAAAAATTCTCAATTTTGCTCGTAATTTCCCGACTTATTACTTTTGGTATATTCATGGGATATGATAATATGTTTATATTAAATTTTGGGCAATTTTAGAACATTTTCGTGAAACTTAAGACGATATGTGGAAATACGATTGGATGCGAGTTGATTGGGCCGAAAGTGAAGAAAATAACCAACATTGGAGGGAATCAATGTTAATTGCAGCAAATTGTTTGTCCTCAAGCACCAAATAACTTAAAATTCATTAAAAAAAATAACCAATCAACTATTAAACAGTTCTACAATTCCAATCTCCTGTATTACTAATTGAGAGTTTTTTCTGCTGATGTGTCGTCTCCTCCTTCATTTAGATGATATGTCGCATTATTAGAAACTCTCATCTAAATGTCATTATATATTGTATTATGTGACATGATAATATTGGTTACATAAGATACATGAAATGATGTGTAAATAATATAATGAGGATTGACCAAAAAAAATTAAAAATCAAACAAAAGAAAAATTTTATAATAGGAAGATTCACTAAATTTATTGTCATTTATTTTCTTTATTCAATATACTTTTTGTTTTTAGAGGATTTATTTATGTTTATAACTATTTTAATCAAATGTAGTTGAATTTTATAATTATCATAATAACCATTGAAAAAATAATTTTATTAAACTTTAATGAAATGACTATTTATAAAATATCATGATTTGCCTATGTTATAACAATTTTCATATGAAAAAAAATGTAAAATTTATCAAATTCAAATATATTAATTTCAACATCAAATATAATAAGTGTTATGATCAATATATCCCCTATATTACTAATTGAGAGTTTTTATGTTGATGTGTCATCTCCTCCTTCACTTTGATGATGTGTCGCATTATTAGAGAGTCTCACCTAAATATCATTATATATTGAATTATGTGGCATGATGATATTGGTTGACTTAAAGTACATGTGATGATGTGTGAATTAGATAATGAGTATTGACTAAAAATTTTAAAAAATCAAACAAAAGAAATATGTTATATTTGGATGATTTTATTAAATTTATTGTCATTTATTTTCTTTATTAAGTACTCTTTTTTTAGAGGATTTATATTTTATAATTATTTTAATCAAACATGGTTGAATTTCACAGTATCAAATTTTTTAATTAATATATACATACATAATTTAAGTGACTGATTTTTTTTATATTATTTTCAAAGTTGCTGGAAATTTAGATAGACTTATTAAATAATAAAAACTTTCGCTGAGCGCATCAAAAATTATAATTCATAAATATATAAATTAATTTATTAATTTCGAAGATAAAAATTTATGTGCACCCAAATTCATCATAAACTCTTAGTCTTCAATATTAGTGTTATGTATACACAATATCACTGTTATACACTAGCTCTATCTTTTTTATGCATAAAAACTATCATTTTTTAAAATATTTTGTTATTTAAACAATGATAATTTATATGCATAACAGTGATATAATTCATATACAAACCTGGTTTAAAGGAGTGTTTCTCAATTTCGAATGACAAATTCATATAATGAAGTTAATATTGTTTAAATTTTATTAATTATCCAAAATTTTCAATTAATTGGTTGGATTGTCGGTGCAATATATGGTTGTTTTTATATTCAACTAGCTATATGTACTAAAAATATTAAAAATAAATTTTAATTAATCTATTTACCTTCTAAACAAACATTTGATTATATGATTATCATAATAACCATAGAGAAAATAATTTTATTACACTTTAATGAAATGACTATTTACAAAATATCATGAATGGCATATGTTATAACAATTTTTATTTGAAAAAAAATATATTAAATTAAGACATTAATTTCAACATCAAATATAATAAGTGTTATGATCAATGTATAAATATTTATATATTGTATTTAAAATTTAAAATTCCGCTAGTATATGAATAATTGAGAGTTTTATCCTGGCGATGTTCTATACTAGTATAAATGAATAATTGATTATGAGATTTTTTACATAAGACTCATGAAATGATGTGTAAATAATATAATGAGGATTGACTAAAAAAATTCAAAAAAAAGAAAATTTTAAATAGGAAGAAAAAATTTTTTTTTTTATTCAATATACTTTTTGGAAGATTCACTCATTTCCTTCATTTTTTTTGATGTGTTTATTCATCTAAATGTCATTATATATTGTATTTATGTTTATAACATTTTATGATAATTTGTTTTACATAAGACCATTGAAAATGATTTTATAAATAATATAATGAGGATTGACTAAAAAAATTTTCATTAAAAAAAAATCAAACAAAAAATAAAATTTTTCATAATAGGAAGATTCAATTTATGAATATATATCCCCTAAATTTATTTTTTTCATTGATCATTTTTTTTTATTTCAAAATATACTTTTTATATTTTTTAGATACATGAAATGGAAATTATGTTTAAAAAATAAAAAATATTTTAATCAAAATTTAGTTGAATTTTATTCAATTATTTTTGTTTTTAATTTAACCATTTTAAAAAATAATTTTAATTATTAAAACCATTTAAAAATAAAATAAACTATTTAATGAAAAAAATATCATGATTTGCCTATGTTATAAAAAAAATATCAAATGAAAAAAAAAAAATTAAAATTTAAAATTCAAATATATTAATTTCAACATCAAACATAATAATAAGTGCAATATAATATATATTCCCTAAAAAAATTTGAAATTTATCAAATTCAAATATATTAATTTCAACATCAAACATAATAAGATACATTGATTATAATCAATAAAAAAAAAAATGAAAAATTTTATATATTCACTAAATTTATTGTCATTTATTTTTTATTCAATATACTTTTTGTTTTTTTAGAGGATTAATGTTTATAACTTTTTAATCAAATGTAGTTGAATTTTATAATTATCATAATAAACATTGAAAAAATAATTTTGTTAAACTTTAATGAAATGACTATTTATAAAATATCATGATTTGCCTATGTTATAAAATTTTCATATAAATTTTTTTTTTATCAAATTCAAATATATTATAAACATTATGTGTTATGATCAATATATGAATATATTATATTTACTAATTGAGAGTTTTTTTTCATAAGATACATTTGAAATGATTATTAGAAATTCTCATCTAAATGTAATTATATATTGTATTAGATTGATTTGGTTAAAAAAAATGATGAGTTAAAAAATGAGGATTGACAAAAAATTTAAAATCAAACAAAAAAAAAAAATTTATAATAGGAAGATTCACTAAATTTATTGTCATTTATTTTCTTTATTCAATATACTTTTTGTTTTTAGAGGATTTATGTTTATAACTATTTTAATCAAATGTAGTTGAATTTTATAATTATCATAATAACCATTGAAAAAAATAATTTTAATAAACTTTAATGAAATGACTATTTATAAAATATCATGATTTGCCTATGTTATAAAAAATATCAAATGAAAAAAAAAATAAAATCAATTCAACTATATTAATTACAACATCAAACATAATAAGTGCTATGATCAATATATGAATAAAAAAAATATAATATCAAAATGATGAAAAAAAAAAAAAATCAAACAAAAAGAAAAATTTTATAATAGGAAGATTCAAAATTTATCAAATTCAAATATATTTGTATTTTAGAATTTATGTTTAAACATTTTAAAAAATGTAGTTGAATTTTATCATTATCATAATAATCATTGAAAAAATAATGTTATCAATATGACTATTTAAAAATATATGATTTGCCTATATTACAATTGAGAAAAAAAAATTTTTATCAAATTCAAATATATTAATTTCAACATCAAAACATAATAAATGTTATGATCAATATATGAATATATATCCCCTCATTTTGAGAGTTTTTTATCTTTGATGTGTCAATTTGGATGATGTGTCGCATTATTAAAAACTCTCATCTAAATGTCATTATATATTGTATTATGTGGCATGATGATATTGGTTTACATAAGATACATGAAATGATGTGTAAATAATATAATGAGGATTGACTAAAAAAATTAAAAATCAAACAAAGGAAAAATTTTATAATAGGAAGATTCACTAAATTTATTGTCATTTATTTTTTTAATTCAATATACTTTTTGTTTTTTTAGAGGATTAATGTTTATAAATATTTTAATCAAATGTAGTTGAATTTTATAATTATCATAATAAACATTGAAAAAATAATTTTGTTAAACTTTAATGAAATGACTATTTATAAAATATCATGATTTGCCTATGTTATAACAATTTTCATATAAATTTTTTTTTTATCAAATTCAAATATATTAATTTCAACATCAAACATAATATGTGTTATGATCAATATATGAATATATATCCCCTATATTACTAATTGAGAGTTTTTTTTGTTGATGTGTCATCTCCTCATTCATTTGGATGATGTGTCGCATTATTAGAAATTCTCATCTAAATGTCATTATATATTGTATTAGACAACATGATGATATTGGTTACATAAGAGACATGAAATGATGAGTAAATAATATAATGAGGATTGACTAAAAAAATTTAAAATCAAACAAAAGAAAAAATTTATAATAGGAAGATTCACTAAATTTATTGTCATTTATTTTCTTTATTCAATATACTTTTTGTTTTTAGAGGATTTATGTGTATAACTATTGTAATCAAATGTAGTTGAATTTTATAATTATCATAATAACCATTGAAAAAAATAATTTTATTAAACTTTAATGAAATGACTATTTATAAAATATCATGATTTGCCTATGTTATAAAAAAATTCATATGAAAAAAAAAATTAAAATTTATCAAATTCAAATATATTAATTACAACATCAAACATAATAAGTGCTATGATCAATATATGAATATATATTCCATATATTACTAATTGAGAGTTTTTTCTGATGTGTCGTATTATTAGAAACTCTCATCTAAATATAATTATATATTGTATTATATGGCATGATGATATTGGTTTACATAAGATACATGAAATGATGTGTAAATAATATATTGAGGATTGACTAAAAAAATTAAAAATCAAACAAAAGAAAAATTTTATAATAGGAAGATTCACTAAATTTATTGTCATTTATTTTTTTTATTCAATATACTTTTTGTATTTTAGAGGATTTATGTTTATAACTATTTTAATAAAATGTAGTTGAATTTTATCATTATCATAATAATCATTGAAAAAATAATGTTATTAAACTTTAATGAAATGACTATTTATAAAATATAATGATTTGCCTATGTTATAACAATTTTCATTAGAAAAAAAAAATTAAAATTTATCAAATTCAAATATATTAATTTCAACATCAAAACATAATAAGTGTTATGATCAATATATGAATATATATCCCCTATATTACTAATTGAGAGTTTTTTCTGCTGATGTGTCATCTCCTCCTTTATTTGGATGATGTGTCACATTATTAAAAACTCTCATCTAAATGTCATTATATATTGTATTATGTGGCATGATGATATTTGTTACATAATATACATGAAATGATGTGTAAATAATATAATGAGGATTGACTAAAAAAATTAAAAATCAAACAAAAGAAAAATTTTATAATAGGAAGATTCACAAGTGCCTCGTCGATATTCTCTTCCTTTTTCAGAGAAGACCGAAGGACAAAAAGTTTCGTATAATAATTAATGACTTGGTTCTGAAGGTTCTATTTCTGTAGTAGGTTTTGTTCTTGTCTTTATTCTAACGACACACAAAAAAAACATATAATACTTGCGACTTTTACCCAATTTTTGTATATCTACTTTGAATATTTGCATCTACTTTGAATATCTGTTGGGTTGTATTATGCAATTTGGATATATACATATCATACTCTTCAATTAATTCCATTATTTAGATATATTTAAATATATTGGCTAGAGATACTCTCTTTATTCAAATCTTGTTATTGCCATTTTAAATAAATATATATATAATATATATTACGGATAGATTATAGATAAGGAGTGTCATTAATTTGTGTTCAAAGATAGAAATTACTTTTTTTTTTCAATATTTTTTAGTAGGGAATTTCGTATTTTATATATATATATATATATATATATATATGAAAGCTCGTTGTTCCCTTAAAACTTGAAGGAAAGAATTTATATGTACAACTTTTGAAGTTTTACAATTCTTTGACCAGTTACAAATGACATTGTTTCAACTATTTATACTAACCTGTACCTTTTATGGGGAGGTGAAGATTATTTTGATCTAATTAATAGAAGAGATTCTTGAGAAAACTTTTGTTATTATCTACATGTACTAGGAGTTTTTGGAATTTTTCATAATAACTGTACATGGACTTTTTTTAATGAGTTCTGCATACACTACAAAAAAATACTATTCAACGAGGGAAATTAAAGAGAGAAAATAAACCCTCAGTAACGAGGGTTTTCACGAGGGATAAACTGAACAAGGACTTTAACGAGGGTACCACCCTCGTCACATTCAACGAGAGCGAACCGCCCTCGGTAAAATCAATTCAATGAGGGTCTGCCCCCCTCGGTAAATGGAGCGTGTGGGCTTAGACGTGGGTGGTACCCCCTCGCCAATTGCTGCATCTGACATCCTGCCGCGCTCTGCACGAGGCGCGTTTGCCGAGGGCAACTACCCACATTAAAACACTCGTCAACCTCTATATAGTACCATAATTCAGCTTAATTTCCTCCTTTTTCCTCTAGGCGAAACCGAAACCGGAGGGAGGATTGCAGCTCATTTCTCCTGGAAGGTAAGTTTTTTTTATAATCGTTATTAAATAAGTATTAGTTGTTTTAATATTGTTTAGTATTAGTTGTTTTAATATTGCTTCATTGCTCGATATGATGATTTTCGCTAGCTCACCAATGCACGGTAATTTGTTTTCAAAAAATTTTCTTGCCCTTTCTTGCCTTATTATTTCGTTACTTGATATAATGTTTTCGCTCACCGATGATGGTTCACTAATGCACTGTAACTTGTTCTTGAATTTTTTCTTGCCCTTTCTTGCCCTATTATTTCATTGCTCGATATGATGGTTTCGCTCACCGATGCACTGTAACTTTAAAAGGTAATTAATCCATGGCTTTCTCATCAAATTATAATAAAAACAAAATAAAAAGCAAAACAAAAAACAGGAAAAGATGAACAATCAGTTGCAAAGCTTAGAAAATCCAAATTCTTATTCAAAGGGAGGTAGAACCGAGTATCATTCAGTAAAATCAGTAACATCCTTGCAGATTCAAGCATTTCAATTTGCAGAAAACTACTTTTTCCTCTTTTTCTCTCTCTTAAAAACTCAAGTAAATTACCTTTCAAAAAAAAAAAACTCAACTAAATTTAAAAAAATAAAAGCCTCAAGCAAATTTCATGCCACCATGCTTTCTTAATTATTAAAATAACAAGCAAACCTCACAATTAAATAATTTGAGCGGTTGATGAAGAACCTTAGCAATTCACTTATCTTTTCACTATTGGACTATAGTAAATTTATACATTGGGGATGGTCAATGATGGAGTTGAGTGGATGTTTCTGGAGAGAAAATTGATGGAATAAAACAAAATTACCTGGGTTACACATTAAGTTATGATATTTTTAAGACATTATTAATATCGATGGCCAGAATTATAAAGTGGTTATAAAAATTATATGTATACTATTGCATATTAAATACTTTGAAATTACTTCGCAACCAAACTGCACAATTATTCTCGTGCATAAATATAAATGCTAGTGAATGGTAAATCATTACTCCCTCCGTCTTATTTTAGATTGCCTATTAATTGTTTGACTCGTGTTTTAGTGAGTGAAATAATAAAAAAAAAAAATTAAGGTTGGGTATGATACTCTACCCTTCATTTATCATACACCTCCTTAAAAATCACTATATCATTTCATATACTAATAAACAATTCACTCACTAAAATACAAGTCAAACAGTGAATGAGCAATCTAAAACAGGACGAAGTGAGTATTATTTTATCTTTGTAAATCAATAAACCAGAGTTAAAAACGTCATCTTTAGATTATCAAATCGCATCGAGTAAAACACAACTTTCAAGCATCGACATGCACTAAAGGTGAATTATATACTTAATGCATGTTTGACTCAACTTATAAGCTCCTAAACAACTTATAAGATTTGTGGATTTGAAGCCACAACATTATCATTTGAGGTATCATTCTTAGATAATGCATTGTTTGCATTTGAAGGTGGGACATTAGGCGTCTAGGACCCCTAGGACCTTTCCAACCTTGAAAACATCTATCCACAAAATGACCAAGTGCATCACAATGAGTATATATCAGTAGTTTCTTTTTATCCTTGTAATACTTAGCATTCTTAGAAAGCATATAGCTATACTATCAGATTATACACTAATAGGATCATATTTTAAAGCCTTCTGAGACTCTTCTTGAAGTAACTATGAATATATTTTGGTTAAAGAAAGAGTGGTAGATTGCATCAAGATTTGAGACATAATAGCAATATATGACTCATCTTAAGCCTATTAGAAATTTCACAATATAATCTCTTTCCTGGCTCTTTGCTACTAATTAGGCAAGTAAAACGAACCATGACACCACAACAACAATGTAAGGCGACCTATAGCTTAACAACTCATCCCATAGAGAGTTAAACTGGTTTTAATAAGAAACCAAAAATTAGTTTAAAATGCAATAACAATGTGGAATATTTCTAATTCATAAACTCTAGTATCATTAGATTGAATGTACAGTATAACCTCTATAAATTAATACTCGATAAATTAATAATCTCTCTAAAATAATATTTTTCTCCGGTCCCGAACTTGGGCCCCAAGCGTAAATTAATAATTTCGATAAATTAATAAGATAATAATTTTTTTAAGACCCCTATATAGTACAAGGGTCCCATCAACATCATAAATTAATAATCTCATAAAATTACAAAGATAACTAAGACAACTTAGTAAAATATGACTCTAGTGTTGATTGTTTTTTATTGAAATTCAAATCAAAATGAATCTCATCTCTCACTTTTCTCACGACACTTAAAAGCTCTGCGTTCGTTCTCTTGTACTCACATAGTGACTCGCGTATTTGATCGGTCATGGTTTTTTTTTCAACAACTTTTAAATGAGAAGTCATTGTATTTTTTGGTATGTTTTTACAATTTTTTTGCTATATATATAGTAATTCTTTTATAAGTAGTATTATTTAACATACATATGAATCTTAAACATTAAATAATTAGATGGTTCAAGTTCTTATTGAACATACGTATGACTCTTAAAAATTAATTCAATAATATGAATCTTAAACATTAAATAATTAGATAATTCAAGTTCTTATTGAACATACGTATGAATTTTAAACATTAAATAAGATGATTCAAGTTCCTAACATTTAATACTCATTAATATCTCTATATAATTAAATTTAAATTCATGATTTCTGATGTAATTAATTTTAATTAAATGAATATAGAATACCTCTTTAAATTAATAAATTATTAATTTATCGATTAATTAATACCTCTCTAAAATTAATATTTTTTTCGGTCTCAACTGCATGCTTTTATAGAGGTTATACTGTACTTCATGTGTAATTCGTCACAACCATCTTTTGCAGATGTGAAATACTCGAGGATTTTCTTGATTTCAAGCTTGGTTGAATTTAGAATTCACACGAGACCAAGTCATGTGCCCTTATCCACTGAGCACGAATGACTAGAGCCATCGATCAGAGGAGCCTTGCTCTTGACACTCACTGCGCGTTTGACAGCGTGACTCCACAAGATAAAATTTCTCTCATCCAGAGGATCGAGGACGATTGACACCGCGGGATTGTCATTCGAATGGAGAGTCAATGGAGATAGAGGATTCTCCACCTAATTTAGGGTGACTCTATTAAAATTCATATTAAGGATTTTAAGATATAATCATGATTCACATGAAAATTGAAACAAAGAAAAAGTAAGCGTAGAACTCAGAAATTGATCGAAATCGATCAAGAAGTTGACAAAAATCAAATTTGAAAAATTGCAAGATCAAAAACGAGTTCTAATGTGAAAGACGATTGAAAATCGAGGCATATCTAACAAATTCATGGAAGATTAATTTGTAAATTGATACCACATGAAGAATTGAACATTCTAGACTTTGGAATTGAGAGAATAAAGAATTTGTTACAACCGAATGGAAGATGAAGAATGAATTAAGTGAATAAGCTAATTCTAACTTAACCTATATATAATATCTATACAGTATCACTTCATACAACAGAAAGGTATTAGTATTAGTTTTTATACATAAAGATACTAGCTGGAAAAATAAACATTTTTAAGTATTATCTTCAGAACGTACAAGTTCCTTAGCTGAATTTTTGTGTGCATGTCTGCATGGCTGGTATCAGTTTGTGTATTTGGAAACTGTTTATAGTGTTTCCGGGGCATGATTTGTATGTGTGTGAAAAAAAGATTTGGAGTGTATGGAATATTTTAACATTGAATTAAAAGCTCCTTGATGTATTATTTATTGGAGTGACTCTCCTGTGCATCATTTGCACAAGATGCAATTGGTGCACTTAAATTTAAATTCAATTTGGATGAAGCATTAAAATAAACATTTCTAAGTATTATCTTCAGAACGTACAAGTTTCTTGGCTGAATTTGTGTGTGCATGTATGCATGGCTGGTATCAGTTTGTGTATTTGGAAACTCTATTTATAGTGTTTCCGGGGCATGATTTGTGTGTGTGTGAAAAAAAGATTTGGTGTGTATGGAATATTTTAATATTGAAAAAGCTCCTTGATATAATATTTACTAGAGTGACTCTCTTTTGCACTATTTGCACAAGATGCAATTGGTGCACTTGAATTCAATTTCAATTTGGATGAAGCATCTACACCCTAAACACTAAATGATTTATTCGGGCCGGGTGAACCATAAACCACTCGGGCGAAGTAAACCATGAACTACTCCGATCAGGTTTGGGCCCAGGTCGAGAAAAAAAAAAAACCTAAAACTGAAATTAAAGTTAAAAGAAAACAGAAATTAAAAAAAAAACCTAAACTGAAAAAAATTAGAAAAAGAGCTCATAAAATTAAATTGCACCAAATTAATTTGGTGCAAATGGTGCACATGAGAATTTGCCTATGTATTGTGTTTAATTGTTTATTTCCTTATATACTTTAATGATATTCTGACTCAGAAATAATGTCACATATATTAGCCTTCCAATGCTAGTGATTGAGTATTGTAAGATGATGAAGTAACATGATCTAAAAAATTTGATGGTCTTGAATCTTGATTACCAGTTGGTACAAGTGAAAATCAACAAGTCAACAGCCTACTTGATAAACTTTGTAAAATTAATCATGTGAATGTAGTGATATTAATGGCTCACTGTATTTTGCAATTTAAGTGACAAGTGTGTAGTATCAATCTTGGCCAAGAAACTTGAATAAACAAGAATCCCTCAATTATTCTAATTCAATTAGTCGGTATTATTACATAAACAAAAATTTGAGAATTTCTCAATTATTCTGATCTAATTCATCAATCAATTCATTAATGCTTCAACTCCAAACATTGTATAACATTTCAAATTCTTACATGCTATAACTAATTTTATGTGTGTAATTTCTACAAAACAACCAACTGATACCTCAATCCTACACACAGAAACTAACACTCTATATTCTCTAACAGTCTAACCAATTCTGAAAATGTATTCTGCTATATACACAAAGGATCCAGGACAAAATTTCAAGCAAACACAATCTCTCGTAATAATTCATCGAAGATCATATCTTCGATATCAAGCCCAACGAACTCACTCTCCAACTGGAGGTTCATCCACCTCTGATCGTGATCCAGATCACGATCCACAATATCATCCAACGACTCCTTTTCCTCGTCCTTCACATCCACCAATGCCCCGATGCTTCTACAAACCTCCTTAACAATGTGGTCCCCCACAGGAAATGGGCGCACGTGGCAACTTGACGACAAGGGCTTAGGATAGTATGGGAGTGACACGTCGTACACCTCGACTAAAACCTCGTTCACCAAGTCAAACAGCATCTGATGGTGCCAGCAGCCGTAGAAATCCGGGCACCCCGTTAACTCACCCCGTGCATGCGGCCAACGAGCTTCTACTTCCTCGAATAATTGTGGACTGAGTAGCTGGTTTGACGAATACCATGCTATTTCGGAAGCATCCTCCGTGATGCCTGATTGTTCTAGAAGGTTCCTCACATAGTCCAAGTCAGATTTCTTCTCGGAATTTGCAATCTTGATTGCTATCTCGTCATTTTCAAGAAGCTTGCTAGCCTCCAAATCGTTTGAAGAACTCAACTCATGAACTCCAGATTCATGCTCCAAACCTGATATGGTATTTAAAAAGAGAGAATTTGCTCAGTTGATGTAAAAGAGTTTCAAATTTTACTTTAGGGAAAATAATTTTTTTAGTCATATGTACGTTATTCGATTTTAGTTCGGTCCACTTTCATGAATTGAAAATAGTCGTGTAACTTTCAATTTTCTGACATTTTGGTTCGGTGACTGCATGTAAAAGGTGAAATATTCGGCTGATCAATCAGACTTGCCACCTGGACGAATCAGACTCTGTCACATCAGCGTCAACCGGATGTTTCACCTTCTACAGTCAGTCACCAGACCAAAATGTAAAAAATTGGTAGCTACGGGATTATTTTCAATTCATGAAAGTCGACAGGACCTGACATTTGACACTTACTCAAGAATCAACTAATATTCATGGAACCAAAGCAACATAGTAACTCGACTTTAGAGAGGACAATACCTTCGTAAATCTGAGGCTCTACTGCATGATACTCATCTAATACGAAACTCTGATCATTAATCTCGGATTCCCTTTCTCTTAAACTTTCACAGTCTTCCTTTATTTGATCAGAACTGCTACGCTTTGCAGTATCAACAGAGCCACCTCCTAAATGACTATCAACCAATCCCTCAAGATTTAAATCAGAATAATCAGAATCAACGTACGATAGAGAGTGCATCCTCGTGAAATACAGCGGAGCAATGCCATATTCATTAGTTAGTTTCAAGCTTCTCGAAGAATTCATCTTTGTATGTTTCCCGGACCTGTTCTCAAACAAGCGAGCATATTTATCAAGTGAATCATTTAGAGAAGAACTTCTGAAAGTTTTCTTTGGAAGTTTGTTCTCTCTGGGGAATGACCAAACTTCTTTCTGTTTAGTTTCAAGTTTAACGGGAGTAAGCTTCCGTCCATGTGCCAGCTCAGCTGCTGGAAATGATCTTGATTTCTTAAATTTCGAGAAACCAGCAATGCTCTTGTCTGAATCTTGTAGATGTTTTAGAAGCAACTCCTTATCCACTTTGAATATCTCATAGACATCAGGCTCGTTGCTCGATTTGTGTTCATCTCTGCTGGCCTCTACGTTCGTTTGAGTTGTGTCGAATGATTGAGACGAATCATTCTCCGCGTCTTTGGGAAGAAATATAATTGGGTGCTTCCAGTTTGTGCGAATCTTACGTGAGGCATCATCAATTGAATCCAGGTGGTGTATGGAATAAGTTCTCTGCAAATTCGGTTTCTTTGTGTTGTTATTTTCCTTAGACATCTCGTCTGCAATCATTGCTTTTATGCGTGCTCTGAGGGATTGTTTCTTGGTTGCACGAGATTTTTTCGTACTCTGGTCAAAACCAAATATATTAGTATCATTATCAGTGATTGAGTAGAAACAAGTATAATAATTATAACATCATGAGGCACTTTTAGTTAACAAATTACAAGAGATTCTTACATTGTGTGAACTCGGTTCTTCACCCAAAAGCTTTTCTGCTTCATAAGTATCATTCTCATAGACGTTAGTTTCAGGGCTCCAATCACCTGCAGCCAACACGAGAGTAATTAATCGGTCATTATTTATTGTTTTCACTGAACAGTATTAGTTGTTTTATTGAAAAGTATCAGTTGTGCACCCGTTGTACCGTGCACCCAAGTGTCACCTCAAAATAGGCAAATAACTCTATGCACCAAACTCAAGGTCATTTTAAAATGGTATTAGTTGTTCTACTAAAAGGTATTAGTCAGAATTAATTGTTTTCACTAAACAGTATTAGTTGTTTTCATTGAACGGTATTAGTTGTGCACCAAGTGTTACTCTTCATAACAAGATAAAGCTAATGCCCTCAAAATCAACTCAACAAATTAAACAAACACAAAAGCATCGAGCAAGTTCTAATCAAACAGTAACCGATGAATCAATAAATCGAGGTGCATACCGTCATGTGTTGGACCTTCATATCTACGGTGATGGATCATCTTCCTGACATTAGAATGCCAATTATGGTAGCCCAGCACATGGACAAATCCCCACATGCACCCTGCCTGCTTATTATGCGATTCATCATCGTTTGATCGATGCTTTAACACCACATGTTTTCCCATTCTCTAATTCCTTCCAAACCACTTATTACTGATCTCTCAACACTTTTTTAGCCTGTCCAACAAACATGATCACATATAAATTAAGAATTTGCAGCTCAAAAACAGGATATTCATCTAAGCATGCCCAGAAAAAGGAAAAATTGTGCAGTGATTCATAAATTTCCTGCTTTCTTTTTCCACCTCTATACTTATTTTGCTCTAGTAAGAATATTCTTTTTGCCTTTGTTAATCATATATTTTATAATTTTGTCATAAGGAAGAAAAAAACAGATGATCAGTTTGTATAAAAATCAAGAAAGTGTGTTAAAACATGAGAAACATCATAAAAATCTATGTCCATGGAATTTACACATAATTCTCAGCTCTGAATTGAGTAATCAACTGTTCAAAATTGGGAAAATAAATCAAGAAAGCCACAGAAACAGAGCAAATCAAGAAAACCCCTGTTCCTTGTTGAAAAACAATAATTAAGAACACAAAAAAAAAAATTAATAAAAAGGGAGAGCTAAAACTGATGGATCAAACAGCAAGAAAACCCATAACCCCAAAAACTCAGAATTCAAAGAAAGTCAACGAAAAGATATTGTTACCTTATGGGCAGTCAAAAGACGAGGCAGAATCCAAGTTCAGATTTTTTTAATTGACATGCACAAGCTTTTCAGGTATGGAAAAAGAAAGAGAGAAAATATATATGTAGAAAACTGGAAAGGAGTTCTTGAAATATAACGGAAATATATTTAGCATCAAGAACAACAGCAGTACCACATAAGCAAAGAGTGTATATTTATTGCGGTATGAATGCTTTAAATGGGAAGTTGGATTCTAGTCTTAACGTATGCGATAAACAATACGACTTGTACTTGTACATAGCCGTCGTCTAAGTCTTAGCCATTACCCCGTCAACTTTTGGTCACGTTGAAATGTAATAATTTTAAAGACAAAAACCTCGGAAAGGATATATATTTTTCTTTGTTTTGAGATTTTAGAAGGTGAGATGATGGGAATGTTGATTGATATGATATTTATTACAGCGTGATTTTTCTGTTTCACAAGTCTGTTTCATCTGGTGTTTTATGCCTTGGATTTACGTCATATGTCTATGGGCCGGATGAACCATCTACACCCTAAATACTAAATAATAAACCCTAAATTATGGTCTATTTGGGCCGGGTGAACCTTGAACCACTCGGGCCGGGTGACGGAACGGAGTGGGCCGAAATGGACACGTGTCACAAATCCAAGGCATGAAACATCAGATGAAACACACATGTGAAATAGGGAATCTGAGCCGTATTTATTATATATAATTGTGTGTGTATTTAGAAAATGAAAAGTTAGATTATGTGAGTACGTTTGGATAATAAAAAAGAAAGTGATTCTTGGTGATAAAATAGAGTTTGACAAATACAATTTCGAAAATTTTATTTTAATTCTTGAAATTATAAATGGGTATAAAAAATATAGAATTGTCTACAGAATATTTCAATATGTCTATATATGGAATTTCAAATGAACACAGTTCCGTCTTTAAATAGTAAGAATTGTTTACGATTTGTCTACAAATTTTTTTAATTATATAAACATTTTCATTTATAGGTAAATTTCCTTACGGAAATATAATTTATAGGTAATTTTGTTTGTAGGTCATTTTTAAACTACAAATATAATTGCCTACAAAAATGTATATTGTCTAGAAAATTATTTGTGTAGATAGTTTGTTTGCCTACGGAAATTACAAATGTGTAGGAGGTAATCCGTAGACAAATGTGTATGTCTACTAAAATTATAAAAATCCGTAGACAAGTTATAGCTAGGTAATCCTTACTATTCAAGGACCAAAATATTTTTCGTTGAAAAATTTTAAACTATTTAAAAAAATTTGTAGGCAATTCTTTATTTTCTTGTAGTAGTCAAAACAAAAACAAAAAAATTGTGAATGCGGGTTCACAGTGAAACTCTATACTTTTAATATTACTGATATGTATAAATTAAAATTGTCATTGTTATGTACAAAAATTATCACTATTTTAAATATTGATAATTTTTTTACACAATAAAAATAATTTTTTGTACATAAATAATGATAGAGTTCATGTATAAATTTTGTTGACATACACTTTATTCATGAGTACGTATTTGAAGTGAGCGTATTTTGTATGTACATTTCTTTTATTTAAAATTTAAATATGTCATGGAAATTTTGGAAAAGAATATCAAGTGGGTAGAGCTTTACCACCTGAGACCTTGAGGTTATTCCCTCTTGTGGTGGTTTCCCTCTTGTGGGGTGGTGGTCCCCCCCTATTGTTGAGTTGCGGTGCGATTGCGGTTTCGAGTTACAGTTTCGGGTGGTCCCCCTCTTGTGATGATTGCGGTTCCGATCTACAAAATGAAATGATGTTGTCATGTGTCCGATAGTAGAATAAATTATTATAATTGATTATTTTAGGAAATTATTATAATTAATTATCTGTAAAAAAAATTATTCATTAAATTGATGATCTTAAGAAACTATTGTAATTGATTATTTTTTTTAAAAAAAAGTATTAAGTGTGCGTGTAGTGTGCAGGTAATTCACAAAAATGATACACATGACGGTCTCCATCAAACCTCATATTATATATATATATATATATATATATATATATACCTTTTGACAACAATCAATATACCCCCTACATCCTATTTTTTATTATTTAGTTACCGTAGATAAGGAGATTAAGAAATATATTAAGAGATAATAGTATTAAATAGTATAAAGTGGGTAAAGTGGGTTTAGTGTAGGGAAATAATAGTATTAAATGGTGTAAAGTGAATTTGGTGGAGAGAAATAATAGTATTAAATAGTATTGAAAATTGTTTTATTTTCTTTTTAAAAAATGACCAAACAAAATTAGGACGACTATTTACGGAAAGTGGACAATTAAAATTAGGACAGATGGAGTATATAATATCTAGAGTTACATATATTTTAGTGTGGTATTGTGTTTATATATATGTAATACTCCCTCAGTCCCACAATAACCTGCATAATTTTCTTTTTGGTCCGTCCTGTAATAACGTGCACATTTTCTAAAATGACAAAACACTCAAAACTTACACCATCACAATATCATTATAATTTATTTAAATAATATTAATAAAACAAGTTTTTTTAGTTTCTGTATCCGAATAGGGGTGCATGTTATCTTGGGATGGAGGGAATATTTATTTAGGATTAACATTAATAAACATATATAGCGTGTCAGCAATTTGGTAAACGGATGGAACCACTAGTATAAAAGATTCAATATGTATATACCTAATTAAGACTTTTGATTCGTAAAACTTTTTACTTAATTATTTTCATATTTTGATGTTCTATTCGGTAAAACGTCATTTAACTTTACATAATTACATTGGTATAGAATAAATATCAAAATTATTAAATGAAAGACAAGAGTAAAATTTAAAACTTCTTGACATGGGTTTCCATCATTGAAAGGTGAGGCTCGATAATTAATATTAATAGAGTTGCAGCTTTCAACAAGAATCGAACCTAGAAAGTGAGTGTGAGCCTAAAAGCTCTAATATTACGAAAGAATTATATATCATCTAAAAGTTTGAATTTGTAAAAATGTATGAAGTTAATGTTAGGAAAAAATTATATATCATCTAAAAGTTCGAATTGTAAAAATGTGTAAAATTAATGTTAAGATTTAAACTGTAATTATAGAAAAATTGGGAGAAAATGAAATTAATTAAATAACACAAGTTTGATTACCCATTCGTCACGGATGACTACGTCTGGGGCACTTCCAAACCAAAAAAATTACTAATATTTTGGAACAAGCTAGAAATAACAAATACAGCCGATCAAGCTCCATAACCCAACAATTAATTAGTTTCTTTAATTTTTCTAACACCATTTTATAGATCTACCTTGAACTCAATCCTCTTATCATCTTAAACCGTTGCTCACAAAATTGTCTTTCTACACGTATCTCTTTTTTATTTACAAAGTAAATAATTTACATACTTCCAAGAACCAACATCATATGTTATTTTTTTCTATAAACCCAATGTTAACGTAATTATTGAAGAGAAGTTATTTGATTTCCATAGCAAGAGAATCTACCATCGCTATTTGAAAATGGATACATTAGGTAGATTTCGTCTTTATACAATTCACAAATTACATTAAAAAAAATGTAAATTAATATCAAGCAAATGGTCATATAGTGTGGCAGGCTCATTCAAGAAAGAATTACCGACATTTTCATTTCGGTGCGTCTCATATGCATCCTGGTATATCATACATTTATAGTGTATTTTAAAATTTTACAACTTATTATAATGAAAAATACAACTTATTTACACTGAATCATGCAACTATTAATATAAAAAAGAGGCACACTTTCATGAGATCGTCTCATGGTGAGACGGTATATAATTTGGACATTGACTCTTTAACACGTTGGAAGGAATGGGTGTGATTTGTGGTGATTTGTATACAATCTCATGCATGAGACCGTATCATATGAGTTTTATCTATAAAAAAATAGTCGCATGTTTCAATATAAATAAATTACATCTTTTAATATAATAAATTCTTTCTAAAAAATGCATTATGAATACATGGAGCACCTAAATGCATAAAAGACACCGTCAGTTTATATAGCTGGTAGCCTATATATCAAGTATAGTGAAAAAGTTTGTTGGTATAGGATTTTAGGTGCAGCTAGAAATTAATTAAGTTATGAATTATGTGGTCAACGGAGTAAGTTTAGGTACAGTATGTGAAATCAGGTTACCAAATAATTAAATTAAAAGGATAGAAGAATGTTTTTTGTTGATCAACTGGAAGCCAAACCAAACCAACCACCCTTACTACGTCTGTTGATCATCACAAGTATATGGTTAGGTACATATTATTATTTAGTTAGGTACACTATCTTGATTGGTTTTAAAATAAATAAATAAATAATTAATTCATCAATCCAAACATAAAAGTTAATTCAAAATTATCAATTGGTTGAGATGGCCTTTTCCACGAGTATAACTTCTTAAGAGTTATAAGTTGTCTTTTCATTTGTAAAGTTGCTAGTCCACTAGCAAAGTTGTTATTTTCCTTTTATGTTATATTATATAGTTATAGAGTGAGAAAATTAGTTATTTGTACTCCCATCTATATATAGGCCACCACATTAGGTTTAGACTCACTTTTTCACATTATTCATTTCATCTCTTTCATGTAAACGAAACTGTTGGGATATTTTAGTTTTGATGAATTATGCCAAAACATTATCAACTTGTGTTATTGAAGCTAATTTACAGATAACAAGTTGAGGAGGAACGAGAGAACAAATTGAGGGGGAACTCACGAAATCGGGCGTAGATGATCGAGATCGGGCGAGGTTGCATTATCGATGAGTTAGATGAGTTCGAGTTAAAAGCTTGAGTATTCGGAAGAGAAGAAAAGTAAGCGGTGATCAAAAGATCGGATGACCGATGACCTTTGATCGGATGATCGATAACAATCGGAAGAAGCGCACAAAATTGAAACCCCGACGAAGATCATAAGAGAAGGTTGCATATCGGAAATTAGACCGACGAGATCGATCGAATCGAGATATGAAGATGAGATGATCAAGATCGAGTGATTGAGATCGGATGTGCTAAACCGATATGCTAACCTAATATGCTAACTAATCGATGTACTAATCGATGCGGATAAACCGATATCTTGACTGATGCTATCTTGATCGATCATGTGAGTTGATCGGTCGGTGAAAGAAATCGATATCGAGAACCGTAAATCTGCATACGGATCGGGAAAGAAGTCATCGGAAGAGAAGTCATCCGAAGTCATATTCACCGAGAATCGAACGTTCGCCGATGATCGATTAGCTCGAAATGCTAGTGACACGAGGGTCGATGTCTGAATTCGTAAGAATTTGAACTCGCAGTTTCGAAAGTGTCGAGATGCTCTCCGGGCCAAGAGAAGTCCATTTGAATCAAGAATCCTCGAGTCCAAGGAAGCTCGAGTTTGAAGAAGAGAGGATCGAGGATCGGACAATCTGAAGAATATAGCCGTTAGATTGGGATTCCAAACGACGTGACCAATGAGAGAAGAAACCAAAAAGCCGCAAGATCTGAGAATAATATGGATTTGAATGTGACTCCTTCCAACGGTAACATTCAAATCCACACTATAAATACAAGGTCTTTCATCATTCTAATGTGTGGATGCGTGGAGAATATATCACGAGATGCTACAGAGCCAAAGAGAGTTATAACCAAAGCATTCTCACCCTAGAACACAAGTCTGTAGATATACATATATGTTCAAGAGTGTTCTAGAACTCAACCTAAGCTACCCACGATGTATCTTAAGCTTAGAGAGATTTTCCCAACCTTAGCATTGAGGCTAAACCATTGTAAGGGAAAATCTCACCATAGTTGGAGACAACACCAAATTCAAACCCATTCTCGTAAAAGATAACTAGTGGTGAAGTGAGGTAGTTGATTAGGCAAACCCGAGTGAGGGTGATAAGTCCCGAAGGAGTGTGAACTCGTTAAACATCTAAGAGGTGAGTCTGTGAGGGTGATAAGTCCAGTTTGAGTTAGTAAACTACAGAGGTAGTCAGAAAGCTCAAGGTCGGGTTGAGTAAGTAAACTACGTGGAGTAGTCAGAAAGCTCAGGGCCGAGTTGAGTAAGTAAACTACGCGAGGTAGTCAGAAAGCTCAAGGAAGTAATGAAGGAATTTCCCAAGGAAAAGGGAGAGTGGATGTAGGAGCTTGAGTCTCCGAACCACTATACTTTGTTGTGTTCTTTATTGCTTTATGTTCTTATATTGTCATACGCATTCGATTATAAGCATAACACAACACATGAGCTTAAAACGCAAAAATCTGAAATCACCATTCGTTCACCCCTGTTTTATATGCACCGTAATGAAATGTTTTGCTTCCGCACGCGCAAAATGGGTTTTTCACCGGGACCATCAGAAACAATTTCATTTCAATAAGAATTCATCTTCTTCTTCATTCACAATCTGTTCTAGATTGTTAATATGGTATCAGTTTTATACTGGTAAAAGCCAATTTTGATCATAGCTTCCGCGTATTGAGTTTTATACTCGTTCTCTTTGATTTCTGGTTCGGCTTGAATCGGAGGTCGATTCTTTTGGTTGATTTCAACAATTTATGTTGAAATTTTGTAGTTTCTGTTGAATTTCTTGGCGATTTCGTTCGTTTATCCTTCGATTAATCCTAGTTCTTGGTTGTCTTGTTTTAATGGTGACGGGTGCTTCACTTGATCCGGCAGTTAATCTGTTTTCTCTGTATTTTCTTCATCATAATGATAATCCGGCTATGTCTATTGCCCTCGAGCCTCTGGATGGGGCGAATTTTATATCCTGGCAGCAGTCGGTGGCGCGTGGTCTCATCGTGAAGAACAAACTTCCAATCGTGGATGGTTCTCTCCCGGTTCCGAGTCAAGATGGTGATCGGGCGGTTTTTGCGGCGTACATATGAGCGAATGACTTGGTTTTGCAGTGGATCCTCAATTCGGTTTCTCCAGACATCAAGAAGACATTGAGGTACTTTAAAACTGCTAGAGAAGTTTGGAATGAGTTAATCACTCGCTATGAGTGTTCTAATCTTTCAAAGATTTTTCAATTAGAAAAATCTTTGACTAATATTGTTCAAGGTTCTAAGTCCATGGTCAATTACTAAAATGAGTTTAAGTATCTATGGGATGAGCACGTTAGTCACAAACCGGTTTTTACTTGTAATTGTGGAGTCATGGTGAATTGTACTTGTGATATCCCTAGACAATTGGTTGCTTCTCAAGAGCAGGATTGTGTCATGAAGTTCTTAATTGGATTAAGTGAATCCTATGATGCAATTCGTAGTCAGTTTTTGTTGCATAAGCCTTTTCCTACACCTGCTAAGGTGTATGCATTGTTGTTGCAAGAAGAGTCTCAGAGGTCTCTGATTTTGCCTAATTCTGTGTTGCGTGATTCAGTTGCTATGTTGGCCAATAACTCTAGATTTTATAAGGATAAGAAGAAGGGTTTGAAGTGTACACACTGTCATGGGAGTGGACATTCGATTGATAGGTGTTTTGAGCTACTAGGCTATCCTTCTAGATGGAGGGGTCAGAGGGGTAGTAAGGGTAAAGAAAGGTCTGCAAATGCCCTGGTTTCTTCTCCAGAAAAAACTCATCAGGGGTCTAATCCTCTCATTACTCCTGAACTTGTTGAACAGCTGATGTCATTGGCAAAGCATGTTCAGAAACCTGTTTCTGACTCCATTCACTCTGCTGCTGGTGTGTTTTCTCATAGTACACCTGATCTTTCTGCCAGTACAGGTAATCAGGGAGGTACTTTCTGCTTACACTCTTCTGTTAATAATAATGTTACTTAGATTTTAGATACTGGTGCTACAAATCATATGGTGTCTAGCTTGGATTGTTTTACTTCACCTCCTTCTGTAGCTAACATAAAAATTAGTTTGCCAAACAATGTTGTTTCAATTGCAACACATATGGGTACTGTGGTTCTTAATGAGCATCTAACCCTGTACAATGTCTTACTTGTTCCTGACTTTGCTTTCAATCTATTGTCTATAAGCTATTTGACAAGGTATTCAAATTGTACAGTTAGTTTTATGGCATCTAGTTGTGTTTTGCAGGACAGGGACTCTCTCAGGGTGATTGGTACTGCTGAGCAGCATGGGGGTTTATATTTGCTAAGGGTTGCTCACTCAGCAATTGCAGCTGCACTTTCTTCTAATACTGGTACTTTTACACTTTGGCAAAATAGACTAGGACATATGTCTCCTATTAGTATGTTACAGATACAGGAATTGGGTTTAAAAGCTTCTGATGTTCATGATCAGTGTACTATCTGTCCTCTTGCTAAACAGAAAAAGAAACCATTTCCAATCAGTACTTCTTCTTCTAATGCTTGTTTTGACTTGATACATTGTGACATATGGGGTTCATTTTCTATTGCTTCTCACACTGGTTTTAAGTATTTCTTGACTATTGTTGATGATTTTTCAAGGTGTACTTGGATTTATTTACTTAAAGTTAAGTCTGATGTTAGAAGTTCTTTGGAAAACTTCTATAATATGGTCTTAACCCAATTTCAAAAGAAAGTCAAAGTGTTGAGAAGTAATAATGGTTGTGAGTTTTTGATGTATGATTTTTCTCATTCTTTGGAAATAATTCGCCAAACATCCTGTGTGGAAACCTCACAGCAGAATGGCTTGGTTGAAAGGAAACACCAGCACCTTTTACAGGTTGCTAGAGCACTTTTGTTTCAATCTTTGTTGCCTATTGTGTATTGGAGTGAGTGTATTTTAGTTGCGGCTTATTTGATCAACAGAATGCCTACTATGGTTCTTAAAAATCTTTCTCCTTTTCAAAAGTTGTATGGGACTCAACCGGATTATTCTTTTCTTAAAAGTTTTGGTTGTTTATGTTTTGCTAATTCTTTGACTGTGAATAGGAATAAGTTTGATCCAAGGGCTATTAAATGTGTGTTTTTGGGATACCCTTTTGGGACAAAAGGTTACAAACTACTGGATTTAGTTTCTGGTAAAGTTTTTGTATCCAGGAATGTGACTTTTTATGAAAATATTTTTCCATATGCTGATAAAAAGGGGACTCATGAGTTTGTTCAGATTTACTTGCAAATGAATTTTTTCTTAGTCCAGATTCCATGGATGATGTTTCTCCATGTGTGATTAATACTCCCGTTAACACTAGTTTTACACATCATGAGGTTAATGATGAGTTAGTTGATCGTATGCATACTGATAATTCTTCAGATATTGTTGATACTTCAGGAATTTCCATTAATAGACAGGCTATTGAACCTGATATTATTCATAGACAGGCTATTAAACCTGATACTCTTCATAGTCAGGTTATTGAACCTGTTCCTTCTAATGTTATTGTGAATGATGTGAATGATGATCTAGTTAGAAGATCTTCTAGAACCAGATCTCAACCTGCTTATTTGAAAGTGTATGAAACTTCTTTGACAAAATCATTAAATCATGAACATCCTGAAGCTAACATGATTGTTTCTAGTGGAAAGCAGTATGATATTTCTGATTTTCTGTCCATTGATAAACTTTCAAATGCTCATAAGGTTTTCACTGCATCCATTTCTCAAAATATAGAACCCAAAACTTATAAACAAGCCAAGGACAATCCTAATTGGCAGCAAGCTATGAGAGCAGAGTTAGATGCCTTAGAAAAGACTAAGACATGGACTCTAGTTCCCTTGCCACCAAATAGAGAATGTATTGGGTGCAAATGGGTTTTTAAAATCAAATACAAACAAGATGGGTCTATTGAAAGGTATAAAGCACGGTTGGTTGCTAAAGTTTACACTCAACAAGAGGGAGTTGATTACTTTGATACTTTTAGCCCTGTTGCTAAAGTAACAACAGTAAGAATCCTACTTGTTGTAGCTATTTCTAGAAAGTGGTACATTCATCAATTAGATGTCAATAATGCATTTTTGCATGGTGATTTAACTGAAGAGATTTACATGACTGCTCCACCTGGTTATTGCAATGATTCTGACAAGAGGGTGTGTAAACTCAACAAAAGACTTTATGGTTTAAAACAGGCTTCAAAACAATGGTTTAACAAACTTTCTGATTCACTATTTGAGCTGGGATATGTTCAATCCCAGGCTGACAACTCTTTGTTCACTAAACACACTGACATTTCATTCACTGTCATTGTATGTTATGTTGATGATCTCATTGTGACTGGTGATTCTTTGACTGAAATGCAGCATGTTAAGAGTTTTTTACACAATAAAAGATTTGGGTGTTTTAAAATATATGCTTGGCATTGAAGTTGCTAGATCAGAAAAGGGTTTAACTTTATGTCAAAGAAAGTACACATTAGATCTTTTAACAGATTTTGGTTACTTGGGCAGTAAACCTTGTCACACACCTATGGATTCAAAATTGCAACTCACACAGGCTACTCCAGAAAATAGAACTAATCCTAAACTTCTATAGGAAAATTGTTGGCAAGTTACTCTATTTAACAGTAACTAGGCCAGACATTTCTTATGCTATACAGTCTCTATCTCAGTTTATGAGTAATCCCTCAAAGGAACATATGGTTGTTGTACACAGAGTCCTCAGATACTTGAAAGGAACTCCAGGTTTGGGTATCTTTTACTCTAGTTCTAATGATTTCAAGTTACATGCTTACACTGATAGTGACTGGGCCAGGTGCATTGAAACTAGGAAAAGTATCACAGGCTACACTATATATTTAGGAAACTCTCTTATCTCTTGGAAGTCAAAGAAGCATAACACATTGAGTAGATCTTCTGCTGAAGCAGAGTATAGAGCCATGGCAACCACTTCATGTGAAATTCAATGGATTCTCTACATCTTGAAGGATTTGAAGGTGCCTATTCAACTCCCAACAACTCTTTATACAGACAGCAAATCAGCCTACCAAATGGCACTCAACCCTTGTTGGGATTATACTGAAAAGTATGCTTTTTACTTTGTATAATCGAAACTGAATTTCCAGACTTATTTACTGAAATAAATTATTTATCACGATGCTTTAAATATGATTGAATGTTACATATATTTATTTGAATTGCTCAATAATTCGTACATGTTACATCAGAGTTAATTTAGTGATACCGGATCACGAAAGATTAAATTAATCCGATCCTTGTAACTATAAATTCACGACCTAGATGGAAATGAACAACCATCGCGAAAGGTTGAGGTGTAAGGCTCGGGATTGGTTTGTCTTGACCAAGAGATTACACTAGTGCATGACCGGTCGGTGCTAATAGACCTACTGAGGAGGATAAATTCTTGAAATCCGAACAAGGAAGAATTAGACCTCGGTGGTTCGTTATTTCTTAACCTTCGTCCCTTAAATAGGATCGCGTGATTGGTAACTATTGCTTTGACTTATCATGGGTAGCGAATCGGAGAGAGATTCAATACTTTTTATCTTGGGCAATATTATTGGTCACATGTGATTGCTAAGATTTAATACGAAGAATCGTGTGTGCAAGTACGCTTGTTTGATTTGCCCCCTTGAGGTTCATAAGTTTTATCATACCAAATCTTGCAAGTGGAATTAGTTTCCTAATGGATAATAATGTTGAATCGCTCTCGACCAAGGACAAAAGATATTAGTTAACGTAAAGCTATTTCAAAGGCTTGAATTAATTAATGGGCTAGATAATCTTAAACACGGGAAATAATGACCGGGAGCCATATTGACTGTAATATGGGTTAAGATGGATGGTGCAATATTAATTATGTAGTGGGATTAATTAATATTTATGGGCTTGAATTATATTGTGGCTCAATATTAGATATTCAAGATCCATTAGAAGGTCCAATCTTAATTCTCCTAAAGGCCCCCTGAGTAGCCCAACATATAGTCCAATAACTGAAAAGGTGATTAAAATAAAATAAATATTGTTGCTTATATTTCCTCTAAATTTTTTGAAAATTATGGATAAAAGAGGGAGAAAGATTTTCTTTGAATTTTGTTATGGAATGAAGATATGTATTCTTGGAATACAAGATTATCTCATTAAATTCAAGAAATCTCCCACTTGGTTATCTATATAGAATATTTTGAAATTTTGAAAATATAGTGGGCAAGAAAGATTTTCTTGATTTTCTTGAAAAGATATTATGGAAGATATGTATTTCTTGAAATACAAGAATATCTCATAAATTCAAGAAGATCCAAATCTTGGATTCTTGTAACACTAAATTTTCGAAAATCGCCATAACAGATGAGGTGGGATTTTTGTGGAATATTTTAATTATGGGAAAAAGAATATAGAAGATATATTCAAGATTTCTTGGTGACCAAGAAAAGTCTTTTCCCACATTGATTTTCTACATAAAATTCGACCACTCCCTCTCCTATAAATAAGGGATGATTAGTTCATTCCCAAGTACAATTCCATGTGCTGGAAATATTAGCAAATCCACATAAGTGGTGCAACAAAGTTTATTTTTCCTTTTGTTAATTGTTCGCGAGTATCCTTCCACCGGATTGTCGAGCAAGGGCTAAGGGAATACTTGGGAAGTCCTTTTGGTTAGTCCGTCTTACCAAAGCCACTGCCATCCCGAGAGGTACATTCACGTAAACCCGTAGATTCCGCATGCGTAGGTTTTACGTTTCTTTTTATATGCATGATATGTTGTTGCAATTATTATTTGAATTAATATAGGATTAATTCATGCTAGTAATAATTAATGAATTAAATTTGTATTTAAATATTCACCCCGAATAGATCTGCAGGCAAATCGTAACCCAACAAGCGTATCGAGCCATTTAATGCTTTTGCTCAATTTTTTAAATTGTAATTTAATTTGTGGACATTAAATTTGAAATTGGATAGTAGAACTGTTAGATCTGCTTTTGCGGTATCCAATTGTCATGGATTTTAATGTTTTATTTTGCATTTATATAAACCTGGTTTTTTAATTGATTCAATATTTGTTTTTGCCTGAGAAAATCCATGAGTTAGGATTTGTTTGATTTGATCAATGTAATAGACTAGTCTAGATCTAGGTTTATTTATTTTTGTAAATAAATTGAAACCGGATCGGAAAGAGATTAAGAATTAATAGAACTAATTAATCAAAAATTTTTATTTAAATATTAAGCGAAGGTGGTCAATCTGCCAATGCTGCCGACACTCTTGAGGCATCGGGCGTGGCTCGCCGGGCGGTGCCGAAGTTAAACGAGGCCGATCGGATGCGGGCATCCTGCCGCGAGAAGCGTGGCGGTTTTGAGACAAAGTATTTTTCCAAACGAGTGGGAGAAATTTGAGACGTGTTTCTTCAAGATCAAGTCAAGAAAAAATCAAACCATGACAATTGGATAATTTGTGCCCAATATGTTTATTTTTCTGTTTTTGCTTGATTTATTTGTGCTATCTTATGCTTTATTTAATTTGTTTAAATGTGTTTGCATGAGGGTTGCCAAATGGAAAAAATCTCACCTTCTAAATTACTAAGTATGCTTAAATAATTAATTGACAATTTTATTCCTAAATAAAATTGAATTAATTTTGACCTCCATGATTTATTTATTTGTGAATTGTTTGGAGAAAAATCTACCTGGAACGGTCAAAAGATAGGTTTCACATGAATGAATTCCAAATCGGATGATTGTGGGTTATTACTAGTGGCGACGATGACCCTCCCCACGAGGCTCGATCAAAAGCGAAATAGTAATCCTTTTAATCATGGTTATTACTTAGGTATAAAATTGATATGCATATACTTCCCCGAAGTCCCTGTCAATTTTATATTGGTCAAGTTGGAGCCAACTATTAATCTGGATATTAAAGGTTTGTAATTGTTCTTGTTTGTAACCTGCTTGAATGTGTTTAAATAATGACCCACCCCACGTGGCTTATTTAAACTGTTTTGAGATATTGGCTGATGCATGTACATATTTTTTCGAGATTTTAATATGATGCATGTGATCGAACCTTGTGATATACTTGTGTTATTGCATATAGTTGTTTATTTCAGTTCAGCATGTCGTTACCTTTTAATCCAATGTTATTATACTTAAAGACAATACAATATGTATGGAAACTATATTGATTGGAAAATTATAATTGTCCTAACTGCACAAAAGCACAAGTGGATTTTGACACACAAAAATCAGATGAGCCAACCGACGAGTCAAAACACGCGGGACTCGTCGGATCACCTTATTAGAGATGTCGTTGGTGGAGGAAAACCCGTAATTACGCCCTCAAAATAGATGGCCCATCCCGAACAAACTTGAGATTCCGAGTCCTTGAGACTCGATGAATTTGGTACTTCACTTTTTGGCCTCGCTAAATAATTTGTTGCAAGCTTTTGGTCTCGAAAAATGATGAAGAGGCACCAAACTCAAGCTTTTGATTTTAAGTGGTCCGCCTTTCATTTTCTAGGCCAAGGGTAGGCAAGATAAAGAAGAGGACCAAAGGCCATAAGAAATAAAACTCAATTGTTGCCAAGGGCAATGGTAAGAAGAGGAATGCTTGTTGTGTCAAGGAAAATCCAAAGAGGAAGTGCTTAAGCATGAGTGAGAGAGGACAATGGAGGTCTTGCTGTTCCAACCCCAAAAGGGACGGAAAAAAAAAGGTAATTCTCACACACTAGTTGTTGAAACTTGTTTAGCGGCGATACTTCTCATTCGTGGGTGGTTGATACGATCCACTAATCATGTTGGCTTCACGGGTTCTAAATGATCCCAAGAACGTGGTGGAAGTGAGATCCTCATCACACCGGGCAACGCGTTAAAGTAGAAGACATTGCAATGCTAAAAGTGGCAGATATTGCAATGCTTCTTAGTAACGATTATTGCAAATACTACGCAAGTGGCGCATATTGCAATATTACATGAGTAAAGATTAAAGCAATTTCGAGAAGTGCACCTATCTTTTGAAGATAAAGTTTTTTTTTTGAGATTATCTTTATGTTTCCAGTTTTAGAAAGAATTCACTTTCAGTTTCTAAAATTCGATTAAAGGACACTAAGTTTCTTCTAATAAGAATGACATCATTTTTGAAATGATGAGTGTATCAGATGCACATGACATTGATGGAAAATCTCTATACAATTAACTATGCACACCACTCACGAAATGTATCCTATAACACATCAATTGTCTCCGAGAAAAGAAAATGTTCATCAGACGTGAACGAGACACTTCTTTGGCATCTAATATTAGGTCATATAAATCCAAAGAGGATCCAAAGGTTGGTTCACTGGAGCGTCTCCAAGTTGAATTGATTCCAACCTGTGAATCATGTTTGGAGGGTAATATGACCAAGAGGGCATTTGGAGCCAAGGAATAGGGCCAAAAGAAGTGTTAGAGATCGCTCACACAGATGTATGTATGTAGTCCAATGTCAACCAAAGCAAGAGGAGGTTATGAGTAATTTTATTGATGATTACTCAAGGTACATTTTCCTTATGAAGCATGAATCTGAGACATTTGAGAAATTCTAAGAATTTAAGGCTCAAGCGGAGAATCATATGGAAAAAACGATCAAGTCTCTACGATCCGATCGTGGAGGCGAATACCTCAAATGAGTTTTTGAACTACTTATCCGATGAAAGGATTGTATCCCGACTCCATCAAGACTTAAACCCCTCAACAAAACGGGGTTTGCAGAAGGGCTAAGAACATAATTCTTTTGAAATGGTTACATCAATGATGAGTTATACGGATCTTCCCGAGTCGCTTCATACCTTGAAAAATAAACCACTTACATTCTCAACTTGGTGCTATCCAAATTGGTTCCCAAAACTCCCAAAGAATTGTGGACCCAAAGCCTAGTATGAGACACATGAGAACTTTGGGGGTGTCCTACCTACATGTTGGACAAGGAAGCCTAAAGTTGGATCCTCGATCGTAATTAAGGATGTTTATAGGATACCCCGAGGAACAAAAGGGTGTATATTCTATAGTCCCAAAGATCAAAAGGTGGTCATCGGCACCACTTTAGATTTTTTGGAAGAAGACTATATGAACCAAAGAAAACCCGTATGAGATTACCTTAAATGAGCTTAGAGGGCAAACCTCGAAGGCCAATCGATTTGTATGATATACCAAACGATACACTTTCACAACCGGAGCCTCGTCATAATTGTTAGTCACCCGAGATATTCATGGGAATAGAGAGTTCTCGGACTTGATTCCCTTTAAGACGAAATCGGACCCATGGATATATGATGAGGCACTCCAAGATAAGGATGCGGACTAAAAGAATGAAAGTTTAAATGGGTTCTATGTTTCATAATTGAGTGTGGGAGCTAGTCGATCCACTTAATGGGGTCAAACCCATTAGATGCAAGTGGGTATATAAGAGGAAAAGAGGACCGGACGGGAAGGTTGAAACCTTTAAAGCAAGACTAGTGGTGAAAGGTTATACTCAGAAAGAAGGGATCGATTATGAGGAAACTTTTTTCGCCCAGAGCCATGCTTAAGTCCATCTGTATTCTCTTATCGATTGTTCAGATTTCGACTTTGAAATCGGCAATGGATGTCAAGATGCCTTTTTCTTAACTAAAGTCTTGATGAAGAGATCTATATGCAATAAACCCAAGGTTTCATTGAAACAGGCCAAGAACACCTAGTTTGTAAGCTCAAGAGGTCCATTTACGGATTCAAAACAGGCATCCAGAGCTTGGAACCAATGTTTTGATCATGTTATAAAGTCTTATGGGTTTGATCAAAACAAGTTTGAAAGTTGTGTGTATAAAAAGCGTTTCGGAACTGCATTGGTATTCTTAGTACTATACGTAGATGACATTGTGATCAAACGTAAGGGCATGGTTTCAAAACAGTTTTGATATGAAAGACTTAGGGAAAGTTCTACATATCATTGGGATCAAGATAACTCGAGATCGCCAAAAATGATGATCGGGTTATCGCAAAGTTTCATACATAGACACTTTGGTTTTTGAAACGCTTCAAAGATGCAAGATTCCAAGAAAGGATTCATTTTTCCAGTTGGAATCCATCTATCCAAGAAAATGTCCCCTAAGACGCAAAAGGAGATAGATGACATGAAAGGTATTCCTTGTGCTTCTACCGCCGGAAACCTTATGTATGCACGCAGATGTATGCGAGACCTGATATCCGCTTTGCCGTAGCATGATAGCGCAGATATCAAAGTAACCCAGATTCTCAAGTGTCCGAAAAGAACTTTAGAATGTTGATTTATCAATCGATACTCCAATCCCCATAGGGCTACATGGACTCGGATTTCCAATCAAATTTAGATTCCGAAATTATCTTTTAGTGTGTTTCCATTTGGGAAGTGTAGCCATCAAATGGACGTGTGTGAAGCGTAAATGCATCAACGACTCAACCATGGAACTTCGGTAAGCACTACTTTGAAAGCGATGAAAAGAACCGATTAGGCTCTAGATCTTCTTAGTGGACTTGGATGGTGTTCTCAATTTGTCTAGCAATATCTCAAGAGGGGCGGGTTGCAAAATTCAAGAGAACCAAGAGTCCACGAGTCAAACAAACACATTAAAGGAAAAGACATTTTATACGAAAATCGTTAAGAGATGAGATATAGATGTTGTAGGTCCCGAATTTAGTGAGGCGTAAGTCTAGAGGGGAGGGGTGAATAGACTTACGAAAACTTTTGTGCAGACGATGTGAGAGCAATTAGCTTTGATCAGAAAAGTGAATCAGTTTGGAACCAACTTATCGATCTCTCAAGGTCAGATTCGGAACTACGGTTTAAAATGTGTCGAAGCTTAAGTTTTACCCGTGTGAAAAACCGGTTTTGATAAATCAGATTCCAAAGTTAGTCTTTTTAATCAAGAGACATCAGTCATATGATCGGATCGAAGCTTGGTGCTTTGATCTCAACTTGGAATGTGTATGCGCTTTAAAGGTTGTGTGCGATTGTGTAAGCATTAATCAAAGCAAAGAGAGGCACACAAGATTTATAGTGGTTCGACAAACCAAATATACGTCCACTCTTCCCTATCACAAGGGGCACCGACTTAACCAACTGGACTTAGTTTTATGTGTTAGTCCAACACAATTACAATCGACTAGATGTTTAAAGAGTTCACACTCAACCGATCCTGAGAGCGAACTAGAAACCCTAGTCGAATCTTGCTAAACAACTTAACCTAACTTGGGGGTTTGGGTAAGATTGTTTGGTTCCAACTATGAAATCTTTTCTTGTGGTTCTTAACAAATAGATGAAAAAGATTTCTATGCTAAGAACTTATGGGTTGAACACTTAATAAAAATAATCTTCTTGATCGTGTTCTTGTGCGGAAATTAGCTTTAGCTTCTTGATTGTTCAAATATTTCGATGTTCACTCTAAAGTGTGATCCCATATTTATAGACCTTGAAATCAAAAGTCGTTGGAGACAATTTGAATTTCAGCTATATTTGGTAGACTTCGTGCTTGATGTGGCGAGCTTGAGAACAGGCATATGAATTTTACTTTAGACAATTGCATGAAATCCACGAATTCCGGCTCGAATATTCTTGTTCTTATTGGATAAGCGAGACTCACTTTTTGTTGTTCTTCCAACTAAGCTTGACATTCTTCTTGTTCGGATCATAGAAAAGATGAAACATCATTTCAACGACCGATCTGGAATCGATCAATTGGATAAACTTTGATGTAGGTCTTCCAATCTTTTGGTCATCCGATTTCAAATATTTTTGAGCTTCATTTGGTGAGATATCTTCGATCAATCAATCTTCTTTCTTTCTCAATTTTGGCCCGCGGGATTCAATTTGTTCTTTTGAGTCTTCAGATTCGACCTATACATATTGAGTTCCCCCCTCAATATGTGACCTATCTATTACATCGGTTGTTCTATACAAGAATTATCAACTCGTCTCCTATAGCGGGTAATATAAACATCAATACCAATGTCCGACCGTCCTATTACATGTGTTTTTGGAACTTTCATCAAAACTATAAATTTCCCAACAATTTCCCCTTTTTGAAAACCAAAACACTTTGAGAAACCAAATACAATTGATAAAAAATAGAATGAAAGAGCATATAATCGAGGAAGACAATGAGACTTTGTCTTAGGATCGAAAAAATAAACTTTTCTCATTAATGAATGTTGATTACATGTTACATCAGAAAAGTTTGAAAATAATAACAGCTGATCCTGAGTAGTCTTCTGATTCTTCACTCTTTGGGCTTGTATCCTTCTGGCATCTCTCTTTGATCTTGAGGTACGTTGAAAATCTGATAAAGTTTCCATTTGACATCATCAGTCTGCTGAGGATCAGTTATTTGCGTTCTGTGCAGGATGTCAAAATAGAATCTTTGAAATGCCAGTCTGTCAAATGAGTCATCTGCCTTCTTCGAGTACTCGGCCGAGATCATACTCTTGGCGAGTTATTTTTACATTGATCGGCTTATTCATTTTCCGGATACTTGAAAAAATCCGGTTTATTTTGTAACCGATTGAGAATTCTTCATCGAGAGATTCTTCTTGGGGACAAGATTAAGAACAAAGGCATCCGAAGCCATTCACTCCTGATCTTATTCCATTCCTCAAATTTCTTAGCATCTTGGCAAAGAGTTTTTGGGATGATCTCATCAACTCTTCTTTGGCGACTTAGGTTCTCGAATAAAATTTTCCAAATTTTTCCTTTCTTCACTCTCGATCTGAATTTCTTGTTCAGATTTTCTGCCTCTGCCATTTTGTCTGCCCTTCTTTCTTCTTGGCTTTTTCGGGCTTCTTCTGCTATCTGCTCTTTGGACATCTTTTCAGCCAGTATCTTATCCATCGTATCCGTAAATTGTTTTTTCTTGTGACTCTCTCCGATCCGAAGTTTGTGATGTCCTCGCACTGTTGTGGTCAGGTTGGTTTCTCATTCACTATTCCCCTTTTTGGTTTGATCAAAAGAGAAGTGAGGGTGGGAGGTCGAGAACCAAAAGTTGATTTCGATCGCCTTGTTGAGATCTCGCAACATATACGGAAGTTTGAGTAGTTAGCTCTTGAATCTTGATTTGTCTTGGATGATTCCATGGCAAAGAGAGAGTGTTTTAATTAGTTTATCAAGTTTCTTTAATTTCTAGATTGTCGGTGAGCATCGAAAAAAAACTTGTTGTTGTTCCACCCGAATCGGTTTGGCATCAACGGTCTTTATCGATTCGGTTATTTAGGAGAACTGATCTTTTATCGCCTAACTGGGAAATAGCCATTTCCTTTCATCTTTTATTTCCTTGATGGCAATCTTCCTTTGATCACATCATTTCCCTCAACTTTTCTTTCGAGATCTTTGAGACAAGATTTGATCTCCGAAGTTGATCAAGTGGCGACGTGATGTTGGAATGTTGAGTGTCACTTGATCCGTTCGATTGTTTGTGCCTCCAAAGTGTTTGGTCATGAACTACAACTCCACTATCATCGGCGACTCCTCAGATCCTTCATGATGGCATCTTTTGAGAGCCTTGTCGTTTTTTCCTGTTCCGCAACCCTCCTTCGAGCTTTACAGATTTATTATCGGCAATTTTTTCCTCATGTCGAAAATCGGGTTCCGCAAACTCATCCGCACCGCCCATCCTGCTCAATAATAATTATAAAGTCCGAGAAGCTTTTTAATCAAGATCTCTCCAGTGAGGATCTCCAAAACTTCTCTCTTATGGCGGGTTAAAAACAACTCATCAATTTCTCTTTTCGATTCGCATTACGATCAATTTCCCGTTATGATCTTTGTTGATCTGGACTCGTGAATTGTCCGTCAGTCGGATTGAAATGTGAAGTGTCTGTTGAGTAAAAAGCAGAGGTTCTTTTCCCAGGAAGTGGACATTGATACACTTATACTATAGTCAGTGGCACCTTGAGGAGAAATCGATCGACTTGTCGCGCCTTCCTCGAGAACGACTGGCGATCTTTCAGCCTTCGTGTTCATGGACATCAACTCCTCCTACAACATCCGGGGCTTGCTTCAAATCCGGTGGGGCTGGGGTCCTTCACCAAAATGCCTTTCCCTTTCTTTTGACTTTTGGGGGTCATCGAAGAAAATGACCAAGTGGCTTGGAGAAAACCACTTCAGTCCATTCTGTTCCCATTTGGCCGTTGGCATTTTATCCTAAAGGATATTGTTGAGATTGCTGATTTTCTTCAAAAATACCGCCTCCATTCATCAACTCCAAATTTCTCATGTTCTTGGAGCAGAATGGCCTTAAAACCCATGCCAATTGATGTTCTTGGCTTCATCAATTATTGCAACCATCTTTATACTTTTGACGGATGTAATCGATTCGGGGCTGAATGTAATACCCATAATTGTTTTTGACAATATGTCAAACAACAATCTATTTCCTCTTGAGCATTGGCCTCGACAAAACCCGACGATGATGTTTGTCACCTCTCTCAAGAGCTCTTTTTCGATCGGCTCATCTTCGTTCTCCTCAGAAATGAGCCAAAAGAGATCCGGCCCTTTTAGTAGGCTTTGTTTCATCATTCGTCACCGATTTCTTCACACGGTCTCGAGCATCCAGATCCACTCTTAAATTCCTTAGAATTCTAGAAGTCCATTTTCACCGGATTGCGGAAACGCAAAATTTCTCAAGGCACCGCCAAGAATTTGCTCGACCTCCATGGATTCCGGATCCCGAGTGATATTGAACTGCATTTAACTTATCATCCACAATCTTTGTTGCCGCTTCCATATAGTTGCACATTATTTTTCCCATACCGTGAGTGATCATCTACGATAAGATAGATTCAAAAATGTTGTGCATTAATACAAAGAATATCACAAAAGCGTAAACTCAAAGAACAATAAGGCATAACACGAGATAGAAACACTTAAGATCAATGGATTTTAAAAAGCTACATCAAATAAACATAAATTACCGATTCTATTTTTTCGAAAGATGATTTTGAAACTTAGGAAAACACTTTGAATCTGAGAGAAGTAACTGAGTTTTCGAGAGAATAAATCGTAAGTTTGTGAAATGGAAAACTCGGTATGGTTTTTGATGAACTTTATAAAGACGAGGAGGGAAAGAGAAGACACGATTTGGAAGATCAACCGTTTGAAAAGATTAAACGCTCCCAGATTAAAGCGGTTTTGATCGTAGGGTCGAAAAGCACGCATTTAAAAACCTTTTGGATTTAAAAGCACGTTTAATAGCGGTTAATACATGTTCCCCACGTCCGCATTAAATGATTTGCAGAGAATACGCCACAAGGATAATGGGTACAAGAAGGCAAATAATATCGATAAGATCCGATAAATAAGCAAAGAACAAGAGAAAAGAAAAGCAGATCTCGTTTGATCGATATTGTAATCACCAATACCACTTGTCCATGTTGATTTCACTTGTTGATCTTAGTATTCTTGCCTAAGCCTTAAAATTTCCCAACCGATCCTTTTAAATGATCTTCTTCACTTGCATCCGATCATTGAAGTTTCAAGCTCAAATTTGATCTTTCCTTGAATATGTCCGATTTCCTTCCGATCTATTTTGATCGGTTGAAGTTCCCTTCAACCGATATTTCGCTTTTTCCCATAGAATGTATTTGATTTGTTGGAGTTTTAAGCTCACCGATCTTCCTCATCCGATCGACCAGATGTATCGATTTTGGTTGACCTAATCGATTCTTCTCAAGTCAATCCAATTCTTGAATAAGTGTTACCGCCAAAACTTAGTCTAGAATAGTAGACTCTATTCCCTAAGTTGGCGCGATTTGACATCTTGTAATTATCGCCCTCAATCTTTCAATATGTCAATCCGTCAGAATTTATCCAATTATCGGTCGCGTGATTCCTACATCGCCGTCCTTTTGGTGCGATTTCTAAAAGGTTTTGAGAACTCAGATTTGCATTTGCACCCTTGCTTGGCCTCTATAAATTGGACCAATTGTTTTACACAACATAACCCATTCACCATACTTATCTTCTTTGTAGAATCATGTATCCCGGTGAACCCTTATTTCCTTAAACTTCCCAAAAACACCTTTACCCCTTTTTCAATGATTTCAACTTCTCAAATCAACCCTCTCAAGGCCCTTTATTGTTTTTCGTTATCATCAAAGATTTCACATACGATTGTTGCAAAGCTTCTACCACCACCACTGGCAAAAAGACACTTCTCCTAACCGTATGCACCTTTGTGTGTCTATCGTTATGACGAACGAGCATCAAAAGTCTGAAAATGAACGTGAGTTTGATATACTGGTCTTGATCGCATAAATTGATCTTCCTATATCAACTCACCATTTAACCAGAGCCCAATCGACTCTTTCTTAGGGCTCCCGGCTTAAAAAATCCTATCAAGGCCGCTCTCGCCCATTTTTTCTTGATCTTGACTTTCTGAAATTGATTTTTTTTTAAAGCCTCTCTCCCCTTGTTAAGTGGGGGAAAATGAGAGCATCGATTTTAAATCTCTCTCTCCCCTCCTCCACTTGGGTTAGGATGAGGGTTTAGGGTTATAGGTTTAGGGTTTTTGGTTATCACTTATGTATTGACCTCCGGTCCTTTGTACTTGTATCTTGTAATGTAACCCCGACCTTGGGTCTTTATCAATGAAAAGTTCTATTATTCCATTGTTGTGTAAAATTCACGTATCCTTATGCGATTTTAAGCTTTAATCTTGTGAATACCACTTGTGAATCTTGCTTGTTGAATATCGTCGACTTTACAAGGATGTAAAATAACCCAACCGATTTAATCGATATTCCTTTTAAATTGAGTGTTTCCTTTAATCGATAAACCTTAAATCGATCGATTCCTTTAACCCGATAATCTTGTAAATCGATCGATTTCTCACATCAGCCTTTTGATCGATCTTCCCGATTTGAGGTACCAAACTCAATCGATTCCTTTCAATCCTGGTTAGTCTCTTAACCACCGGTTCGAGATCATTCCATCAAACATTTTAGGTGCATTTTCTCCAAGATCCGAGCTCATTGCATAATTCTCCGAATCGATCTCAAGTGGCTTGGTTAGAATATCGATTTTCAGATATCAATATGAATCTTTTCCATTATGATATTCTTTTTTTCAACATGATATCTTATAAAATGATGTCCGACATCCACATGCTTGCATCTTGTATGTAGAACGGATTCGAGTGATTGCAATAAAGACTATTATCGCTTGTCATAGTAAAATAGGTACATTGTTAGCTTCAATGTTATAATCCCTCGATTCTTTTTCCTAGAGCAATTAGGGAACAACGAACTTTTCTTGCAAAATTATATTCGCTTCAAGAGTAGATGTCGAAATCGATGTCCTGCTTTTTTTTAAAACCACGAGATCGGTTTTACTTCCTAAGAACCGACAAGTTCTCGAGGTGGATTTTTCCATCAATCTTGCAACCTCCATAATCGTAATCGTAATACCCACT
Organism: Stenogyne calaminthoides; assembly: GCA_037126765.1. Classification (NCBI taxonomy): domain Eukaryota; kingdom Viridiplantae; phylum Streptophyta; class Magnoliopsida; order Lamiales; family Lamiaceae; genus Stenogyne; species Stenogyne calaminthoides. The sequence continues at coordinate 25,202,400 of JBBCBC010000022.1, read as the reverse complement.
AAGTTTCTAGATTATCATCCGATGGGTAAAATAAACCAAGATTTACCGCCCCTTCAGATACTTAAGAATCCGCTTAGTCGCTTTCTAGGTGGCTTATCATTGATTTGCCTCGAAATCGCACATACACCTCATCAAGGTTATATCCGGGTCCACGGGCGCTTAGATATAGTAGAGATCCAATGAAAGCCCTATATTCCTTCCGATTTGTTTTTCGACCATCCTCATCCGGATCCATCTTGAATCCACCATCATAGGAATTTTGGCTTCCTTACAATTTTTGAACTCCAAACTTAGCCAATAAATTCCTAGTGTACTTTGCTTGGCGATGAATATCCCTTCGTACTTTGCTTTTACTTGAAGACCCGTAAAGTAATTCATCGACCCATCATGGACATCTCGAACTTCCCTTGCATCGTTTCAATCTTTCACATAGACTTTGTTAGGGGATCCAAAGATGATGTCGCCCACGAGATCCAACCATCGTAATATCTTCTCCATCTTCTATTCTCGAATAAGGTTCTCATTCCTTTTAGTGAACCCACCGCCGATCAAGAACCGAGAGAGTATCATACCAAGCTCGGCGAGCTTGTTTCAACCATAAAGAGCTTTTCTTAAACGGTACACTTGGTTGCCCTTTTTCAAAGCCCTGGAGGTTGTTCGACATAAACTTCCTCTGCTAGTACCCGCTTAAGAAAGCACTCTTTACGCCCATCCGATACACAAAATAACCCTCTGTGGGAAGATATGCCGAAATAAATGGCTTTTAGCGAAATGCGATCGAAAAGTCTCTCATCATAATCAATTCTTCCGATTGTGAATACCCCCAGCAAACAAATGTCTTACCTTATTTCGTGATGACGTTTTTCATCTCTTGTTCTTGAATACCCACTTCGTGCCAATAACGCCTTGATGACTTGGTCCGCCTACCGGTTTCAAACTTGATTTCTCTCGAATCTGCTCCACTCCTCGCATGGCTAGAATCCACTTTTGGTAGAGCCTCCTCTATTGTTGTTGGTTCCTTCATAGACGGATAACAAAGAATACATGGCACTTTCACCAACTGATGTCTAGTTTTAACTTTATCGATGGGTCTCCGATTATCGATTAGTTGGATGATCGTTATCCGTGTCCTTCGCTTCGATTTGCATCGGTTTGGAGAACATCGTCCGCTTCTCGATAAAATTTCATTACTAGCGATTGGGAGTGGTGCGAGTTATGATCCACTTGATAAGAACAAGTCTCAAGGATGTTGGACTCATCATGTGTCGATGTCCGTTTCGTGGGAACTTCAGATGTTCCCCGAACCCGGATGGTTCAAAATCTCACCAATTGTTCTTTTCATCGGATTTTTTCGTACCTTAGGATCTGAATGATCCGGTGAATCAGCCTAGATCTGGAATGTATATTGTTACGCTTTAGATTCTTTTTCCTTGATCGCCAAACCGATCCATTTTCTCAACATCGTGTTCTTGTTGATCGTGTACATCTTGTTCTCACTCTTGTTCGTAAGATGCTTCATCAAAGACTACATGGGGTGTTTCTTCCACAAGTAGGGTTAAATGCATTGTAAACCCCCGAAAGCCTTGCTAGATGAGGAATATCCTAAGAATATACCTCGTCCCGACTTGGCCTCAAAAGTCTTCAACCGACTCTTCCCATTGTTGTGTATGAAACACTTACACCCAAAAAACATGGAAGTAAGAGACACGAGGTTTTCTCGTCCTTCCACAATTCATAGGGTGTTTTGTAGTGAGCCTTAGTCAAGACATCCGCTCGAGTATGGCATGCGGTTGATTGATTCTACGAAACGGCTTGGTATTGCATGTTCAAAAACATCGTAGGCGAGCAACTTTTTGAGAGTTCTGTCCTCCGCTCACCTACTCCATTTTGTTGTATGCAAATGATGTTTCATGTTGTATAATTAAACTTAGAGCAAAAAATCGAATAAAAGAGTTCAAAAATTTTGCAATCTCGATCCGATTTTTACTACGACACCCTTTCTCATTTTGTAATCGTTTTAGCGTCGGGTGTATCTTCGTTGTCGCCTCATTCTTCTTATGTAAGAATATAACCCGTAAACTTGGAATAGTCATCCACGATTACAGAGTATATTTATCCGCTGAGACCGATCGTGTAATCGGGTCCAAATAGATCCATATGGAGCAAATGAGATCTGTTGACGCCGGTCCCGAATTCCTTTGAATGAAGCTTTGACTTTTTTTCCTTCCGACATGCAAGACATGTCCCGATCCTTTGAAAATACTTCATTCGAAGTCCTTCCACTAGAGACATCCTTGCTATCTTGTTAAGAGTTTTAAAGTTCGGATGGCTCATCCTTTTGTGCCGAGCCACCGCTACTTTTGGAACTCTTGACAATCGTGGATGCATTTCTTGGGCAACAATCACCGTAGATCGCCCCTTTCCTTGAACCAGTTAGAAAATCGTTGAGTGGCTCGATTCTTGATAGTGCATTGATCGGTCGAGAACTCAACACCGAATCCGCTTGTCGCAGAATCAGAAACCGATAATAGGTTGTGCTTCGCACCTTCGACATACGAGACTCCAAAGCATTTGTACATCATCATTCTCTAAGGTTCCGAACCCTTTGGTATAACCAAAGTTATCATCACCGAAGAGTACACGCGGCCTTTCGTTCTATGTAAGAGCCGAGGAAAAATATGTGTCTTGAGCATCCACTATCGATGTACCAGATAGTTGCTTGCACACCTCCTTTGTTGGCCGACCCACGCTAACCCGCAATCGATCGGGCTTTAGGTACCCCTTTTGATTGGGTCCTGAGGGGTTAGGATTAGTTTTGGGGATCCATACAAACAGAGCACTTCTATTGTGATCGGTTAGATCGAAGACCCCGATTTGTCTCCCATACCCCGCCAACATAATCATACGCCTTTATATATGCTTTCGCTTTTGTATGATTATTAGTGTGAACCTTGGACGACTTAGAAGACTTTGGGATCTATCTTTTCCGAATCCAAAGGTGGTTCGTATAGATTTCGATTATAGGGTAGTAATTTTACCATCAAAAGATTCATATCTTTTTTAGCATAGGTGGTTTTTGCAGTTTTTTACCGCATGCTTATTATGCAAATGACCTTGATTGGGTCTCGATTGTACTTCCCTTTTTGTGTTGTCTTTTTTTCGATACGATCTATTGATCGAGTTGAGGTCTCTTCGTAAGAACCGGGTTCTTCTCTAATTCCTACCGATGATTTACCGGGTCCATTTCGTTCCCTTCGGTTGGCACCCGCCTTTACCCGCTCAACCGGTCTTTTTCCTTTATTAGATACATGTTTGGCTTTTTGGTGTATCTTTTTTTAAAATTCGCCCGATTACACCTTTTTTTAGATGAATCACCGGGGCTTTTGAGGATGTGGAAGGGTTCTCATAGCCAAGTCCCTTCTTATTAATCGTTGTTCAAAAATAGGCGTTCATGTCTAGAACGGTTTTAGATGATTTTGAAAAAACCTCTATTTTCTTACGCAGATTATCCTCGATGATTTTAGACTTTCATGCTTTTGGAACAAATTTCATCGAATTTTGCTTGTAGGATTTTGAAGTCATCACTCATTTATTAATTGTCACCATCTTTGATCTGCTTCTCCCGATCGAGGGCTTTAACTTCGAGAATTTTAAATTCCTCGCTTGCTTCGAAAAGATTTCAAATGATCTAAGTTCGAGGCTTTTATCGAGATCATTTTTTTAGCAAGTCGATTATTTCGGTCCTCGACTTTTCATTTTCAAAATAGCATAAGTTTCTCTTGCATTGGAGAGATCCTCAAAATTGCTTCTTAAATCTCCCCGACTTGATGGATGGTTTGGAGGTTACCTCAGATTGGTCCTCCCCGCCATCAAAGGATCTCATCATTGTCTCAAGAGAATATCGATCTTCATTTTCATAGAAGTCAAAAAGATTGGGATCGTGCGAAGTCTTCTCTGAGTATCCAGAGTCCTCGGAGGCGATGGAATCGTCAAAACCATGGCTCTTTTGTCCCTATAACTCTCTTTCTTCGCTTTTCTTTCTTCCTTTCTCTTGGCGTCAGTCATAGTGATTTTCGGGCTTCTCACCCGGTTGAAGCACGCCTTGATCCACGAACCTTTCCTTCCGGGTGAATCACTCCGAGATGACCCATCGGGTGACTTTCCTTCTCGATAGTAGAAATTGATTATCTCTCTTCCTTCCTCCGACTATCTATCTCTTCCTTTTCATCTCGGGATCCCTCCGATCATCGATCCGGTTCTTTTCTAGAGATATGTTGTCTGATCTCCTATCTTGTCCTCGGCTATGTTCATAGTCCTTATAAAATCTTCGATACTTACCAAGTTGGACATTTGACTTCTCAAGCTTCCCCGTAAGCAAAATTATATTCCCAATAGGTTCGTTGGCCTTCGCTTCGTTACACTTGTTTGCCTTTAAAGCAATCGATTTTGAAGTTGAGGCTTCAAACCTCATCTTCATCGCCTTGTCCTCTTTCAATCAAATTGAACTCGTGGAGCTTTAAGGCTCAAGAACAAGTTACTTGGCTTCATTTTTGAAATGTCTTGGCAATCCTTGATTACCGTGACCTTCATGTCCCATTTCTTGGTGAGAGACCTTAGGATTTTATAGTTGATATCTTTATCGACATCTCTACCAAGTTCTCGCTTGTTTATAGACATTGTAATCCTTCCATCGAGTTCATTGATGGTTTCGTTGATCTTCGCTTTTTGAACTTTACCAGTTAAACAGACTACCGTTTTTATCTGCTTATTTCCCTCGTATATCTCAAATGAGTATCCCACATTGTTTTCACATTTTGAGATACTTAATCTTTTCCTTGGTGACCTTATCCATGGTTTTCATGATAATATGCCTCGATAAGATCTAGAGTATGCAGACTTTTCTTTCTTAGATCCATCAAGATCGGGCTTTTTTCGCACAAGACTCCCATTGCAAAGTCCGGATCTCCTCCGATTGCAGGGGTTGTCATAATAAATGATGATGGGTCCTCTTTCGATGACTTCCATCATTCCGCCAATCGATCGAGCCTAGATGGTTGGACATATATATGGCCCAATCTGCATACTTATCGATTGAGAACTTCTAGATCATCATGATACATTCCCGAGGTGTTATCCATGCCGAGTGATTTTGGAAAATGAATGAGTTTTTTTAAAATGGTTTTTCAAGATCGATTCGATTGACCACAAAGATTCTTCCTCAAGAATCGATGATACACGAGACAATGGTCTCAGAGAACCAACCGCTTCCGATACCACTTGTAGGTCCCGAATCGTGTGAGGGCGTAAGTCTAGAGGGAGGGTGAATAGATCAAAAAATCCCTTTGTGCATCGATCGATGAGAGCCTTAGCCCGATCGAGCATAATCAACCGATAACCAACTTATCGATCTCTCAAGCACTTAATAAAGCTTAAGTTTTAAAAAACCGGTTTTGATAAATCAACCATTATATGATCGATCGTGCTTGGTGCTATTGATCTCAACTTGGAATGTGTATGCTTTAAAGGTTGTTGTGTAAGCAAAATCAAAGCAAAGAGAGGCACACAAGATTTATAGTGGTTCGACAAACCAAATATACGCCCACTCTTCCCTATCACAAACCGACTTAACCAATCGGACTTAGTTTTTATGTGTTAGTCCAACACAAGACAATCGACTAGATGTTTAAAGAGTTCACACTCAACCGATCCCAGAGAGCGTAACTAGAAACCCTAGTCTGAATTTGCTAAACAACTTAACCTAACTTGGGGGTTTGGGTAAGATTGTTTGTTCTGAACTATGAAATCTTTTCTTAGTATAAGTTGTTCTAACAAACTAGATGAAAAGATTTATATGCTAAGAACTTATGGGTTGAACACTTAATAAAAATAATCTTCTTGATCGTGTTCTTGTCTTGAATTAGCTTTTTAGCTTCTTGATTGTTCAAATAAAAATGTTCACTCTAAAGTGTGATCCCATATTTATAGACCTTGAAATCAAAGAGTCGTTGGAGAGCAATTTGAATTTCGATTTGGTAGACTTGCAGGCTTGATGTGGCGAAGCTTCAGAACCAAAGATGGCCAAAAGCTGAATTTGTACTTTGTAGCCGTTCGAGAGGTAGCATCGAAATCCCGCGATTGCAAACTTTCATACGTGTCTTGTTCTTATGGATAGCAGACTCACTTTTTCGAGTTGTTCTTCCAACTAAGCTTGACATTCTTCTTGTTCGGATCATAGACGATGATTAGATGAAAACATCGATTTCACTGGTGAATCAGACGATCTACCGACAGAGAGTCTTCAAAGTGCCGGTTGACTTAGCTTCAACTAGCGCACTCGACCGATGTAGGTCTTCCGTCCGATCTTCCGGAAGTCATCCGATCTTCAAATATTCTCGAGTTTGAGCTTCACGACTTTTATCCGACTAGATCGATCAATCGATCTTCCTGTTTTCTCTAGCATTTTGGCTTGTCGGATATCAATTTGCTCTTTGAGTCTTCAGATTCCACCTATACATATTGAGTTCCCCCTCAATATGTGACCTATCTATTACATCGGTTGTTCTATACAAGAATTATCAACCGGTCTCCTATAATGGGGGTAATATAAACATCAAACAGTGTCCGACCGGGTCCTATTACATGTTTTTTGAACTTTCATCAAAACTATAAATTTCCCAATAGATGTGGCAAAAGATAGCTCTGAGGATAGCCTAGCAGATCCATTCACAAAGCGTCTACCTCTAAATACATTCGAGAGACATGTGAGTGGAATGGGTGTCAAGACCGCTGTCAACTGGGCTTTGAGTATAAGTGGGAGAAATTATTAGGTTAATTAGATGTCACGGACCACGCGAGATGTGTTGTAGTATACTTAAAAGCGGACTTTGAGTATAAGTGGGAGATTGTTGGGATTATACTGAAAAGTATGTTTTTTACTTTGTATAATCGAAACTGAATTTCCAGACTTATTTACTGAAATAAATTGTTTATCACCGATGCTTTAAATATGATTGAATGTTACATATATTTACTTGATAAATGTTCAATAATTATACATGTTACATCAGAGTTAATTTAGTGATACCGCATCACGTAAGATTAAATTAATAAATTCCTTTGTAACTATAAGTACGCCCATTCACGACCTAGATGGGAATGAACAACCATCGCGAAAGGTTGAGGTGTAAGGCTCGATTGGTTTGTCTTGACCAAGAGATTACACTAGTGCATGACCGATCTTAAAATAGGAACTACTGAGAGGATAAATTCTTCGTAATCGAACAATGAAGAATTAGACCTCAGTGGTTCGTTATTTCTTAACCTTCGTCCCTTAAATAGGATCACGTGGGATTGGTAACTATTGCTTTGACTTATCATGGGGAGCGAATCAGAGAGATTCAATACTTTTTATCTTGGGCAATATTATTGGTCACATGTGATTGCTAAGATTTAATACGAAGAATCGTGTGCAAGTACGCTTACTTGATTTGCCCCCTTAGGAGGTTCATAAGTTTTATCATACCAAATCTTGCAAGTGGAATTAGTTTCCGGTATGGATAATAATGTTGAACCGTTCCTCGACCAATGACAAAAGATATTAATTAACGGAAAGCTATTTCAGTGGCTTGAATTAATTAATGGGCTAGATAATCTTAAACACGGGAAATAATGACCGGGAGCCATATTGACTGTAATATGGGTTAAGATGGATGGTGCAATATTAATTATGTAGTGGGATTAATTAATATTTATGGGCTTGAATTATATTGTGGCTCAATATTAGATATTCAAGATCCATTAGAAGGTCCAATCTTAATTCTCCTAAAGGCCCCCTGAGTAGCCCAACATATAGTCCAATAACTGAAAAGGTGATTAAAATAAAATAAATATTGTTGCTTATATTTCCTCTAAATTTTTCGAAAATTATGGATAAAAAGAGGAGAAAGATTTTCTTTTGAATTTTGTTATGGAATGAAGATATGTATTCTTGGAATACAAGATTATCTCATTAAATTCAAGAAATCTCCCACTTGGTTATCTATATAGAATATTTTGAAATTTTGAAAATATAGTGGGCAAGAAAGATTTTCTTGATTTTCTTGAAAAGATATTATGGAAGATGTGTATTTCTTGAAATACAAGAATATCTCATAAATTCAAGAAGATCCAAATCTTGGATTCTTGTAACACTAAATTTTCGAAAATCACCATAATAGAGGAGGTGGGATTTTTGTGGAATATTTTAATTATGGGAAAAAGAATATAGAAGATATATTCAAGATTTATTGGTGACCAAGAAAAGTCTTTTCCCACATTGATTTTCTACATAAAATTCGACCACTCCCTCTCCTATAAATAGGGGATGATTAGTTCATTCCCAAAGTACAATTCATGTCTCTGGAAATATTAGCAAATCCACATAAGTGGTGCAACAAAGTTTATTTTTTCCTTTTGTTAATTGTTCGCGAGTATCCTTCCACCGGATTGTCGAGCAAGGGCTAAGGGAATACTTGGGAAGTCCTTTTGGTTAGTCCGTCCGACCAAAGCCACTGCCATCCCGAGAGGTACGTTCACGTAAACCCGTAGATTCCACATGCGTAGGTTTTACGTGGCTTTTTTATATGCATTATATGTTGTTGCAATTATTATTTATATTAATATAGGATTAATTCATGCTAGTAATAATTAATGAATTAAATTTGTATTTAAATATTCACCCCGAATAGATCTGTGCAAATCAGAACCCTTGCCTCCATGACAAGAGTAAACACATCTCTATTGATTGTCACTTCACAAGACCGAAAATTTAGGAAGGAGCCATCAAGATCATTCACATACCTACAGAAGAAAACCTTGCAGACATCATGACAAAACCTCTACTCCCAACACCTTTCAACACATTCAAGTCCAAAATGAGACTCTTAAACATTCACTCTCATTTTGAGGGGGGGGTCTAAAGAGTTATAAGTTGTCTTTTCATTTGTAAAGTTGCTAGTCCCCTAGCAAAGTTGTTATTTTCCTTTTATGTTATATCAAATAGTTATAAAGTGGGAAAATTAGTTATTTGTACTCCCATCTATATATAGGCCACCACATTAGGTTCATACTCACTTTTTCACATTATTCATTTCATTTCTTTCATGTAAACGAATCAGTTTCATTTCAATAAGAATTCCTCTTCTTCTTCATTCACAATTTGTTCTAGATTGTTAATATAACTCACATCGCAACAATTAGGTTAAGTTAACCATATCCTAGAAATATTAGAATTATTGTTTTTGTGACTCTTGCAATAATGTGTGACTATACGAACCGATTACATGATAAAATTATTTTACATTAGACAAATTTGTAAATACATAACACCACATTAAAACTATATATCAACTCCATATCCAATTATATGCACTCTTGATAAAATTATTTTACACAAGGGTCTGAAAATTGTTCACCCCCAATCTCAATTGTACAAAATTTGCTTTCTTGAAATGACCAAATTTGGAGGTTTTTTGTGAAATCTATTAATAGTTTAGAAGCATCTCTTAGAGTGAAGAAGGTCAAATTAAAAACAATTTTGATATAAAAAAAAGCATTAAACCTATTCCCTTACAAAAACAAAACACACACATTATCCACTTTTGAAATAAACTAGATTATTAACACGTGGACATTTTACATAAGTAATTCGTAAAAAAAAATTGTATTATAATTTTTTTTTTTTAAAATTATTTTGTTAAATTTTCATTACTTACATTAAAATTAAACATTAATCATTTGTAGAAATATACAAACAAAATTATTTCTAGCATACATATGACCACATAAACTTGCATGTTTGAAAGATAATCATATCAAATATAATATGCATATGTTTGCATGAGTACTGAGACAACGAAGTTTATTAGAATTTAAGTTAACTAAAATTTAAAAAAAAATCTCATATAATATTAACTATTTAAAGACTCATTTATAAACTGACTTTTGATACTTTATTGTTCAAACGTTTCCGGAACATCAACATTTATTGCTCACAGGATAACTTCAATATAGTACAAGGTAAATAAGGCAATGAAAATTGTAAATATCACATTATTTTCTTCTGAGTTATCAATGAGAACATTTATTTAAATCTTGTGTTGTCTACTAAAAAAAACTCTTTCAAATGAATCAAAAAGTAAAGATCAAATAAGATGAGATAAAAATGAATCACATATTGTGACTTTCACAAATCTTAAAGCAACATCAGCAACAAATTCTGAAAAAACAATTATACCTTCTTTAATATTCTCCAAGAAAGCAAACAAAGCTTTCTCTTTGTTTTCTTCAACCATTGTAAAAATCCAAGAAATGAAACCATAAATAAAATAATTATTAAAAATTAAACTAATATACTCATTTGACTCACCTTCCCTAACCTGTCAATTGATCTTCATTGACAAAAATCATGACATTAGCAACTAACCATGCATGTTAGAGTTAATTTCATCAGGATCTCCATCCTCTGTAGAAATATAATGGGTGTTTTAATTTCAGAGCTACAATTATTCAAGAAAATAAAGTATCTTAGCACATATAATATACACAAACACATGCATATATAAAATAGTAGAAATATATCAAAAACTAAAGTTTTAAATTAGATTAAAAAAATAATAAAGAATAGAATTAAAAGTAATTACTTCCTCCATTAGTTTTTAGTTGTCTACTTAACCTCAATCTTTTATAATTAAAAAACTAAATAAAAAATGAGCATTAAAAATAATTATTAAGTAAAGATACAAAATAAAAGAAATAAAAATATGAGACAAAATTGAACAGATTTAAAAATGGTAGGGGTAAAAGAATTAAAAGTTGTTATTAAGTAAAGTTACAAAATAAAATGAATATACAAAAAATGAGACAAAATTAACAAATAAAAAGATTGCAGAGGCAAAATAATTTAAAAAATGATTCTCAACCACAAGCCACATGTTATAATTTAATATATAAAAAAAAAGTGAGAATTAGAAGTAATTATTTAGTAAAGTTACAAAATAAAAGAAATAAAAGATGGGAGAAATTGAGTAAATTAAAAGATGGGAGGAGTAAAACTGTAAAAAAATTAAAAAGTTAATTATTAAAAAAATTATAAAATAAAATAAATAAAAGAAGGGGGGAAAATGAATAAAGTAAAAGATGGCAATGGTAAAAAGGTTAAAAACTATTTTAACTCCAAGCCACTTTTTAATACTCCCTCCGTCCCAAAACTCGTTTTCCTGTTTACTGTTTGCACATATTTTTGTGAGCGATTTTTGTATTAGTAATTGAAATGATAAATTAATTTTAAAGGAAGGGTATGATAGATAAGAGGCTCATCTATCATATCTCTCCTTAACATGTCAGCTAATTATTTCATTTACTAATACAAAAATCGCTCACAAGAGGAGGGGTATGATGGTAAACAGGAAAACAAGTTTGGGACAGATGGAGTATGCAATAGATTATATATATAGATATATATATATATATATATTTTTGATATGGAGTTTTATATTGGGCTTTTTATGGAGCCTAATAGCTTAAGTGACATTCCTAAACTAAACCCTAAACTATGAACCGTAAACCCTAAACCATCAACCATTCGGGTCGGATGAACCATGAACCGCTTGGGCCGATTTTGGGTCGGGTCGAGTTAAGTTCGGATCGGGTAAAAAATCAATTAGGCTCCATAAGGAGCCCAATATTAGGCTCCATATCAAAATCATATATATATATATATAAAAATATAGATATACCCTCAAAAGTTTATAGTTACTTTTCTGTTTAAAAGAGTTGGTGGTCGTTGCAAAATATTTGATCATTTTAAGCTGATTGTTCTAAAAAAATTGATCGTTCCAGCGGGTTTTAGAACCTGAAATAAAGAATGGGCAAGGAATGTGAGTCATTTAGTTAAAGGAAATTCTTTAATAAGGATATATAAGTCATTAACTACAAAATGAATAGAAGATGTTTTTTCTTATGGATATAGGTAAAAACCGCTTTTTTATTTATCAAGATGAATATTATTTTATCTTTCTTAGAAACTATAGTTATGGAGAGGTACATTCTTACGCAAGACCTACTCTTTTAAAAATAAATAATTTTATCCCATTTACACTGTTTTATATGCATAAGATACACCGTGTAATTCAGATATATTTTTTAAATGTGCAACTTTAAATGTTCAACTTGATCACACTAAAACATTTAACTTGTTCAGTATAAAATAAACTAAACAGTGTAAACAAGTTGAATTTCTTAAAAAAATAAATTGCACGTTTAAAAAAATACACTTAAATTATCTAATGCATAGGGGGCTTACTCTATCTCCCCACATATTGTTACAAGCAGTGTTTTGAAAAACCGATTGAACTGGTCGAACTGTGAACCGCTCATGTCACCGGTTGAATTACTTCTTGAAAAACGGTTAATTCGATTTTATTATTTTTATTATTTATTAAATTATTTTTCTTGATTTTTTCATTATTATTTTTTCTAAATCTCTCTATGTAATATTATTGTCTTTATCACAGTATCATTTTCTCCCTCATATATTCATTCACGAGTCATCAACTTCATTTAATCTCTTTACCGTCGTCACACACCGCGTAAAATTAATCCACAACACTATCATTTCTGATCTCCAAACTCTATTGTATTTGTTTTAATATAAGACTTATAAATTATAAATTGATATAGTTTTAATTTTTAGAAATAAATATTTAACTTTTAATTTAACATACAAAATATAAAAGAAATATCTATAAATCATTTTAATGGTTTAACCGGTTGGACCGACAACCGATATCCAGACCGATTTGGTCGCCGATTCGATTATGTAAACAATGGTTACAAGCATTCCTTCAGTTATGGTACTATATTATTTAAGTTAGATCCGAAAATTTATTACTATCAAGCACCAATCTCCTATCTCCTATATTACTAATATAGAGTTCATTTTGAGGATGTGTCTTCTTATGGTTAATTTGGATGATGTATTATCTTGATATTAATTTGAATGAGATATCACATTTTATTAAATTGATGTGTTATTTGTCAATTGATTTGTAGTTAATATGTGGCATTCATATGACATTTTAATATATAGTTTAATTAAAAAAATTGCAATATCTAAGTTTGAACATTACACCTCTTACATCCTATTTATTTCTAATTGCATTAAATCCACTAAATTATCACTGAAATTGTACCTCAACCACCTAATTATTTTTTGTTGCACTAAACTATACAAACTATTACTCCATATGTCCTAATTTTGATTTTCCACTTTCCGTAAATAGTCGTCCTAATTTTATTTGGTCATTTCCTAAAAAGGAAATAAAGCAACTTTCAATACTATTTAATACTATTATTTCTCTCCACCAAACCCACTTTACACCATTTAATACTATTATTTTTCTCTACCAAACCCACTTTACCCATTTTAATATTATTATCTCCTATTTTTTCTTAATTTTCGTGTCTACGGTAACCGGATAATAAAAAATAGGACGGATGGAGTATTTTATTACACTTAAACCACCGAAATAATTTTTCAAGTAAATTTTTCTCTCAATTTTTTTTTGTAAGGAAGAGACGAGAAACTCCCCCCACCCGTGCCGTTGGCCCCTCAGGCGGACGGGTTGTAAATCGAAGGATGTGCCCAAGTGACAGACACTTGTGGGAAAGAGTCAACAGGATTCAATCCCCAAGACAAACCCCCATAATATTTCAATGGAGAATTTGTCCCACACTGGGTTCGAACCTGCGTTGCAGGGGGACTTCTTCCCACATCACCACAAGCTTTACCACTTGGCTATGCCCTTGGAGACTAAATTTAAATTTAAGATTCGTGAATCAATTACAAAATAGATAGAATTTGATACAATAATTGTTTAAGCAAGTATATAATAATATACACCCTAACAATTATTAATTCATATTTAATGCATTTATGCATATAATTATATTTTTTATTATGAAATATATTACTATGTTATGAATATTATATATTTTTTAATTAAAGAACCGCGTAATACGACGGGTATTAAAATAGTTAGTTTATATTTTAGTGGTTATACATATTTTAGTTAAATGCAGTGATTAAGCATCAATTAGTTTATATTTTAGTTGCACAACAATTAATTTATATTTTAAAACAAGGGTTGAAGAAGCAAATCCGAGGATTGGTTGCGAGACAATTGAATCCACGAGTCATTCTAAACTATACCTATCAACAATTGACCCTTCCTTCCTTGCACCAAAAAATGCACTCATTTCCCCCACGCCCACGGCACCCTAATCCCACTTCTAATGCACGGATTCTTCAAAATTTAACAGTATATAATATTGGATTCGTCTGGAGTGCGATTCGGGTGGGATTCGTCTGGGATTCGCACCCGATTCCCCATGTGGCGAATCCCAATTTTTTTTTTTTTTTTATTATCGGATATGCGTATCCTGTTCCGAGGATACGTGTATTGGATACGTATAGGGATTTTTTTGTAAAATTTATTAAATTTTGGGGTTTTTTTTTTGTAAAAAATTAAAACTTACTAATAATTTGAAGGACACACTCTAAAACTTATTAACTATTAAAATTTATTAATCTTTTATAATGATTTATGACTTGTATAGGTTAATGATATTTGATTTAATTGTTGTTTTGTTACTTATGAGATGAATTCCTTGATATTAGTACTTGTGTTTTAAATAATTTTGATATTATTACATGTGTTATATATAATTGTTGTAATTTTTTTAATATTATTACAGGTGATATATATAATTAAATTAAAAAAATTTACGTATTCTGGCCATATTGTATCCTAAAAATTTGAAAATCTATGAATCCCCGCACCCAAATCGTATCGTATCTGCACCCCGCACCGGCACCCGTGCAACATAGAATCCCACCCTCATTAGATATTATTGCCTTTTCGAAGAACTGAATTGCATCTCTTGAAAAAAAACACAAAAAATAAAAAATTGAGTAATGAGCTGGATTTTACACGATAATTTCGTAAGGATTTATATATAAAATAAAATAAAAAGCAAGGTCTCATATACACTTGGTGCGCGGACTCTAAATCCGTGTACTCATTTTGACCCTGCTCATTTTATTGTGAATCCTCATTTTCACTAATGACAAGGTCTCATTTTCTTAATGGGTCACTCTTACACCCGAGTGCACGGTGCGTACTTGGTGCACAGGAGACCCACTCAAAATAAAAATAGTTAGATTGTATGTGTATGTGAACCTAAAAGTAGTGTATTTTGTGTAAGTTGCAGAATGAAAATTAAAATTTTAAAATTAAAATGACCAAAAAATCGAAAGAGTGTAAATTATAAAAATAAAATTTGTAAAAATTAATAGGACCAAAATTAAAAAGTGATTATAGGGAAAAAAATAACTTTATTATCTTGAGTTGTAAATCTTTTGTTACACAGTACTCCAGTGCTAATAATACTTCATCTCTGGAAAAGAGGTATTTAACTTCTTCCATTTGAAATATAGCTGAGAAATCACCTGCCCACTAGTCATGGTTTATTCTCTATTATTTTTCTTCTTGAAATTAGTTTCTTGGATAAATATTCAACAAGTCCATTTGGAGGAAGTTATAATATTAATTCGACATTTAATTTTCTCACTTGTTATAGTCAAATTTTTATTTGTGTATTTTTATGAAATCTTCCAAAATTATCATTTCTTTAATGTAACTTATTCCAACGATGTGTTGGTCGTTCTTGTAAAACCTTGATTCAATTCGTAGTCTTATAAATGCAACATATCTATTTTTTATGGGTTTGCCGCCAAAGTGGACCATAATATATGATAGATTAATTTTCGGTAATACATATTTAGGGTGATAAAATAATGTTGACTAAGACGACACACAAAATATTACACCCTCCATCCAATTTAAATATTTATTATTTACACAAATTTTAAAATTAAAATGATTTATTATTATTAAAAGAAATAAAATTATATTTTATGTGAGTTAAAAATGATAAAATAATAATATTTATATAAAATAAATGAGCTAAAGTTGATTTTAGTGTGAGAAAATGAATTAAGATAAGGTGTAATATTGAAATGTTTGAGAAGTGTATATATATATATATATATATAATTACTACTATTATTTATAAAAATATTCAATTAAATTTAGGACAGATTTTTTTAATAAATGTTTAAATAAAAATGGAACAGAGGGAGTAGTAACGGTCTGATTCCCCTGTTCTATTTTTCGTATTCTATTGATGTTCACCCTTCTGATTTTTAAAACATGGACCCAGTGTATGGTGGTTCGTTGGATATTTTTTATTATTTCACGTGTCATTCATTCACATTATGGAATACAGAGTGAAACATCAATTATGGAATAGATGATCTCATTTCGAGTAGTAATGATCTTGATCTTATTAGTCATCTTAATCACCATCAATCTCCTTCAAAGTTGCTTAGTTTGAAGTACACCTCATGCTTTTTTGGTCTTAACATTCAGCTTCTAGACTCTTAAACCTTTTGACCAATTTAAATCAAGGTTTATTCTGACTAAATTTATATATTCTTTTTAATATGGGCAGGTCCAGCATCGAACTTTCAAGTTTCAACTTTAAGATTCGTTCATATTAAATATCATATTTAGTATTATTTACAGTGCTATATTGCTATATCTTGTATCCTTATTCTTTATTATCAAATTCTCCATAAGTTAAAGCATTCGTTATGTATGTCTATACAAAAATACTCCAATTCATATACGTATTATGAATTTCGTAAGTGTTATAGATTATTTTTTTTAAAGGTATGAAAAAATGTTATATACTCTTACAAGAACAATAAAGTATTTCAAACAACCAAAATGTTACAACTTTGTAGGGAAACAAACTTGAGAAAATTATTAATAAGTACGAATTTTTTATGTAAATTACTATTAGGAACAAATAAGATTGCATTTATAGCTAAAGTACGAAAGTGCAAACGTATTATGTATATGCAATTATTTTATACATATTAATAAGTTGTAATTCTTAAACGTATCTATTAGAAAGTCTCCCCAACAAACTAACGAATCAAAACATAAATTATTCATTTAAGAGTAGTAAAAAGAGATGAAAAAATGAGCTCGAATTCACTTTCAAGAATTTACTTTTATAACATCTACGATCTTGTCCACCTCCGGTCTACCTTCGTTGATAATCACATCATTTAGTACTTTCCATAATCTCCAACAAAAGAATTTACTT
This sequence comes from Stenogyne calaminthoides, assembly GCA_037126765.1. Lineage (NCBI taxonomy): Eukaryota > Viridiplantae > Streptophyta > Magnoliopsida > Lamiales > Lamiaceae > Stenogyne > Stenogyne calaminthoides. The sequence goes on along the minus strand of JBBCBC010000022.1, from coordinate 25,185,126 downwards.
TCAACGTAAAATAAATTAACGTTTAAAAAAAAATGAAATTACACTTTTCAAAAATACAATTAAATTGATTAATACACTTGGTGTATACAAGATTTTGTTATATTTTTAAATTAATAATTCATGTTCAAATTGTAGTTTGAATGGGTCTCGTGTGCATCCCCGTGCATCTGCATTCATATATAGCGCATTTTAGAACCGTGCAACTTGGTATACTGAAAGATACAATTTGTTTATACTGAATCGTGCAACTATTTATATGAAAAAATAGTTACATGTTTCAATATAAATAAATTGTATCTTTTAGTATAACAAATTGCACAATTTTAAAATACAATATGAATGGATGATGCACCTAAATGCATACAAAACTTAGCCATTTAGTTTATCCTTATAAAGAGGATTCTAATTTTAGTTACAAGTTAGAAAGATTGATCATGGTGTTGGTTCCTAATCCTATTCGACCAAAAAACCGCAAGGATGCGGCCCAAAATTTATTACGACATGCAGAGGTCAAATTGGGCCTTAGCTCCTCGACCGTGACATGTTGGCTTGGAAGTTTATTACATATTCCAGCTCCATTTAATCTAAAACTGTACAAGTGTACTAACGAATCTACTTATAAACATTATATTGCCAAGATTGGGGATTAGCTAATTCAATGAGCCCACTAAACTACTTTTTATTAAATCGAGATGTTTACCATCCCAATTATTATCACATTCTATATAAATTAATACTCTCTTGACAAAGTGATAGCTCAAATGGTTACCTATGTTGATTGTTGAGATGGCATGGGTTCGAGTGTCTTACCAAAAAACAAAGAAAACAAAAAATACTCTCTCAATTTCCGTCTCAAAATGATAGTTCATATTTTTTTCCCTCAAAGTTATAGTCCATTTTTCCTGTTAGCCCCATTTGGTAGGCCTTATTATGGGCCAAACAGTGGTAAGTAATAATTTAGCAAGTCATTTGGTAGTTAATATTAAACCCGTATAAATTAGTAAGGATCCGTTTTTTATGCGGCCGACCCAGTACATAATACGGCAAAATCAGGCGAAATCACTGTAGCCTTCCTTACAAATCAATACCACCAACCTCATGGTCTTCGGTGAGTAAAGGTTCTACAGTATTTTTTCAGGTCGAAATTACTCCCTCCCCACGATATTATATCATATTTCTCAACTTGTTTGTTCATTCTTTCTCTCCAATCGTTTTCTTCTTCCTTGTGGGCGATTCTCGATGCACTTGAAGATGGTGGTGGAGAAGGCGGCGACAAGGTTGAAGAATGGAGATCTTAGGGCTAAAATTGAGGTGGCGGGAGATGTGAGGAGGCCGGTGTTGCAAATTGCGATGAATTGAGTCGAAATTCAAAAATTAAGGAAATTGATAGAGGCAAAGAGTGGATTAGATCTGTTCCGGTAAGCCCTAAATCGTCTACTACCACAAGGTATTTTGCTTGACAACTTTTTTCCCCCTCTCTCTTGATTGTTATAGCTTTCTAAAGAGTGAGAAGCAAAGGTCGTAATGGAGGCCTGTTAAGCTTTCCTCAGGACAAAATATTTGTGGCAAATTTAAATTTCTTGATTGATGATTCCAATATTTGTGGCTTTGCATGAATGAATGTTTCTGTTTGGAAAGATTTAAATTCTTGAATTAAATTTTAAACTTATATTATTAGAAAGCAAAATCAGTTTAAACTTATATTCATAATTGGAATTTGAATTTATTGCAGCAAGTTTAGTTTTCTTGAATGAATTGCAGCAATGCTGTAACAATTATTTATTGCAGCAAGTCAGTGTTTCATTCATTCATTGGAATTTTGGTAGAGCATACTGGTAGTAATTATATAACTAATGGTAGTAACAATTCTGGTATACGAGGCTATGGAATAGCATCACACATTTTCATTGTATAGGAGATAGGAGAATACTTTAGTTAACAAAGGATTGATATGACTCTCTTTGATAATATTTTTCCACATTCTAGGAGAGATTAATTCGACTTTTTGCTCTGGCTGTACACTAATCACCTACTTAAAGTGTTATTATAAGTTATAATTCTAAAATGAATAGAAGTAACATCGATGACTGGAATGTTTAGTTCTTTTTAAGATTGAGAAGGGTTGCATTGGCTTTGGGTTGAGTTTGGAAATCGAGTGTAATTTACAAATTTTATATTTTGTTCTCTTTGTATACAGAATCAGCACATGCCTCATTTCTGATTTCCCCCATTTCTTTGTCCCTGGGAACAACAACATGCTGCATTTCATTGTTTCAAGATTGTTGCTTATCCACCAAGATTGTTTCAACATGCTGCATTTCATTGTATATAGAATCATCACATGCTGCATTTCATTGTATACAGAATCAGCACATGCTACATTTCATTGTTTCAAGATTGTTGCTTATCCACCAATAGTGGATTGATACCTGGGAACAACAACAACACAAAAATGGAAGTAATTTCCCGTTCTCTCTCACATGCCAATCCTTCTTTATCTACTGCATTTTTTCCTTGTAATTCCACTGTTTTAGCTCATAAATCTATTAATTTTATGGGGTATAATTGTCTTCCAAGAAAGCTGAAATACAGTGTGAGGCAATTGAAGGATTTTGGAGCTGGAATATTGTGTTGCATAGAGTATCTTCATAGAAAATGGAGCATCACCTGTTACTTGGTTATTACAGAGGCCTTGTTAAAATAAAAAAAAAAGACACAAAATGGAACTTCTATTGTTGTATGTCAATCGAAGTAGTTATGTGATTGCTCCCAGATAAATTTTAGTTACTTTGATGATGATGATGATGATGATGATGATGATGATGATGATGATGATGATGATGATGATGATGATGATGATGATGATGATGATGATGATGATGAGACTTTTAATGTTGGTATTGTTGTTGTGAATGACAGACTATGGTGATTCAAGTCACATTGGTTACAAAATTGCGAAGCAGCGATCTGGTGGAGCATGCAGTAGTTGAGAAGCATCGATCTGGTGGCATTTGGAAGTGGGTTGCTCGATGAACGGATGAAGTTGCTGACACAATCACTTTCTTAAAAAAATACTTTTTGCTTGAGTGGATTTTGAAGCCTTTCTTGTATAATTATATGGCATAGAAAGTTGTATACAAAACAAAACTTCCTTTTTTCAATTCTTCTTCACCTCATTGACTTGATGTACTGTATTCTTGAATTATTTCTGAGAGTAAATTCCTCTGCTTCTTCATGTAATGCGATTCTATATATTCAGATTTATTCATGTCTATTGATCAATGATGTAACTCTTTCAATTATATAGAATTGCATATATTAGGGAAGTTTATACTACTTGTAGCATTCCTTAAAGCCTTCTTTTGCACATTGAATAGGAATCATGCCAAAACTACTTCTTTTCAATAGAATCACACACCTCGAACTCGTATTATTTTACACAATTATACTGTTGCACAGTTTATATATAGATAAAACATAGTGAATCTACACGAAAATTTGTACGGACTTCCACAAATTTTATGCCAAAATAACTTCATAATTTGGAGGGTATACGTTGTTCACCGTGCAGTATCAATTCCCTCCTCAAAAAATTTCCTGCAGTAGACCTTGGTATGGTATTGATGAAATTTACTCTCCTGATTTTCTTGTATGGTGCTACCTGCGAATTTTTCATATGAATTTTTTAAACTACAATCATATTACTGAAATATGAAATAGGTACAGATTGTAGTATAGTCATCAAATCAACTTGTTTTTTATTTAGAAAATTGCTTCTTCTTAATAAAATCTAAATGCTATAAACATTATTCTTGGTATGATGAATCCTGATTATTACATGGACATGACCACTATTAATACCACATGTTAGCCCAATTAAAACAACAAGGCGTCGGCTGAAATGAACAGTGAAATGAGGGCATGATTTTATTTTTTGGAACAAGGGGTAAATCGGTACTTTTCAGGAAATTCTCAATTTTATACGAATTTATTACCCCCTACCAAGTGTGATACTAATTTTATACATATTTATTACCCCCTACCAAGTAGAATACTAATTTTATGTTGTCATCCATATTACGTCATACCAAACGGCATAATACTACCAACCCGTATTATATTATACGAATCTTCTTTTTCTCATACTAATTTCATACCACCTACCAAATGGGGCCTTAGTTGGATGTATACTTTATCTAAAATGTTCATATTTAATATAGGATACCTTTTATTTTATTTTATATTTTGTTTTTTCATTCAATAAATAAGAGTATGTTAAAAACTTTACTATGTAAAATTCAGAATTCAAGTACAATAAATGATGTTTTAATGGTCATGTAAAAGTGCTATATTTTTCAGATGGAGGAGTTATTAGTGACCTCCAATGCACGGATTCTCCAAAAAATACTAATATGCAGTATCGGATACTTGGTGGGTGCGGATGCGATTCGCGTGGGATTCGCACAGGGTGCACCATGTGGCGAATTTAAAAAAGGGGGGGGGGGATACGTGCATTGGGTGTACAACACAAATCCGGTGAGCCTTGGGTGCGTTTGGGGCATTTTTTGAAGAAAAAAAATATGCGGAAAATTCAAAACTTAAAATAAGAAAGCTTAATTACCTTATTAACCCACAAAATTTAAAATAAGAAAACAATCTTTTAAAATAAGAAAACAATCTTTTAATAGAAAATATTAATTATTTTACTTACCTTTTCAACCCAAAGTCACGAACAGAAGATGTGGCTTGTTTTAATTGGATTGAAAACTTTATTATGTCTTATATGTTGGATTGATGATGGTATTTGAATTGTTATTTTTATATATTTTACAGGTATTATATATAATAAAATAATAATAAATAAGTAGACGTATCTTTATCGAATCACACCTTGAATTTTTCAAAAATTTGTATCCCTGTATCCGTATCGCGTTGCCCCCGCACCCACTCTCCCGCACCCATCAACACAGTTAGTGACTCTCTTGTTAAATGTGTTCAAAGTATAAAACTGACTCAAATATTATTTAGTGAAATCATTAATACTTATCAAGTAATATAGTTAGTGAAAACTGGGGATATTATTCAAGAAAAATAATTAATATTATTTAGTGAAAATAAAGAACAATGTTTAACGAACACAGGAAAAGATCATGAGATATAATTAAATAAATAATTTTATATTATGAACAAGTTTCATAAGAAATTGAATAATTTTTCTTCAGATTTATTTTAATTGACTTTTAAATAAAGATGTTTTTTTTTTTGACAGGAAAGTAAATGATAGATTAATGATCCGAAAAGTCGGACTCAACAGAGTACAAGATCACCTCAGGAATAGTAGGTGAGTAATAAACCGAATCACAAGAATACACAAATTGTATCAATTTATGGGCAATCTTATTAGCAGTTCTACAAACCCAACTGGAGCTATAGGACTCAAAATTATCACAAAGAGCATGGATTTCCGCCACAATCCTTCCAAAGTAGGAGATATATTCTTTCGGTCTCCACAAAGCGGCATATGTTTCACACTTCTTAAAAAGGTTATAAAATAACAATAAATATATGTACGGTGTACTATTAGTGTCTTTTTATTCGCATATTCATAATTAATCTTAATACTCAAAATGTTTATCGTTTAAAAATATTTCATATAAATATAAAAGGTCATTAAATAACAATAATTATATGTATGAAGTAACAATTTTTCTCTTTCAAGTACTTCCATTGTCATTTAATCAATGAGTAAGTCTCCTGTTAAATTTATTCGTAATATGAAATTTATATAATTATATTTATAAATTAATATCATAACATTTTTTAACTGATATTATTATACATATAAATTGATATTATTATAATATTAAATGCTATATATATTATTTCATATGTCCCACAATTACTTGCACACTTGTCTTATTTAGATGTCTTAACATTACATCACAATGTTCACAAATTTACACAAAAATTCGTTACTTTTGGTCCCACGCATACATACAATTCAATTATTTATTTTACTTTACACATAAATGTTTACAAAATTACACCTCAAATCCCCACACTAAATCCCCCTTTTTTAATATGTGTATCATTGCACATCTTGGAATGGAGAGAGTAGTTTATTAAAGTAATAATATCAGTTTCATGGTATGAAATGCGAACTATTATAAAATAGACGAAATTGAAATAATTCAAGTGGTAAGAGCACCACTACATATGTCGTGAGGTTATGAATTCGAATCACCATTTATCCGATTAAAAAAAACTATTAAAAACAAATAGAGTGTAAAATTAAATACTAATTAATTATCATGAATTAATGCAAAATGACAAGCATTTAAATTCAAAAATTATTCTATTGAAAGAGTTAAACTAAAAAAAAATGGCTTAACAGTTCATCCCCCACCACTTCACCATCAATTCCATACACATACTCAATCTCATCACTCCCATTTCATCACTCCACTCCCACTTTCAGAAATGGCCATCCCAATATCCATTTCCAACTTTACCCCTCTCACATTCCTCTATTTACTCCTCCTCTTCTCCTCCTTCCCCCTCCCCAATTCCTCCCTCAACATCACCGATCTCCTCTCCGCCTACCCCGATCTCTCCGACTTCACCTCCCTCCTCGCCGCCACCGCCGTCGCCGCCGATCTCTCCGCCCGCTCCTCCCTCACCCTCCTCGCCGTCCCCAACGCCTACCTCCGCTCCCCCTCCTCCACCAACCTCTCCGACGTCCTCCGCTACCACGTCCTCCTCCAGTACCTCTCCCTCTCCGACCTCCGCCGCCTCCCTCCCACCGGCAAACTCGTCCCCACACTTTTTCAAACCACCGGCCGCGCCGCCGCCAATGCCGGCTCCGTCAACATCACCTTCGATTCTTCATCTGCCGCGGTTACATTCCATTCCCCCACATCCAACGCCACCCTGTTATCCCCAATTAAAACCCTACCTTACAATATCTCGATTCTCTCCCTCAATTCGCTCTTAACTCCGTACAATCTCGATCTAATGGCCTCCGAAACTCGCCCTCCCCCCGGATTGAACATCACGAAAGCCCTAATCGACGGCCACAATTTCAATGTGGCTGTATCAATGCTTATCGCGTCAGGGGTAGTTTCGGAATTCGAAGCCGACGAAGGCGGCGCAGGGCTAACCCTGTTCGTTCCAACCGACGCGGCGTTCGCCGATCTACCGCCATCGGTTAGATTCCAGTCGTTGCCGGCCGATGAAAAGGCGGTGGTGCTGAGATTTCACGTCCTCCATTCCTATTACCCCTTAGGTTCTCTCGAATCGATTGTGAATCCGATTTATCCCACATTGGCAACAGAGCAAAACGGGGCGGGCAGATTCACGGTTAACATTTCTCGCGTTAACGAATCGGTGGCGATTGACACCGGAATTGTACAGGCGTCGGTGACGCAAACGGTGTTCGATCAGAATCCGGTGGCCATTTTTGGGGTTTCGAAAGTGTTGCTTCCGAAGGAATTTTTTGGGAGGAATCCAATTGAGGCGGATAAGCCTAGTGGTGGTGGTGGTGGAGTGATGAGTAGTGCTCAGCCGCCGTACGCCGCCCTCTCGCCGGGTAATTCCCCGTCGAATCATTTATCCGCACCGCCGGGGCTGGAGCTCCGGTCGGCGGCGGCGGTGGTTGAGGGATTGGGAATGGGGGTATTGAGAATATTTTTGGGCTGGTGTATAGTATTGTGTTACCAATTGTAATAGCTATGAAATTGATTTAGCAGGGGAATTTGATGCTACAAAAGGGCAGCAATTTTTCTACTGGGATTTATCATAAGGTAAAAAAAAAACTTCAATTTTTGTATTTATCTATCATTTATGTAGTTACAGGAACTCCTGTTTTGATTCATTTTATGATTATGTTTTCTGGGTATGAATTCTTTTGGCTGTAAAGAATTTGGAAATCTCACATATTTATATGTAATATAGTGATAATTTTTTCTGTACAAATGTGAGTGTAGGAAGTTTGAATTTCATTTTACCCCATTTGAGTAATTGTACGCTTTTCATTTCATTTCTTCCTTTCCAGCCTATAGATTACTCTGGAAAAGCTGAGAAGCTGCTTATGTGTAAAAGTGAACAGTGATGATTGCTTTAACATTTTCTTTGTGAATCTAAAAAACCAGAAAAGCAGAAGTTGATAGCTTTAAGAATTGCACTATTCATACAACAAGTGGTGTAGTATTTTTTTGTTTTTCATAAAGGGTGGGAGAAGCTTTTCCTTTCTTGCTTCCTTCTGTTAGATTGGAACAGCTGGTACCTATTTTTAATGTCTATACTTTGTACATACCTCCATTTATTTTCTTGCTCATCTTCTAGATTTTATTTTTCCAGCTCTGTTAATTTTGATCTGTCAAGGACATGTGTTTCTTGAAATTGAACTTTTGGAGGGTCAATTTTGTGTTTATTGATGTTTTGGATGTAATGTTAATTTAATTGATTCACACAAAATGTACTTATTTACGTTTAAAGGACGAAGTTTCTTGAGTCAGATTGACACAGATCTATTGCGGATTTAAACAATCACTTGCAAATATGTGTGTTTTTGTAGGGGGGTTTGTAAATTGGACCACCAATTTAAGCACGGACGGTACAATTGAAAGTGCATTATGGACTCGTACTTTTGTGTAAAATTGAAGAACCCTAATTTGATAAGTTTAAAGGGAAGAACTGTTGTAAAAAGTAGATAAACGTGTAGACAAATAAAAGGACACTTTTTTTTCCGTATATGAACATGAACTGATGTAAGCTGGTGGAGACGAGGATGGGGATATCGACGGGGACTTTCGTCGCTGTCAGATTTCCCAATCTTCATTTATTTAATTTTCCCAAAATCTCGTTTATTTCATTTTTTCAGTGTTATTTTTTTTCGCTTCATGACTCGACCTCAACTCCCGAGTAATTAAACAAGAGGCAGATTCAATTTAGAAAAATGAGAATGAAAGATTAGAAGGAGTATTATGTACGTATATAATGGTATAATACAATGTTTTCATAACCGAACCGGTGATCGAACCGGACAGACCACCGGACAGCGGTTCAACCGGAGGTTCAACCGTTAAAATGATTTCTTTCTAATTTTTGTTAATATTTCTTATGTTTAGTTAAAAAAATAAAATAAGTATACACCTACAAAAATTTAAACATATATATTATAAATTTTCATATTTAAGAAAACACAACAAAAGTCATAGTCATAATAAAAAAATAACACAATAATATAAGAGAATGTAATATAAAAGGGGGAAGGTGGACCTTATATTTTTGTCCCACATCGAAAGTATTAGAGAAAAATGTGAGAGGAAATAATATAAAATGATGGACCTTGATTCATATATTTGTCTCATCTCTCATACATTTATCCCACATTGAAAGTGTTGGAGAAAAATGTGAGAGAAAGTACTATAAATTTTTGTCTCCCTCATACATTGATCCCACATTGAAAGTGTTGGAGAAAAATGTTTGAGGAAGTATTATAAAATTTGTTTCATCTCATACATTTATCCCACATCGAAAGTGTTGGAGAAAAATGTAAGAGGGAGTATTATAAAAATTTTCACACCTCATACATTTATCTCACATCGAAAGTGTTGGAAAAAAATGTGAGAAGAAGTATTATAAAAAATTTCTCATCTCATACATTTATCCCACATCGAAAGTGTTGGAGAAAAATGTGAGATGAAATATTATAAAATTTATCCCACCTCATACATTTATTCCATATCGAAAGTGTTGGGAAAAAAATGTTTGAGGAAGTATTATAAAAATTTTCCCACTTCACACATTTATCCCACATCGAAAATGTTGGAGAAAAATGTGAGAGGAAGTATTATTAAATTTGTCTCACCTCATACATTTATCCCACATTGAAAAGTGTTGGAGAAAAATGTGGGAGGAAGTATTATAAAAGGGATGAAGATGGACCTTGATACATATAGTTAAAAGTTTTTTTTTTAATTAGAACCGGTTAAACTGGGTTGACCGGTTTTGGTCCGGTTTTGACCGGTTCTTCCGGTTTTGACCGGTCCAACCGCAAAAGCGGTTTTTAGGGGGTCTCCGGACCGGTTCCGGGACCGGTTCCCGGTTAAACCGGTTGAACCGGCCGGTCCGGTCCGGTTATAAAATCATTGGTATAATATGTTAAAATACTAAGTGGGTCTCATGTGAATTCAGATGTACCACTGTACTCATAGTACATTTTAAAAATATACAATTTGTTATACTGAAAGATGAAATTTGTTTATACTGAATCATGTAATTATTTTTTTATATTAATAATTGCAAAGTTCAATGTAAATAAATTACATATCTCAATATAATAAGTTGTATGTTTCTAAAATGTATTATCAGTGCACGGGTCATTTGAATGCATACAAGACTTAATCTAAAATAATATGTGTACCATTATGTGGACGAAGATTTCCCACTCCATTGACATTCCTACCTTTCAAGGACTAAGAGCAACTCCAGCAGTGCGTTGGAATAACATCAAGCGCCACTTTTCAGCTCTAGCAGTCAACTCTATCCTTGCGCTACTTTGGAGTTCTGTACGGCTTTGTGCTTTGATGCACTATTATTGACGCACGAAATGGGTTGCGCTACTTTTTATTTCTTTTTTTTTAATTGGTTTTAACTTCTTTTATATGAATAATTTAGAATAATTTGTGTGATATTATATATAATTAAATTATTATTTTTACGTAATATGGAATAAATTGATTATTGTTGTATTCAATTAATAAAAAAATTAATTAATACTATAGTTAATTTTAAAAATCTCAATTAATTTAAAAATAATATGCTATGAATTAAAATGTCACACATAAAATGAAAAGATAACATAAAGTAATTACATAATAAAACGATACAAGCATTACAATAATGAGAGCGATTACATGAAATTACTACAAATAGATTAAATTAAAAAAATCATATTGGTAATTTATATTTTAGTTGTAATTTAAGTTATTATTGTATTTTAAATTTTCATTCTAATATTATGTTGAATATTCAATTTTGATTTGCTCACAATTTTATAAATTTTATATTTTTTATTTAAATTTACATATAAAAATTAATTTAAATTAGAAATAAGTATACAAATAAATTATAAGTATAAATAATTATATAAAACATAAAAAAAATAAAAAATAAAGAATCTTTATAGAATATTCTATTTTAAATAAAAAAGTAATCTAAATCTTTGAAAATTTTATATTATTGCCTAAAATATAGTAGTCTTTGAGTTTTCAGAAAGTAGAAATAAATTCTTTGGAGATGGTAATACCAGGAATTCAAGTAAACCAATTATTATAAAAGACTAACTATGAAGTTGCAATAATAGACATAGGCATTATTAAGTTCAATTTTGTTTGATTTGTGGGGGTATATCGGTCTTTATGTTAGTCATATTGACATACAGCAAATCTTGTTGGTTATATGATTAGGAAATGAAATGATGAAAGTGACTTCATAGTAAAAGCGTCTTTCCGGTGCGTTATCGACGCTGTAAAAGTATGTTTTTCTTCGATCAAAGAAAGGTCAAATGATTAAATTTAGTTTATATTTTTAATTTTTCATCAAATTTAGTATATATTTTTTTCTACCTCCAAATTTAATATATACTTTTAATTAATATTTAAAAACATTCCGATTCACTATTTTTGACAAGATTTATCCGACATGGTAGTCGTAATCCACCTGTCTTGTTGACGTGTAAATATTAAAATAAAAAATATCACCACCTAAGATTAAAAATCGCAGATTAAAAGAATATCTCGGATCACTATTTTCTAATTTTAAGTGGTGATATTTTTTATTTTTTTATTTTAATATTTACACATCAACAAGACAAGTTAACTCATAAGACCACGTTAGACGAACCTTTCCGAAAATGGTGACTCATGATGTTTTTAAGTAATAAGAGAAAATATATGCTATAATTGGAGAGAGAAAAAAATATATGCTAAAAATTGATAAAAAAAATGAAAAATGTGTACTAAATTTAATTATTTGGCCTTAAATTAAATTAGCGCAAAAGGCCCACCTTTAAGTATATTGGGCTTCTTCAGATCAAAAAGTAATATTGGGCTTTTTAGTTTTTAGTCTCCTTAACCAGCCCACGATTAACATGAGGTAATTTTCAGAATTTTGAGAACATGTGCAAGGGAATATTTCATCATGGATTCTGATTTCAAACGCATTTTGACTTAGAAAAAAATATACTATTATTTTATCTTTGTACATTCTGTCTTATATTCTCTTCTCTGAATTTTTGACATTATATATTATATTATGTTAAAACACATTTAATGTAAGTAATACTTTAAAACATATTTAATGCAAGTAATACTCTCCAGAAAATGAATTTTAGAATTTATGAAAAATAGGATGAAAGAAACGGGTGAAGCAGGGAAAGGGTCATTTTCATAATTAATGCAAAATAGCTACACGGCTTTACCCCGTTACCCGCTGTCTCACGGAATTTTTGTTAAAACAATTTTTTTGACATTTTGGTCCATTTACAAAATGGGCCCACCATTTGAAGTATCTGACCCCAAAGACTTTCAGAAGCTTTGTGTATGGGTTGACAACTTGAGATTATTTGATTTATTTGTAAATGTTGAAATTTCATTTTACTTTGTCATCAAAGAATTTGAATTGGTATGAGATAATATGCTCTCATTTGAGGAAACTCTATCGACAACTTAGAAAAATAATGGGAACTAATAGACATGATAAATATTTTTATTTTCTTGTTGACAAAGTCTTTTTAAGCATTGCGTGCATGTGAATTATATAATTTAATCGTATTTTTAAATGATATTAATTTTTTTAATTGAACAATATTTATTATTTTTAATTAACAATATAAATTGGTTAGTGTTGATTACCGGTTTATTGGACCTGTTGATTTTAATGGTTTAACTGGACAATCACATAAATATGAAATAAATGCTAACAAGTTAAAGCATGAGACAAGAGTTGAAGAAATGTTAGAATTTCCCACCAAAGTGTAGTTTGTTTGTAAATTCAATGTGTAATGATGCGGAGACTAACTTTCATCTTCTAGTGTTTCACCCTATTTATAGGGAGTACAATATGTGTGAGATGGAACCGATCTAACCATATGAATTTAGGTTAGAAATTGTGGTCTACTGGTCTTACATGTGTCCGAGGACAAAAAAGATATAGATTTAATGTAGTCAACTCCATTGCAGGTCTGCCCTGATTCTCCGAGCTTCTTGCTTGAGATACTAGTATTATTTTCGGTCATTCAGTCATTGGACCATACCTGGGTCCTGGCCAATGTTACAATTAATTCGCCCACTCGCACTAGTCATTTGCAATTAGGGATGACAATGGGGCGGGTTAAAACCCAGACCCGACACATATCCGCCTCGGATGGGGCGGGTTAAAACCCGGTCAAATGGGTTTTGGGGTGGGTTAAACCCGGTCAAACGCTTTTTTCGCCGGGTGCGGGGCGGGTTACGGTATTAGGTAAACCCGCCCCGGACCTATACCCCACATATAAATATATATTAATTCTATAATTTTTTATTAAATTAAATGTATTTTGTATAGGGTTTATTTCTTTCACGGTGAATTGTTTGAATTGTTTCTTTCTTTGTTTTATCAGTTTCTTTTATCGAATAAGTGTTTTAGTTTAGATTGAGAAGAAATTAGAATGAGTAGATATCTAATGTACACAATTCAAAATAAATTTCAATTAATTTACCCAAATAATACAAATTCAAGTATTAATTGTATGAATTGGAGATAGAGATAAATTATTTTTCTGCTTATTTATTTATTTTCATCCTTATTTATTTTTCTAAAATACTAACATATATATCTTTTTAAAATAGATGGAGTTTGAAGAAGGAACTAGAGCTAATTCAGTGACTGTCCCATTAAATAATCTTCTTTGATGTGGGATGGATTAAAACTTTTGAATTTTGTGCTCTATGATGTGAGATTGATTATGAAATTAGGTATTTTGTTTGTTATAATTTGAATGATTCTAGTTAATGTGTTATTTTTTAGGAATGATGTGTATGAAGTTAGGTGTATGAATTAAAAAATGTAGGGAAAAATGAAATTGAACGTGTTCACGGGGCGGGGAAGGGTAGAGCGGGTTCAAAAACCCGACGGGACGGGTTATGGATTGGCAAAAAATTTGGCAGGGCGGGTTACAAGTTTGGCTAAACCCGCCCAGTTGCCATCCCTATTTGCAATAGTATTGCACGGCTGCTCTTATTTATTTTGCAAAAGAATGTGATGATTGGAGTTTAAATTAGAGATAAAAAGTGTAAGGTAAGTCTAAATTAAATTAACCTACTCGTAAGACATATTTTAATTTTAATCTACAACTTTAATTGATACTAATATTTTAATTAATATATCTATAATGTTATGAATATAATTGATAATTATTGGCACTAACATTGAAAACTTCATTGTTGGTAATAGTTAACTTTTTAAACGTTAAACAATGACTCGAAATCATAATCTTACGGTATAAATGAAGACTCATAAACTACCATATATAACCGTTCCACTTAAACTGTTTTTTAGTCTCACACATATTTCTTTTGGACACAAACTTTAAATTTTCAAATGGGAATTAAGGGACCACACCAATCAAGTCAAATTTAAGTATTTAACTAGAGATTTTGGTTTGGAGTAAAAATATTAGATGTATTATTATTCATCTAGTCATATTTTTATCCAAGTAAAATATAATGTTAAACGAGTTGCGACATGAAATAAATTAATTAGTCTTTATATACTTATCCGTTTATCTAATTTGCATTTCCTAACTAAATAATACACACTATGATCACATAAAAGAAAATCAAATCAACTAAAATGGTGTCGATTTTAGTGAGTGGGTGATGAATATCGCGCTATATATGGACAACTATGATAACGACAACAATATTCATGACGAGCTTATTTCAAACAAATTCAAGATTGTGTTTATTTCATGGTCGGCATTTTTATTTCTCTCTTCATTTGTATCTACCATTGATATTGCAAGAAAACTTAATGTTCCTACTTCCTAGCATCACTATATAAGTTGTGTCTTTTCATAAATCTTTAAGTGTCATGTTTGTCATATTTTAGTGCGTAATTTAGCGTAATAAAGATTGCGATAGAATATTGTAACCTAAGTGGATATTAAAGACGGAATAAATTAATAAAAGATTTAAAAAACCAATAAAATTGAAAAGATAGAAATAATATGAGGGCACGTAAGTTTTAGAGGACTTAGAATTAATAGAGTCGTCATCACGTTGAAATTTAGAAATAGAGGTATTGAGATTATAAAAATTGTGTGCCACTGAATATATAGACATATACTTAAAATTAGTTTGTTTAATAACTTTGGCCCATTAGCTCAGTTGGTTAGAGCGTCGTGCTAATAACGCGAAGGTCGCAGGTTCGAGACCTGCATGGGCCATTTATTTTTTCCCCCCCTTTTTGTCCTCCTCCTAAACTTATTTGTCTTATAAAAAAATTGACCAACAATTCTTCCCTTTTTACACCTCCTCTTTTTAATTTTCCCCCCTTTTTTGTCCTCCTTCTAAACTTATAGTAGTATCTTTTAAAAAAATTGACCAATAATAATATAAATTAAATTGGAAAGATCCGAAATGATTAGAGACACAAATGGGTTTTAACTTATTTCTCTTTTTCTCTTTTAAAAATTTGACCATTAACAATAATATAAATTAAATCTTTTTGTCATCCTTTTAAACTTATTTCTCTTTTTTAAAAAAAAATTGACCAATAATAATACTCCATAAATTAAATTGAAAATATCCGAAATGATTAAGAGACACAAATGGGTTTTAGAGGACTTACCGGAACCGGTACCTTAAAACCCATTTTTAAGGTTGAACCATTAAAAAATTAGAAGAATCGATAAAAAATCGGAAGACTCGATTCACCCGATTTTTTTCTTTTAAAAAATATTATATTTATTATTTTTAAAGTCCACCTCTGCCCTTTTTTACAAAATTTTCTCTCACATTTCCATACTTATTCGATGTTGAGCAAAAATATGAGGTTCACCTCTTTTCATATTACTTTCTTTAATATTTTCTTTAATACGTACTCAATGTGGAACAAAAGTATGAGGTCCACTTCTTCCACCATTTTATATAATTACATCCTCTCACAGTTACTCTAATACTTACTTGATGAGGGACAAAAATATGCTAGTTCTTCTCATTTTTCAAGTTATTTTGAAATATTTACTCTTTCTTTTTAAAAGAAAATCATCACGTTTATATTATTTCTATCCCTCAGGTTTTATTGATTAATATTAAATATGAATATTTTAAGTGTATTGATGAATTAGACATTTAAAAAAAAAATTTTGTAAATATTAAAAAAATAGACAGAGATCGTTTTATCGGTTGAACCGCCGATCCAATCGAGATCCAACTGATTGAATCGTCAACCAATGTTCAGTTCGGTTTGATCACTAATTTGATTATGAAAACACTGATTTATCATATTAAAACGTTTATCAAGGTTTGTTTCCAAAAAAAAAAAAAAAAAACAAAACGTTTATCCAGGTTTGCTATTGTTTTTTATTTTTATGTTATTCAATTATTTAATTTAATAGAAAGAACATGGAGTGGCGATTGAGGAGAAATAGAGATAGTCAGGAAACGAGTAATGAGTTGTGGAGAAGGTGGCTTAAGAGATTTTAGATTGAACCAAGAGGTGGAGGACATATCTGCTCTAATAAGAATCTTCCTTATCCTCCTTCCACACACTTGCCTCCAACACACCTACTTGCAATTTAAACAGTTCCAAAACCGCCTCTTTTATATTAACAGTCGAATACATTTATATGTATATTGAAAATGTGAATTATACACCGTTTTTTGTTCCATTCTCACTGAAAAATCAACATTTTCTATACAGCCGATTTTTAGAGTCATCTAGAGATGGGCATTGGTTTGTTTAAAGGAGCGGATGAGATAGTTTTATACATGATATAGGGTATAATCTATAACACAAATAATACTCATTCTTCCAAAATATTAGGCGTTAATACACAATTTATGTTTTCGTTACTACGGATCTTTAATGGTTGTTTATTTTATATTTATAAGAAATTTAGCTTTTCTTCACTTCCACCGCCTTTTTTCCCGCTCCACCGTTGCTCCTTCTTGAAACTTTTCTCCATGTTTGAGATGGGCATTTTTCGGGTTGAATCCACGTTTTCCGTTTGTTGTTGTTTATTTTGTATTTTAGGATTTAGCTTTTTCTTCACTTTCTGTTGTGTGAATACCTCCATGTTTGGTTTTTCGGGTTGTTGTTTGTTTGTTGTCTTCCCGTTTTTGGGTTTTCTTTGTTTCGTTTGTTGTGGTCGGTTGCTGCAACTTTGGTTATCTTTACGGACTCGGATTAAGCCTTAGCGTGGGGCTTTCCTTTGTCCTTGTGCTTGTAATACCTTGGTTGTGGTTTTATCCTCCCCGTTCCTCACGATTGGTTCGAGTTAGGATCCGTTTCAACAGTGAGTTGTCCGTAGAACTGGACTTGTATTTATACTACTCATTTTCATATCAATGAAGTCCTTTTCTCAAAAAAAAAAGTTGGCTTAAGAGGCTTCTTCCACCTGCCATATTCAATCATTTTTTTTTTTTTCATAAATAAATTATATAATCACGACAGTGGAAATTGGACTTTTAATATTTTTTACAACGCAAGGTCCTCTTAGTCATCCATTCCACTTATTTTTCAATTCACTCTCGCACAATATATATAATTAATAATATAATTTTTCTTTGAGCTCAATAATATGACTTTCTACGACTCGGTTTGAGTTAAGCTTTTCTAAATAAGCAGCTATCTTTAACAAAAATCCACTTTAAAAAGTATTTGTGTTATTATTGTTATTAATTAATTAGCCTGACAGCACATTATTTCCTAAAAAAAATATATGTACTCTCAAATCAGTTTTCAAATCAAGATTTGGGTATGAAAATTAAGAAAATATTAATTTTTATTTTGTTAAAGTGATTAATTAAGGTATTTAAGTTAAATTAAATTTAATTTTTAATTGTATGGTTGTGAGTTAATTGTGTTAGAAAAAATAATGACATAGATGGTAAATAAATGTATATTGTGAGAGTAATTGTTATGAATAAATTTTTTATTTTTTTTATTTCATAAATTAATGTGAGATAAACCAAAAAGGAAAATGTAAAAACTGATATGAGATAGAGGGAATAATTGATTCTGAATGAGATAATCTATTTCATAATTGATGTTTCACTTTGTATCTCATATGTTAAGTCTTGTATGCATTCAAGTGCATTGTGCACTTATAATGCATTTTAGAAACATACAATTAGTTATACTAAAAGATGGAACTTGTTTACACATGGTTTCATATAAATAAGTTGCATCTTTCAATATAACAAGTTGTATGGCATGTGGAATAATAAAAAAATATTCAACTAACCACCATATTTTGGATTTATATGTTAAGAATTAGGGGTGGGAAATGGTCAGGCTACCCCATAGGGGCCTAAGACTCGACTTACTAAAGCTCGACTCGGCTCGGTTTTTTTAGCAAACAAGCTAGGTTTGAGCTTTTTTAAAAGCCTATTTAGGCTTAGGGCTTTTTAAAAATTCTTTTAAGCTCAAAGGGCGGGCCCATTTAAATATATAATATTCAATAAAAAATATTATATATTTTAATTAATTATTTTATAATTAATATAATTATATAATTAATAGTGTTTTTTTTTTATCGGGCAAAGTTAGTTGTTAGTAGTTAGTACACCAAGCATCCAACTACTCCACGAAATCACTATTCCACCTTATAACTCCTATAACTCCAAATTCGTTCTCAAAGAGAATTGAATGTGGGTCTCTCACTCAAATGAGGAGCCCAATGACCAAGTGGGCTAAGCCAATTGATTATATAATTAATAGTGTTAATATAAAACAATATATAATTAAATAAATTATTCAATTAAATAAGCTTAAAGATCAATAAATCTTAAATCTTGCTAAAATTTGAACAAAATTTACAGATCTTATTATCAAAATCTTAATATATTATTTAAAAATATATATCTAAAGTGAAATAGACTTAAAAAGGCTTTATACAGGCATTCAGACCCGACTCATTTATTAAAAAGGTTAAGCTTGAGCCTACTAAAAAGTATATCACAGATAACAAGCCAAACTTGAATCTAACACATATGTATCAAACCTAGGTCTTCCAATGGAAGTCTACCTAGGCCCGACCTATTCCTACCCCTATTAAGGATCTAGTAAAATGGAACATCAATAAAATATAAAAAATGAAATAAGAGAATCCAACGGGTTGATTCTCAGAAAGATAATGAAATGGAAACTAAATATATATTAAGGAGCGGATAACCAGGTGGCTTAGCCCACTTGGCCACTGGGCTCCTCAATTGAGTGAGAGACTCAGGTTCGATTCCCCTTGGGAACGAATTGGAGTATGAGAGTTATAAGGTGGCTTGGTGAATTTGTGGAGTGTTTGGTGTACTAATATCTAACAACTAATTTTATCCGATAAAAAAAAATAAAAAATTAAGGAGCGAATATCGGGTTATAAAAAAAAATATTAAGGAGTTCATGTGTTTTGTTATCCAAATTCTTGGGTGAGAGGGTGCGACATTGACGTTGTGGGAATGAAAAATAATGTAATTTTATGTAAAATGTAATGCTTTGAAGATACAAGTGTAAAGTAATAAAACCTCGGCCCTAATTTGAGAATAATACATGTCTTAAGAAATATAATACTACTAAATATATTATTGTTGACAAAAACTCATATGAGAGGTCTCATACATGATACGGGTCAAATACTTGACCCATATTAAAATAACTTGACTCATGTAACACGAAGCCGGTTACACCCTTTCAGCTTGTTTGTCCAACACACCAAAATACCCAAAAAGTCTTCTTCCTCCCATTTGCCCTCCTCTTTCCAGCTCTTTTTCAGATTTTGCTGTATCCCTCGTTTTGCGCTTCACATTCCGTCCACCGTCACTTTCACGCTTCGCATATCTCTAATAATGTTGCTTTTAATAGCATTATTTCTCTCTTTTGCAGTCATTTTTTACTCCGATCGCCGCCACATGAACGTTGTTCTTTTAGTTGTTTTCTGGATTTTCTCCAACCTCTCTCAAACACAGTTTCTTAATAGATTAAATTCGTTCTTGCTTTTGGAATTTTTTTTCTTCAATTAATTTCCTTATTTTCTTTTCAATTTTATGTTTTGACTATGAGCTTAGCTAGGTAAAATTTAGTTTTTTTGGGGTTTTATTTTGTTTAAATCCTAGAAGCAAATGGACTGGAATTTCAGAAGTGTAATTTGTGTTTTTTTTTTTGGAGGGGAGATGAATTATTGTTAGGCATTGTTTGGTTCACAGGATTGATCGGGATAGGCCATGATTAGGATTTTAATCCCAACTAATCTACCGTTTTGTTCGTGGGATGAGAGCTCATGATATACTTCAAACCCGTGTATAAAATGTATTAAATCCCTCCATGGAGGGATATGTCAATCCCATGTGAAATGTGAGATAGAACATATCCCTTATACAATATTGTCCTTCTATTGTTTAAATAGATTCACAAGAATGAAATGTGGTTGTTTCAATTCAATTCAAGGATATTTATGACATTTCAATAGGCATCCCATCTAATGTCTCAATCCAATCCTACAATCCAAACGCATATCTTGATTCAAAAAAATTCAGACCAATCAATTCAATCTTACTCAATCCCGCTCAATCCTCACATAAGCAATCCAGTCATGTGAACCAAACAAATTTACTTATTGGTTAACTTATATGGTTGCCTGTTTGTATACATCTTTCCACTCTGTTTATGCGTAATATTGCAAAACCATCATAATCTTATGTTTGTATACTCAATTAATACCTACATTACAAAAAAAAAAATATTAGTTTTGATACTCTTGATAAGGTATCTGATACCTTTGATTGGATTTTTGATACTCTAATATTTCTGTAACATATTCAAAATATTAATTAATGAAATAATTTTGTACTGTCTTTTCACTAATAGTTGAATGATTGTATAATTTTTTATACTTTTTTTGGTAAATATATATGAATTTGATACTTCTGACTAGATATCTAATACTAATGATCAAGTAGTTGATACTCCTGACCAGATTCTTATGAATTGATATTAAGATACGAAAATAAAATCATGAAAATAATGTAAATGATTTTACTGGTTCTGATACTCAACTAACACCTACAATACAAAAAAATATTGTATCAATTTTAATTTAGTATTGATAATCCTGAAAGATATTTGACACTCATGTTTGAATACTCTAATACTCTGTACCATAATAAGAGATTATTGACCAGATATTTAAAATACAACACTGAAATAGATTCTACCATAATAAGAGATTATTGACAAGATACTCGAAATGAAACATTGATACAAATTCATACTGTCTTTTCGTAAAGAATATGAATAACTGAATAATTGTAAAAAAAATTACTTCTGGCAAAAATATATGAAATTGATACTCCTGGGTAGATATTTAATACTTTTAGCTAAATAATTGATACTCTGACCATATTCTTATAAACTTGTTACTTTTTGGAAAAACAAAATTATTAAAATAATTTAAAGATTTTATTTGTTATGTTATTCAATTAATACCTACTAAACCAATTTTTTTTTTAAATCAATTTGATTTGGTTATGATACTTCTGACATGATATTTGATACTTCAGATTAGATTATTGATACTTTGTACCATAATAACATATTACTTTGCACAATAATAACACATTCTTTACCAAATATTCAAATATTTGAAATATGAACAATTTAACAATTTTTTATATTCTAAATAAACATAATTAAATTGTGTACAATTATACGAGTAATTGAACAAATATTTAACACTCAAAATTTACTTGTTCATACTTAAAAATCACTAAAACAATCTATTAATTTCCAGCAACTTTTAAATTCCATTTCATCATATCACAACCCCTTAAAACTATTTATTGATGGCGGATTTGTTGTGCTTCAAGTGTCCAAACTAACTTTTAGCATTTGGTGAAGGTGCCACATGCATAGCTTGCACCTTGTTAGAGGAAAAACCTACATTAAAGAGAATATAAACAATATTAGTGATACTACATCAATTATTCATTAATATTTTAGAACTCAAAACATGAAATATCAATATATAGTTCAAAAGTATCATTTCTTGGTTCTAAAATATCAACTTTAAATCTAAACTGCATATTAATACTCTAGTTCATAAACGGTTACTTTGGATCTATAAACAGATACCCTAGTTCAAAATACTGTTATTTTGGACCTATAAACTGATATATACTCTAGAACCAAGAACTTAAGTAAATTCTTCTCAAAGGTAAGCTTTAAGTATCACAAATGACAGCAACAATAAAGATGCAAATTCAACAACTTATTCCTCTGTGGATGTTTATCCACTACTTACTCTGATTAGCTTAGAGATTGGAGGCTAGCACTATGATGCTTTAGCCCAGCCCCTCTTTGTTGTTTCACAATTTCTTAGCAAAGATAAACACAACAAGACTACTTCAATTTGTATTTAGAAAATATTCTGTTGTAAGCATATAAGTAATAAAATGTAACTTTATCATTTCCACAGGAAAGATACAAAACTGAAATCAAATTAGAAGACCACCTTATATAAACATATTAGTTGTATTATTATCCTGTCTCCTTCAATTGAGTAAACTGAATTATTAAACACAAATAAAAAAAAGAAAAAAAAATACTATTCTGACAATTTCAGCTATGAGTTAAGCAATATAAATAAGCAAATTGGCCCAATTATGACTTTTATTCAAATTAGAGAACATGATATAATCTTGAAGCATGACAATAAATATATAGCTCAAAATCTTTAAAATAGGCATCATCACACAAATCCCATATTACATTTACTTCTGAGCAAGGTGCAGTGGCACAAATCAAAAAGTAAATCTATCAATTGAAATCTGAAGTTGCAGTGGCACATATATATCAACAACTAGTTTTCTATATCAATTGTCTCCAAAACAAGTGAACAAGAAAAGAGGATATTTTTGGCCAAGAATAAACATAATAATTGATTTATTTAGGAATCAACATGTATACCCTAGTCTCTCGCGATCAAAAAAGAGTTGAGGGAAGAAGAATTGAAATCCCTGATTCCTTCAACTTAGCATCCGCACGATCAGAGAAGAACAGTGGGATGAAAAGTTGAATCAGCGAATACGGTCCTTCCGCGTCGTTACAATCAGAGAAGAATTGGGGATGAAGAATGAGATTATGGTTCCCGTTCATCGTTCTCTTTTTTATTTTTCGGATCATTTATTTTCCTTCAACCCATTAAGGGTATAATAGGGTTTTTGTGAAATGGGTCAGGTTAGTATTTAGATGGGTTGAATGTGAGACCCGTCTCATGTATGAGACCGTCTCACACAAGAGTGCCTCATTATTATTTGGTGGGATATAAAAAATGTAGACGTGGTAGAGAAAGAAAGAGAAAATGTGTATCTTATAATATTAATTGAATAACAATTGATGTAATTTTAAGTAAAAATAGGAATCATTGTTAAAAAAGTGGATCACAACTTGTCAAGAAAAGAGATATAAAGCTTTAATTAAGACGCCGGAAATAAATCTTTATATGGGACGGAGAAGGTATTATTTTTAAAAAAAACTACTATATCACCCGTGTGTTGCACGATTTGTGGGTATAAAATGAACATAATATAAAATATATTAATTTTTGTGTTAAATAAATTATAAAAAATTATTTTACTAATAATAATAAGAATCTTTTTTTCATTTTTTTTAAATATTTTTTTTTATTTAGATGCAATGCACGATTTATGAACATATTTTACTTTTGCAATCAGACATGGAAAATGGGTGGCGCTCCAACTGCTTAAAAAATTTACATTGTTAAATAATGCAACTTTAAAGATATATTTTTTTACAATTTTAAATTATTTCCTTCTAAACCACTTAGATTGTCACCTATTATCGTCTTCTCAATTCCCATTGTATGTCAAAAATTTCAAATTGTCTTCTTTAGTTACTATGAACATGATAACATATAACTACCCATGATTGAAATTAATCTCCTTAAGAAAGACCAAGATTTTTAATAATTGTCTATAATTCTTATTAATGATCACACCATAAGATATCATTAGTCAAAATTATATTTCTAAGATGGTAAAGAGAGTCTACTATCTGATGATGACAGTGTCATTCCCGAAATCAACCCTCTTTGTCCTAAATTAGTTTCAATTAATATTTTCTTTTTAAAATATGGTTACCAAGCTTCATCACAACCAACCTAGTATCGTTTTACAATCCAAGGTCTAATGTCAATTGTACATGCGACTAATTCATAGTAATTGAACTCAATGATGGACCTACATGTCCTATATTGGGATCACGTGCCCCATATCTTTTTTTAAGTATATGTTATATATATTATAATTATTAGGAGTAATACTTATATTATATGTATATAATGACTTAAATAAGTTTATAAAAGTGTTATAATTAGTTAATCATGCAAATAATCTAAAAAAATCTGTAGATCTGTTATGTATATGCACCATCACTATTTAAAAAATCAAATATTGTTTAAGATAGTAATAGTGTATAATTGTACATGCATAATCGTGACACTAAAAAAATAGAATTCACGTGAACCCGGGTTCATAGGAAAATCTACTTGTTATATTATATATTTTTGTGCCCCCGTCAATTTAAATATTATACCCTATAAAAGAAACAAATAAGTAAACAAATCGAGCTTTATCACAATCAACCTAGTGTCATTTTACAATTCAACTAATAACGTCAACTAATAATTTAATTAAAAATTATTCAACTAATAATTTAAGTCTAACGTCAATAGCTCATGCAACGTATTTATGGTAATTGGACTAATCAATATAAATCAAATATCATGTAATATTATCATACAAATAAGTATATAAATTATACATTTTCATATATATAATACTTCTCGTCTTTTTTAGATTGCTCAAAATCCAAAAAGTCCATCTTTTATCACATACTCAAAATAGTAATAAAGTAACTATACAGTTCATGCTACCCTTACAAATATCACTAAATTACATCATATGTCACTTATAATTACATACAAAATTAACTTCTTCTTTTTTATCTTATTCACTAAAATTGACAAAATACCCTTATCAAAAAGCTATTTTATTACCTTCAAATATTAATAAAAAATTTCCTCATCAAAACCCGTGCCAAAATCAAGTGAGCAATCTAAAAAGAAAGATGGAAGGAGTAATTGATTTAAAAAAGAATATCTATATCAACTACAAAATATATCATTTTATATTATTAATCATTAATGTGCCACTTTTAAAATTTTATGATAAATTTGTAATAATTTTTTGTTGAATTTTTTTCTTTTTTGGTATAATATTTTGTTATTATATATGTACAAATAGATTTAGTTCAAAAATTTGTAATAATTTTTTTGTTGATTTTTTTTCTTTTTTGGTGCAATATTTGTTACTCCCTCCGTCCCAATCATAATGACATTTTTACTGTTCATAAGGATTTAGTGGAATAGTGATAAAGTGATAAAGTGGTGGGGTAGGAAGAGTTGTTTATTAGTATTTTATATGATAAAGTGATGAGTAATTGAGGATAGAAAGTGTTGTTTATTAATATTTTATGTGATAAAGTGATAAAGTAATAAAGTGTGTAAGTAACTTTACCATTATGATTGAGACGAAAATATGGGGTACTTTACCATTATGATTGGGACGGAGGGAGTATTATATATGTATAAATATATTTAGTTAAAAAAATCAAAAATAATATTAATAATTTAGAAAATATTAAAAAAATAATTAATATATATGTGTGGTAGATATGAGGAGTTGAACCGTGTACTCTTGCATAGAAAAAAGATAAAAAAAATATTTGTTATATCATTTGAGCTACATCAAATTTGTTAAGATGTTTAAAATTTTATTAGAAAATTATAACAATTTTTTGGCCCAACATTTTGTTATTAGATATGTATAGATTTATATTTTTTTTAGGTCAATAAATTTATCACCTTTTGAGAATTATCACATTTTATGATCTATTTATGGTTTTTGTTCAATTACCCGCTATAGAAGATAGGCTTGGCAATGGGGCGGGTGGGGCCGGGGGACAACTCCCAATTCTCGTCCCAGCGAAATTCGGGGCGGGGAATCCCCGCGAACCATTCGGGGAAAAAATCGGCCCCGATCCCCGCCCCACCGGGGAATTTCATCCCCCCGAGGATTCGGGGAATCCCCGCCCCGCCTCTTTTTTATTTTATTTTTTTATTTTCACAATTTTAATATGAATATAAAAATTTAAAATACAAATTAAATAACATCAATAAAAATTAAATAAAGTTCAACATCAACAAAAATTCGAAATATAAAATTAAGCACACAACATAAATAAAAATTAAAAATAATATATTGTTCATCTCATTTGTTCTTTCTCATAGTTAAACAACTTCAAATCTCCGTCTCACGTGCATCCATATCAAGCTTCTCCTTAAAAAATATAAATAATTTCAATATTATATATATTAGTAAACTATGATTTCAAGATTAAAGTTTAGAATTTTAAAATATATTATTTAATTATATATATGTATATATAATTATATATATATATATATTAATTTAAATTATAAAAATTCGAGGTCACGCGGGAAAATCCCCGGCCCCGCCCCGCCCCGACCTTCGGGGGAAAAAATTTCCCCATCCCCGCCCCACGGGGAATTTTCGCGGGAATTCCCCGCCCCGATCGGGGCGGATCGCGGCGGGGAACGGGGATTCCCCGCCCCGCTGCCAAGCCTAATATTAGAAGATCACCAAATTACTGACCGCGTATATGACATTTTGTTTGACATTTTATTAATGTGATGGTAGGTGATTGAATTTTTTATATTGACATATGATATTATTTATTTTAATAATTCACTAAAATTAATAAATTCATCATAATTAATAGAAAATATTAAAATTGAAAAAAAAAGTATTTACGATTAATCGTATAAATATTCTAGTAGAATAAAAAAATAGTTTGTATATTTTAAATTTAATTATGACGAAATAATACACTATATATACACAATATATATTGATTGTTAAATTGTGTAGTAAAGTAATACTATAGGACCTTGTGTTGTGTTATTTAATTTTTTGATTACTGTTGTAAAAAAAGGACATGTGCCTTTAAAAATAGTTTAATTTAAAATGTAAATAACTTCGATTTTTTTCGGTTTATTACTACCAAAACAGAACCGAAAAAATTTGATCCGATTAAGGTAGATTTTGTAGCCAAACAATTCAGTTTCGATTTATTATGGTAAATATCTTGATTATTTCGATTTTGTTATTTCGGTTCGATTAGGTAATAATCGAATAACCGAATGTTCACTCCTAGATGGTAGATACGTGAACTAATAAAAATTATTCAACATACTTATACCATACTTTGGGTCTGTCCAACACTAATAAAATATAAAAAGTGGAACAAAAACATTGAACCCTACTTCAACTTATATTAAGGGAATACATAATATTAAACTCATACTATTACATTTATAAATTGATATTACGTACTCTTATAAATTAAGTTATAATCTTAGTTTATAAATATAATAGTATCCTTTGATATTAGTTTGTAACTGTAGTGTTTGATAGTATTAGTTTGTAAGTGTAGTGGTATAAATTTTATATTATTTACAAATTTCACACGCATATATATATATATATATAAGAAATCAACTTTTCGTTTGTGACGTACATTTAAGAAAAAGCGTAATATTTAAATCAATAATCACAGTTTCTACAACATATACGACACTAAATTAATCTCGAATTTCCCAGCATATATAATAGTCAATTCCATGCATGCATGCAAGTTAAGTTTGTCTCCTTTTATATTTATTTTTGGAATTTAATTGTCAGAGTCTTCTCTCTCTCTCTCAAAATTCAAAGAATGGTTTGACTTTTATGCTAATGTGGAGAAATTTTATATATGAAATGTCATTGATCATAGATCAGTGAAAATTAAGACCCCCTCAAAAAAAAAAAAAAAAAAAAAAGAAAAAGAAAATTAAGACCTTGAAAAATTAGTATATGTGTGGAATAAGACTGTTAACTTGTCAATTTAGGGTTTGAAAAAGTCAATTTAAACATGCGTAACTTCTACTTTGTTTAGCCATACTTACGTGGTTGATATTGTGAAAATGGCCTAACTTGTTAGACAAACAAAAAAGCCCATCTACATCATCATATATTCAATTTACAGATGTCTTTACACGTATATGATTGAGTCCTAAAAGGTTAAGACTTTAGCCCAACTGCTTACTGCATTGATTCTTCTTCACTGTACAATTTTTTTCATTAAATATGTACAAAAATTCTTATATCTAGGATATTAATAATGGATTAATACAAAATTATTGACTCTACATCAGCAGTTCAAGTACGGTTTATTAAATAATTAAAATTCAGTTAATTAATAGCCATTCAAATGGGATAAAATGGGATAGCTAAAGTGGTTTGAGCACCACCTAAAATATCATAAGGTCATTGGTTCGAGTCACCGTTTGAAATTTAAAAAATTTGTTAATAGCTATTCAAACAAAGATATTATTTAATTGATTACATAGTCTTGAAACTTGAATCCTATGGCAATTTTTTTTATCAACTATCCAATTTAGAGATGAATTTATCTTTAAAAAGGTGAACTAGCTCAAGTGGCACCTAGATCACCACTATCTAGAGTTAAATTAAATTAAGAGGTAGTCTTAAACAATTTTACTATGTATATCACTGGTTTATAACTATCACTCTATATACGCCTAGCTAAAACTTCTAATGAAACGTCTAATACTCACAAACAAATACATTTAATAAACACATAAAATTATTTAAATTTATGCACAAAATACAAATCATTTGCACGATAAGACTGATTTAAGTTCTTAATGTAGTTTTTGGTGCAAATAAAAGTTTTTAAAATTGAACAAATATGTCACGCATGTATTTTGACGGTGCACATAAACTCTATATCTTTTTTCAAATTTTTTAGAATACACCTCTATTAATATTCCAAAATAAAGGTATGTTTTCTTATTTGATTACCCGTAAGATTTAGCATGAGGGTTTTCATATTTTTACTTTTTAGTTTATTGTTTCTTATTCATTAGTGAAATTTTGAGTCTTTAATTTTTTGTATGTTTTCGTTAGAAAAATATGAAACTAAATAAATCTTATATTTATGTATTTTTTTATGTTAAAGTGATTTTTGGACATATATAACTTAAGAGCTTACTTGGACTTTTCAAGTTTGGACATAAACTAGTATATGTGTTGAAAATGACTTAAACAAGCTTGGACAGAATGTTTGGAAAAAGGATTAAACAAATTTGGGACGGAGAGGATAATCACCTTAATTTGATTATTTAATTTTATTTTAATTTGAATTCAATTATCGATTTCAAGAATATTAAAATTTCGGTTTCATTTCAATTTTAACAATATATATGAATATTGGAAAATGTTGCTCATTTTTTTATGAATATGATAAATTAACTTTCAAAGTTGTTAAAATCAATTATTGGGAAGGAAAAGTAAGTAATTTTTTTCCCACATTGAAAAAATATAAATGAGGAAGTGAATTTGTCTCGTTTTATTTTTCTTTTAATTGCTGGCACGTAACGACTGCAGCAAAATACGATAAAGACTGATTTAAGTTCTTAATGTAGTTTTTGGTGCAAATAAAAGTTTTTAAAATTGAACAAATACGTCACGCATATATTTTGACGGTGCACAAAATACTCTATATCTTTTTTCAAATTTTTTAGAATACACCTCTATTAATATTCCAAAATAAATGTATGTTTTCTTATTTGTTTACCCGTAAGATTTAGCATGAGGGTTTTCATATTTTTACTTTTTAGTTTATTGTTTCTTATTCATTAATGAAATTTTGAGTCTTTAATTTTTTGTATGTTTTCATTTTTTTTTTGAGCGCCTGTATGTTTTCGTTAGAAAAATATGAAACTAAATAAATCTTATATTTATGTATTTTTTATGTTAACGTGATTTTTGGACATATATAATTTAAGAGCTTACTTGGATTTTCAAGTTTGGACATAAATTAGTATATGTGTTGAATATGACTTAAACAAGTTTGGACAGAATGTTCGGAAAAATGATTAAACAAATTTGGGACGGAGGGAATAATCACCTTAATTTGATTATTTAATTTTATTTCAATTTGAATTCAATTATCGATTTCAAGAATATTAAAATTTCGGTTCCATTTCAATTTTAACGATATATATGAATGTTGGAAAGTGTTGCTCATTTTTGGATGAATATGATAAATTAACTTTCAAAGTTGTTGAAATCAATTATTGGGAAGGAAAAAGTAAGGAGTTTTTGTCCCACATTGGAAAAATATAAATAAGGAAGTGAATTTGCCTCGTTTTATTTCTCTTTTAATTGCTGGCACGTAACGTCTGCAGCAAAATAATAAGGAAAAATGTTACGTACGTTTTGAATTTATTATTGAGACGGTTACAACAAATTAATTGAAAGTTTAAAATCTGAATTAATGGTATATTATTTCAGGTTGTCGGTTTTATTTTGAGACCACTAGTGGCTCATAATGCCGAAGGTTTCCAACGATAATATAATTAAGTAGCGCCATTTTAGTCGAAGATGGAAAAAAAACGACGAACTACTTGAGACATCTTGGAAAAATGTGAAACATGAATTGGAAAAACGATACAGACATATTCCGACAATTGCCAATATATTTTTTTGTCTAAATTCGTTCTTGCTCCGGTGATATATTTCAGGCAAAATCTCGGTTCGCCTCGAACAAGATATAATGTTAATATCGTTGTTCTTAAGTCGTTGTATCCTGGGAAACAAGTGTCCTAACGATTCACTAGCACCGATGGTGAAGGACATAATTTTGTTTTAAGGAAAGCGTGTTTGACACGTGCCTCGATTATTCGTTTATTTTATTTTTCAGCCATCTGCGGTGCATATTTTCTTACAATGAACACACGAAAAAACGAACTAATCGAATTTTACATATATATAAAAAGAAAATTATATAAAATGGTGATATGTGTTATAATATGAAATCAAATGTAGTTCATGACTTGAATCTTCTATCTTATATCTAATCAATTATTTTATGATTTTTATCCTATATTTTATCCAAATAAAAACGAGTATTTATTGGAAATGTTATATTAAACCAAAAACTAATATAATTCCGTTATCGAATAACTAAACATACCAGACCGACTATTTTAGTTTGAGACAAAAACTCACATGAGAGGTCTCATGTATAAAGCAAATTACACCTCTCAAAGTGTTAAAGCAAATTGTCCAATTTATGTCCCGTCTCACCGTGAGACCATCTCATGCAAATGTGCCTCACAATTGAAGCACATTTGCATGAGATGGTCTCACGGTAAAACGGGATATAAATTAGACATTATATTGACGATTTAACACTTTAAAAGGAGTGTGTGATTTGAAATATGTTATACTATATCTCATACATGAAACCGTCTCATATGAGTTTTTGTCTTAATAAAACACATTTTTATATTTCAAGGATTTCACCTCAAAATTTCCCTATATCCCACCATGTGCATAATTCGTTTTCCAAAAATATTCTAAATCAGTGTTAACAAAAGTGTACGTATTTCAGAAGAATGAAGAAGTATTAATTTTCATAATTGGCCAAAAAATATTAATATATTTAATGGTAATTAACTTGTAAGTTGGTGACATGAAAAGAAAATTCTATCAAAATCTAATGTGGACTCTTAGCTACTTTAACGCAACTTGTGTTTTGTTACTTGAAAATGCTATTCCCACACGAGGGCCCACTTATTATTAAATGTAAAAAATAAAATACATAAGTTAGAATTGAAAAGAAAGGAACAAAAATGAAATTCGACATACATTTATTAGGATTGTGTATATTTTAGTGAATGTTGTAAAGTCAAAATGAAGACAACTGTACTAGTTGATATTATATGCACAAGTCTAGCTCTACTCACCTAATTCACTAAACTGGCAATAAATGTTAGTATATATTTAAGTGGACTCACAACCACTCCACCTTACAGAATTAAATATAGAACTAATCCTAATAAATTATTTCAGGTACACAACTAGTAAATTAGGATGACTTGACTCTTGAGTAAGCATTTTGATTACCTTATTCTAGATGTATACATTGGCAATTGGAAAGTTACTGTGTCTTCACATTTCCCGATTTTACATTTCATATTTAATTGGTGTTTCACCTTATTATATTTTTAACACATGAACTCAAAATGTGATAATTTAATAAAACACGTGATCTCATTCCGTTTTCGAAAGGGTGACTTGAAAAGAGTGCATAAAAGAATCAAAAGTTAGTGACATTTAATTTGATAATGCATAAAAAGTTTTTTTTTAATCAAAATTGCAAAAACATAGTGAACTATTTGCTAAAAAGATAGACTAAAAATCACATTAAATAAAAATAAGAAAACTGATTTATGGACTATGAATAATTCTCAGAATCATTTTTAAAATTAAGTGTGATTAACTGATTATTTAGTCATTAGATTTCTTATTAATATTTGCTTTTAATCTATTTTTGTGATGTGCAATATTTAATTTTTTTCCATGCAAGTTATCATTAAACAAACTTGGCATTTGTGCAATTTCAAGGACACATGATTTTCGATAGAGGTCGTATTATTATAGAATTGTAGTATGTAGAGTTGTAGACAAGAGAAATTTTAATATGATCATTACTAATATGTCATATAAAAAAAAGAATGAATCGTAAAATGTAATTTACACATTAACGATGAGCATATTATATGCTTGGGATGAATACTACACATTTTTTACATACTAGATCCAACTTTCTGGGCGCGTGGGAATACTTACATAAGTGTTTTGACTTTTTGATACCACCGACGAGATGAGATACAACATACGAATGTAAGTAAAAATAATTTTGCTTTAAAAAAATCAATATTATAACATAATATATTAATATATATATATATATATATATATATTATTAAAATTGTATAAATTAATTTTTTCGTTGTATAAGATAATATAATGTATATTAAAACAATACATTTTCATATAAAAAAAATCGTAGAAAACGGTATCATACATAAGACGATGTACAAATTAATACAAATCAATATTTTTTTCTTGCAAAGTTTTAAAACGTCATGTCCAAATTATATTATGTCTTGTCATGAGACCATTTCACGTAGTTGTGCCTCTTTTTTTATAAGTATATTTTTCTAATGTGTTTATTGTAGAGCTTTATTTTCAGAAGATATTAAATTAATTTATAAAAATTAAATAATTAATCATATATATGCAGTGGCTGAGCCACTATGGGCCAAGGGGGTCACTGGGCCCCCCTGACCCCTTTAAAATTTTAATATATATGTTAGTGTATAGTATAAATCATTAATTTATTTTGTGATCAAATGGTATGAGGGTGACTTAAAAAAGAAATGTGTTAGTGTCAAAGTCCCAAACACTGCATTTTTTATTTAAATTTCAAAGTGTGCCTTTTTTTCTCATGTGCACCGTGCACTCATAGTGCATTTTAGAAACGTGAGAGAATTATGTCTCATCTAAAAGCTCGAGCTTGTAGAGAAGGTCGGGAATAATTTATTTATTTAATTTCCCTCAACACTCCCCCTCACTCGTGGGCCGAATCCTTGCCTCTGCTCTCTGGAGAGGAGGCCCAACAGAGTGGACAATTTAAATGGTGGAGTGCTTCCACGGGAATCCCTCAACAGTAGAGAGGGTCGGGAATAATCTATTTATTTAATTTCCCTCAACACTCCCCCTCACTCGTGGGCCGAATCATTGTCTCTGCTCTCTGGAGAGGAGGCCCAACAGAGTGGACAATTTAAATGGGTGGAGTGCTTCCAGGGGATTCCGTCAACAAAACGTGTGACTTGTTATACTGAAAAATGCAACTTATATACGCTGAATCATGCAACTATTAATATGAAAAATAATTGAACGGTTCAGTGTAAATAAGTTGTAAATGAGTTTCACTTTTCTATATAACAATTCACACAATTCTAAAATGCACTATGAGTGCACAGTGCACCTGAGTGTTATGAGACCTTGGGCCCCCTCGATGAATTTTCTGGCTCCACCACTGTATATATGTGATGTTTATTTTACATATCCAAAAATATCTTATATATAAAATTAATTTTCTTTATAACATATTAGTAACATAAATAAATATATTTAAATTTTGCGCAAATTTTATTTGCAGTTTTAAAATATGCAACTTGTTTTATTTTAATATGTTAATAATTTTTACTTATGAAAATATTATTACTTTTAAATTAAAATTTTATTTTAAAAACTGATATTTTTTAAGTGAAGAGTGATTTTGTGAATTCTTTTCGTTGGGCTGATATACTGTACTGTATTGACTGTGTATCGTACAGAATTTACGGTATGAGAAAATTCATACCGTACCGTACCGAAAATTTTGGTATACCGAAATTTCGATATGCTAAAATCTCATATCGTATATCGTATCGTAGCGAAATTTCAGTATATCATACCTTATCGCAATTTCGGTATACTATATCGTACCGAAATTTTTAGTATATATCGAATTAATGGTATACCGTGTCATACCAAAATTTTGGTATACCATTCATACCTTGATTATTTATTAAAAAAATACCTATATTTTATGAATAATAATTTATTTTAATATATATTTTAGTAATCTAACTGTTTAATACAACACATACTAAAAATAATGCAATCCATGTTTCAGCAAATGTTAAAAGAGAAAGAGTCTAGTGAGAGAAAAAATACCAGGGCTAGGGTTTGTAAACTAAAATTTTAATTAAAATAAAAAAATAAAAAATATTATATTTATATATGATGGTATGGTGTATCTACCGGTATACCGAAATTTTTTTTTTGATATACCTGTATATTTTTTGATATACCGGTATACCAGACCTTCCAAAATTTTATATCGTTACTATACCGAAATGTTCGATACGGTAACCATACCGTACCAAAAATTTTGGTAAATTCGTTATTTTTCAGTACGGTAAACCTGGTATATTCGGTATATTTTCCACCCCTTACCACACATCACTATCTATTTTTCTTTTTAACTAGAGATTCATTTTAAGATGAAAAAATAAAAGTAATTATCTATATTGAAAAGGAGAATTAATTTTTCTCAAGCAGAATTAAGATTTCATGATAAAACGAATGAAGAGAAGTGAAGAGATGAAGAAAAGCAGTAGAACACTGGTGTAACTTATGTTTTTTGAGACTTGAAAATCTTTCTTCAATTTGAATCCCAACAAGAAAGTCATCATAAAGAGTATCGGCATAAAATAGGATATTTAGAAAAAAAGTCGTCACCGTTGTCTTTGTTATCTCTCTCTAGATCCCTCGGGATCCATGTCTTCTTTTCTTAATTGTATTCTTATTTCGCCGGCGTCAATGATCATATGCTTTGGTGTGTTTGGCGGCATCTTTTTTCCTTCACAATATTGATTTTGTTATAGAAGGGGGATTTCTTCTATAATTTTTAATCTAGGGAAGAGAACATTAAAGAGGGTAACTTCTATATTTTTCCAAATCAAATGCAATTAGATGTGTGGTTGTCTCTGAGCCAAATAATGATACACGAATTGGTATCGGTCAGCCAGAAATCTAGAAAATATTTCCCACGGGAATGAGCTTGGAATCACAATCCCCGTTCTAGCTCTAAAACACCTAAGGACCATTGGTTAGTAGTGAGTACGCTTAGGTTCAAACCTCGTCAGGTTATTAAAAAAATTGCATCCCAATCCTTTACATTCCATTTTCGAACCCATGTCAAGCCAAAAAAAAGATATAAATCAAAAACAATTTTAACAGCTTTATGTTGTTGATTAAGAAAAATGGTCGACCGACATGAAAGACCCCTTCAACAGAGAAAGTGAGTGAAACCATAAAATGTTATTTGTTCAGAGGGTGTAGTTGCCTTCGAGGAAAATTGAGAGATGACTTATATTGAGGATGAGAAAATTGGAGAAAAACTCTATGTCGCCTTCTAGTGGCGGCGTTCTACTATCTCAGCCGCCAACTGCCAGCCGCCAGGAATTGAGCAAGAGAAGCTGAGAAATTTTCGATAAAAAAAGAAGCGCCAAACAAAAAAGCATACGTGTTGTAATTCCGGTAATATGATCCAAACTTTTTGGGTCAAATATACATACTCGTAAGATTATTTAGGATTCGTGAGATGTTCTCATCCAATCCAAGACAATCCCTAAAAATAGTGAAATGTAAATTGAATCATATGAAATAAAAAAAAAATTATCGCAATTCAATAACATTCCACTAAAAAAAGAAAATTCGAAATTACTCAAACTAACACACATTTAAAATTATATTTTCCTTTTTCTTTAGATCATAGCAAAGTCAAATTGATTATATCAGCTTTAAACTAATCCATAATGTTTCCTTTTTTTGCTCAAAAGATAGTTTCCTCGCAACAAAAACATTTTGAAGTATATCCCCATTTCCCCACAATCCAAAACCTGCCCCACCACACCCCAAAAATAATACATTGAAAAAAGAAAAAGAAAATGTGAATTAAAAAAATAGAAACAAATCCATATGCAAGAAAAGCATCCACCTAGCTTTGATTCCCAGTCGACTGTTTTTATTACCTCAATCAAACACTTGTCTGCCAAAGTCAACGTCTGTCCCTCTCTTTCTCTCTCTAAAAACCTCACCCTTTTTCTTACTCACAAAGTCCTCATTTTCATTTTAGCCTTTTAGCAAATCAAATGAACTCCTGAACTAAAATTAGAAAAATAAAATAAAATCAAGAACAATCGCCCTCTTCTTTTTTTTACATTCACCAATCATTTATTTATTATTATGGGCAACGGCGTGGGCAAACTGACGGTGTGCTTCACCGGAGCGGGACCCACCGCCGCAGACGAGTCCCGCCGTCGCCGTAAAGACATGGCCGCCGGCATGGTCATATCCGACCCGTTAGACGATCTGGGGCACTCGTTCTGCTACATCCGGCCCGAATTGACCCACCTCTCATCCTCCAAAGTCCACTCCGAGTCCGACGACCCGCGAACGACGACGTTTCGGTCGATATCCGGCGCCGCCGTGAGCGCCAACGCCTCCACGCCGCTTTCGACCTCCTTGCTGGACCTATATTCGTACAACAGTATCGATCGGGCCTCTGCTTTTGAGGGGTCCACCTCGTTTGCGTCAATTCCGCTTCAGCCCATTCCGAGAAACTCGTCGATTCACTCCGGCCCGGTGTTTAATCCGGGTTTGATTCCCAATTCGGGGCCAATGGAGCGGGGGTTCATGTCGGGCCCGATTGAGCGGGCCTTCATGTCGGGCCCTCTCGATCGGGGGGTTTTCTCGGGCCCTATCGAAAAGGGTTTACCCGATCAGTTCCAGCGGAGCTACTCCCATGGCGGATTCGCGTTCCGGTCTAGATCGAGGAAGGTTTCGCTGATTCGGGCCCTGAAACGGGCTTTTTCGAAGGGGATTTCACGAGGGCAGAACTCCATTGTTGCGCCGATTAAAGGGATTGTTACGATGAAGGAAAGCGATTGGATGAAGCAGAACGAGCTTACAATCAACAGTAGTGTCAATTTCAGCAGTGAGTGTAGCTTGGATGATGATGATTCAATGGAGAATCAGAATCTGCAATGGGCACAGGGGAAAGCAGGGGAGGATCGGGTGCACGTCGTCGTTTCGGAGGA
This sequence comes from Stenogyne calaminthoides, assembly GCA_037126765.1. Lineage (NCBI taxonomy): Eukaryota > Viridiplantae > Streptophyta > Magnoliopsida > Lamiales > Lamiaceae > Stenogyne > Stenogyne calaminthoides. The sequence goes on along the minus strand of JBBCBC010000022.1, from coordinate 25,147,139 downwards.
GCACGAGTGGGTTTTTGTGGGGATTTATGATGGATTCAACGGCCCTGATGCTCCGGATTACTTGCTATCCAATTTGTATTCCGCTGTGCATAAGGAGCTGAAAGGTTTACTATGGGATGAAAGTAGCAAGACACCTGATTCCTTATCTTTTCTTGAGAATTTGAGTTTGGAAAAACAGGATTCGAGTGAGGAGATTTCGAGGGATAGGACTAAGGACGGGTGTTCAAGATGTGTGGAAGTCGAAAGTTATCCGGATACTGATACTAATGTGGACTTATGGTATCGAAAAAAGAGGGGGAGGAATTCGAAGTACAAGAATCGAGGGGCAGCGAAGAAATGGGAGGATTATCAGAGAGCGTGGAGGTGCGAATGGGATAGGGAGAGGTTGGAGCTCGATAGGAGGTTAAAGGAGCAACTGAATAGAAATAAGATGAATTCAATGGGGGCGACGAATCCTGCAGACGTGCTAAAGGCGCTGTCGATTGCCTTAAAGAAAACGGAGGAGGCCTATCTTGATCTTGCTGATAAGATGGTGATGGAGAATCCTGAGCTGGCTTTGATGGGCTCTTGTGTTCTTGTGATGTTGATGAAGGGAGTCGATATGTATGTGATGAATGTGGGCGATAGTCGCGCTGTTTTGGCACGAACGAAGGAGCCCGATCTTTGGAGCCAGGATTTGGAGAGGATCAATGAGGAAACGTTGTACGATCTTGAGGATTTGGATTGTGATGTTTCGAATACTCAACCTAGTTTAACTGCTTTGCAGCTAACTATGGATCATAGTACCTCCATTGAAGAGGTATATATTATATATAAGCCCCTTTTTGAGGCGTGTTTGGTTTTTGATTTAGCGTTTGTGGGTCTAATTGATTGACTGATTGATTATTTTATCTTGTGTTGTAATCAGGAAGTTGCAAGAATTAGAAATGAACATCTTGATGATGCTTCTGCTGTGATCAACGACCGTGTGAAAGGCTCGTTGAAGGTTACTCGAGCTTTTGGGGCTGGCTTTCTGAAACAGGTGTGTGTGATTTGGAAATTAGAAGCATATTCTTTAGTGTTGTGGACATTTGATTGATATTTACCAGATAAAGAATTTTTAGTTTCACTATCATGCAATGTGTACTTTGTCCTGCATCTGATCCTTTGTACAAAGTTCAAAATGAATATTTTTGTTACTTTGGTTTACTGTTTATGGGCTAGACAAAAAAGGAATGTTGGACGATTTCATTGTTGCATCAAACTTTATCGCTTTGCTTAACGAATCTTGTAGTGGAAAGCGAACGGCTATTCATATTCCGAGTAGTGGATTATTGAAGCTAATTTTAGCCAAGATTCTTTCATCTGTCAGTTTTAGTGATAATGTCGAGAACTGTGATCTTTCATGTTGTATTGGTGCAAAAATTACATCTACTCAACTCAAGTGCATTTTTCAATGATATTAGCTGTTTAACCAAAAGGTATTAGTTGGTCAGTATTAGCTGTTTTCACTAAACAGTATTAGTTATTTTCATTTCATGGTATTAGTTGTGCACCAGTTGCACAGGACAACTGGTTCACCCAAGTGTTGCTCCTTGATCTAATGTTTGTTTCGTTATTTTATCTCTTTTGCACAGCCAAAATGGAACGATGCACTTCTAGAGATGTTTAGAATCGACTTTGTTGGAGAGGGTCCGTACATAAACTGCCAACCGTCTCTCTACCACCACAGATTAGAGCCAAGGGACAAGTTTGTGATACTGTCCTCAGATGGACTTTACCAGTACTTCACAAATGAAGAGGCTGTATCAGAAGTCGAACTCTTCATATCGTGGTCACCCGAGGGTGATCCTGCTCAACATCTGGTCGAAGAATTGCTATTCCGGGCAGCAAAAAGGGCCGGTATGTCTCAGTTTCAGTGAGAAAAGGCGTGTTTTTTTATTGGTTTAATTGCATTAAAAATCACGACATTTACATATTTTTCATTTACAACTTATGATTTTAAAATTTGCAGTTCGATGCAGACTTTTTAAATTTTGCATTTGTAACATATGACCATTTCTGGCAACTTAAGATGACGTGGTAGCGTGAAAATCGTTGAAAAAATTGCAAATAAATAATTCAAGACTTTCTTTTTATTTTTTCAATTTAATCACAATTTTTTTATTTTTTTTCCAATTTCATACCACGTCAGCAGTGGTTGCCGGAAAATAGCCATGTGATATAATTGCAACGACTCGAAAGATCGTGTATTGAATAACAAATTTAAAAACATGTGCTGTAATTGAAAAAACGTGAAAAAGGTGATTTGTTTTGCGATTAACCCTTTCTTATTTCATTTATCTGGAAATCTGAAACGTTATTTGTGGTTGTGTCCCGTTTCAGGCATGGATTTCCACGAATTACTTGAAATACCACAAGGGGATCGACGTCGCTACCATGATGATGTTTCCATTATAGTTGTTTCTTTGGAAGGAAGAATTTGGAGATCATGTGCATAGCTAGGAAATCAAAAGTAGAATAATACTCTTTATTCTGAAAAAAAAGTCTCAGGAACCCCAATTTTGTTCATCACTATCACCAATCACCTCTCTGTATTAACAACTAAGCTCTGAGAATTAAAAGAAACTTAGTTGTTCTTTTTCCTTGGGTGGTAGTGTTTTTGTAAAAGTGAAAAAACTGCTCTTTTCTCATAAACTGTCATAGATAAGTGTAATCTTTCCAATAAATGACACCCTTTCAAAGGGATACTTTTGTTCATAACCTTCCGATTGTCCCGACTTTTGTCTCGTTTTGCTTCTCGTATTATGGTTCATGGATTATAGCCAACCGATCATAGGTGGTGTTTGCATACTCTACAACGTGAGTCATAATCAAATTTTTTTCTTTAAAAGCCACGCCTTGTCAGCTTTTGAAAAAAAGTGATTCTGAAAGCTGTTTATAGAGTTTGAAAACCCAATTACAATATTCGTCATTCATATATACAATAATGAATGATTTAGTTCATCGAGTGTAGAATGTGGGCCCACCTCTTTCCGCAGATGATTTGAACTCAGAATCATTGGTCTAGGTAGTTGATGTTCTTACCATTTGAGCTGGTCTACTTCGTTTTGTAGTACTCCTTTGAAAGAACATCAACTACCTGAACCAATGACCAAATTTTGAATTTCGATTCGATTCGGTTTGGTTTTACGGTGTAGACCGTATTTTGCACATCGCTACTCCTTTCTTAACTCTCAACTCTTAACAACTAACCGTTTATAGTAAATGCAGCGTAGGTGCAGGTGGGGAGGTTGGAAAACCAGATTTATTAGTAATGGAGGACATTGACTATCATCTAGTCATTAATGTTGGACCAAGATTTTGCATACATTTAAAATGGTACATGAATTATGACAAGGGACTTAAGTGGCTAAGAAAAATGAGGCGTGTCGACTAAAAAAATTCAATTCAAGGTAATATTTATGAATGATCAAGTCAAATTTAAACGATTAGTCAATTCTCATTAATACAGTTGATTTTGTAGACTTAAATAGAGATTTTAAACGCAAGAAAATACCATTAATGCGGTTTATTTTGGGCTGGGCAGAGATTGTAGACTCGTGATTTTTTATTTTATTTTTATCTGAAAAGTGGGGACTCCAACTCATGACCTAACTGTATATATATAGTAGATTCATGATCGTATACATGACTTGTTTAGAAAAGTAAGAGTTAATAATTTTTTTTAGAAAAAATTACATGCATTTGGTGTACGATGTACTCGTGTAGTCCACTAAATTTTGGCAAATTTGCAATAATAATAATAATATCAATATTAATATCGTGCATGTCACTAAAAAAAGTTGATAGCAAAGTGCTACTTAATATAATAAATGTATTAGTTGATGAAAGATATGAGTTTGTATATTAAGAAGTGTTCAACATACAAGTTAATATTATTTTTTATATAAACTAATATGTTTTATAACGTGTTATGAGAAAAAAAAATAGATATTTTTCAAGTAAAACAAAGTAATAATTTATTTAGTTGGAAAATGATAATTATGTTTTCCTCATAAAAACTGATTTCACACTGTTTAATTATATTTAAAATATATTAATATATTTATCTGAAACTTGAAAAATATTTAAGGAGTTTGAATGCTGGGGTCTGAATGTACTTTTTTCTTATAATGTACATAAATTTTGTGTGAAACGTTCTGCGCAACGGAGAATTTCATTTATCAGATTTTCAAAAAAAAAAAAAAAAGCTAATAGAGAGTTCTTTTTCTTTTTTTTTAATGTGTTATTTTGTGGTTAATTTAATTAATGTGTCGTCTTAAATTTAATTTAAGTAGATAATAATTAAAATAAAAGAGAACATGTAGGCCGAGGCCCAATACCTCCCAAATACAAAATCATGGACTGTAACCCAAAGGACATTAATGGCTACATTGTGACAAATCAAAGAAAAAGCCCACGGTACGTCAACAAAGACAAATAACAAACAAAAAGTCACCGAGTGGTTCTTTTTGTGCACCACCGTACATTTTATAATTTATTTTTAAAATATATAATTTACTGGATTAATATATACAAAATGTTTAAATTTGAAACGTGCAATTTATATTCGTGAAACAAGTTGCATGTTTTAATGTAAATAAATTATATATTTTAGTACAATAAATTGTATGTCTTAAAAATAAACTATAAAAGAACACCTGATGCATACAAAACCTTGCAAAAGTCATAAAATTTCATTTTTTATACAACAGTCGGACCGTCCAATTCAAAATGTATTTTTAAATAATATTAGTTGTTATATTAAAATGTATTACATAATTATTATTCATTCCGTTCCACAAGAATTTGCACACTTTCCTTATTGGTGCGTCCCAAATGAATTTGCACACTTTAAAAAGAATTTTTTTTCTCACAATATACACATATGCCATTACTAATTCATCACATTTAAAAACTAATCTAACTAAAATTATTTTAAGTAGCCCATTTAAAAGCTCATTAACAATAATTAAACCACTCACCTAATTACCCAACCAATTTCATCACATTATAACCCAACCCCCACCACTCAAACCATAATCTAGAACATTAATTCATCCTCCTTTTTTGAGGTGGTTCTTCATTCTTCCATTTTCGATTTGTCTCCATTTTTTGACAATCGACTCTCGATCTTACTGGCGTCCCTGAATAACTTGCACGCTATCAGAATTGGGTTTTTTTGTTATCTATGAACTCATCCGGTGAGTTGCCCTCCAACACTATAAATCAAGTGTTAGAGTCGGCATCTCTCGATTTTTTACCGGAATTTTTCATGGATGATTCCCTCGTTGTTGAGCTTATGGCACTTAACTTGGAGGATTCATATGTTGTTGAAACTCCGATGGTTGAGGCGATGGTATGCTCTTCATCAATTCTACATTTAGTTTATCTTGTACCCTTTCTTGGAGAGAATTGCTCGCCTTCATTGCCATCATTTGCTCGTTTTCCGCCCGGCTAGATGCCCAACTCTAAGATATTATTTGATAATGAGAGGCTTTGTTATTAGAATAAATTGATGATAAGACAAAGATTGATAATTTTAACTACACTAAAATTCCAAAATATATGTTTGTTTAGTTATCTTATGTTAAATTAATTTTCTTGTACTTTATAACGGATATAAGAAAAGATGTTTGAATTGTTATCTTGATTTAGGAGGTTGTATAATGAATTTGTTAATTAATTTTGAAGTGTATTTTTGTTATAAAATATTGATAAATAGTAAATAAAATTCATTTACATGAAAAAAATAAAATAAAAATTGAACCGACCAGTCCCCGCCTAGGCGGCCTATGCGCTAGACTGTAATTTTAGGAGGGGGACATTTTGTTTGTAATTTTTTATCAATCAGCATTTAAGACTGATTAGGTGGATGTACCAGTGAAAGTAAATTTTCCCAAGCTTTTGATGGTTTGTAATTTGAATATTTTTACTATTCATTTTTTATTATTATTACAGCTTTTACTGTTCATTTGAAAATTTTGGAGGGAATAAAGGAGGGAAAGATTAATGCATTAATCCCTATTTAAGTTTTCAGCTTGTTTGACAAAAACACCTCTTTGAAAAATTAACAATAAAGTAAAAAATAGGATTTTCTTAAATTGTGTGCGCATTTAGGGATGCAAATTTCTCAGGGATGAATGTAATATTAATTATTTTTATTAATAATATTATTTGTGCACTAATTGCACCATGAAATTGGTGCACCTAAGTGCTATTTCCTTATTATACTATTTGTGATTTGAGTCCACTTATATGTCAATTTTTGGTGCATTGGTGCAATGTGTTCATTATAATGTATATACAGCCACATGTCATCCAATTATTAAGTTAGTGTACATGTATATTTTTTTAATCAGTAAAGAAAAATATATTAATAAAGGGCAAAAAAATACCCTAAAGAATACAAAGAGCTAAAGAATGAGGCAAAATACATCATGAAAAGTCAACACCCCGACATTGTTCTAGGTCATTCAAGCAAATCAAGTATCACTACACCTAACAGAATTCCAATTCCAAAGTTTAAATTTTATCTCCTCAACTATCTTCTAAAAAACAATCACCTTGCCCCTAAAGATACGAGCATTTCTCCACTTTCAAATCACCCACACAACGCAATGCCAAAGGGCAGTCGCAAATGAACAACTTTTCTTATCCGAGAGGATACCACCGTGGCTTAAGAGGTTCCCAACGATTGATTGTGATTAATAAAAGTACTCCAAGCCATTGGTAGCAATCCATCCACACTCTGTACGCCAAAGGGCAAACAAAGAGAACATGAGTCCCCGATTCGGGGCAATTGATACAAAATACAATCAATGGGTCGTCATCGTCTTTAAGAATGTTTCTCCTGAGCAAATTGTCTTTGGTTGGTAGTCGATCCCACATTACTCTCCAAGTGTTTGTCGAAACTTTCCTTGGTACGAACTTGTTCCAAATGCGTTTTAAACCGCAAAACAAATATGGGCGGTCCACCACTTGTCCACTATCGAAGAGAGCATTGCAAGCTAGCTTCGTTGAATACGTTTCTTTTGGGTTCGTATTCCACATCCATGAGTCCGTTACACCATACTTTAAAGGAACCTGTTTATCAAACCACATAACTCATTAAGCATAGGAAACTCACGATTAAAGAGGGATTTCCTACAATTCCACTCCCATTCTCAACTCCCCCCTACCCACTTCCCTTTAGACCGAATGGATCCCTCAGTATTAATACATAATTTGAATAATCTAAGGAGACGGACACTAAACGCTTCATTACCCGCCCAACAATCACCCCAAAAATAGTCCCTCTCCATCCTCAATATTCCTATCAAGGTTTACCCCAGAACCAAACCCCCTCCTCTCCTATCAAGTTAGTGTCCAAGTGTATGTATATACAGTCAATCTATAAATTATAAGTGTCATCACATATTCACTTGTGAAATTTTAATATTAAATCAATTAAAAATAATATATATTTAGATGGGTTTAAACCCTGCAACTCATGAATAACATTAACAATCACATATTCACTTGTGACATCTTAATATTAAATCAATTAAAAATAATATATATTTAGATGGATTTACACCTTGCACCTCATCAATAACATTAACAATGTTTACAAAATAACTATATACATTTTTGTATGATTTGAATATCTATTTTATTTAACACTTCTTGATTTTGCATTTGGCTCATTATTATATATTTATGAGTTTAGGCTGCATATGTCTTCTCTTATAGTGCACAATTGATATTGTTTAATAAAAATAATTAATATTATTCAGTAGTAATAAGTAATATCATCTAAAAATTACATTTGAGTTGCACGATGAATTTGGTATATACTACTCCTTTAAAATATATCTTAATGTTTATTCAAATTATCAATTAAAATTATATTTATTAAAACAAACCAGTCCATCTGCTACCTAATTTTGACAAATTATATCCTTTGTTTAAAAATGTGAACAAATATAAAAAAAAATTGCTTAATAATTTGTACTATACACAATATTTATAGGGATGACAGTTCAAATTCGTACCCGCATCGAATTCGCTCTCTGAAATAAATTTCGATCCTATTAAACAGTTTGGGACGTCTCGTAATTTTATAGAACACGTCTTCAAATTCACTACATACATCATACTTTATAGACAAATATGTATTTATATAAATTTATATTTATATTATTGGACATTTACCGTTTACACGGTATTTAATCTAAGAGTTGTTTATTAGTGTTTGAGGTTATAAAATGATGTTTTATTTAAGACATTTCAGAAAACTTAACTTTATTGATAAAATGCATCCATAATGGTCATCTATAAAGATGTTTAAAAATTGGATGGATGAATGTTATGTTAAAATCCATTATGAGGTTTTTTTTTTTAAATTTGAGAGAGTGTCATTCATTCAAATATATGGATAAAATAAATAAGATATTTTTTTCCGGAAAAATGAGTAGAAGAGAGGTGATGATGAGACCCATAAAAAATATATGGATGGATAAATGATTGATAAACCATTGTTAGTCCTGAGATTGTGTTTAAATAATTGAGTATTTGAAAATAAATTATATGGATGAGAGAGTGTGGATAGATCCATTGTGGATGCTCTTAGGGGAATATGAGTGTATTTTATGTGGGGCCCACAATGGTATGTGTGGTAGATAAAAGATATATGAAGAGTGTGAGTTAAAATTAGTATAATAGTTTTATGCTATTTATGAAAAGAAAAAATATGTATAAAACTGAACAAAATGAAAAAAAGTCTAATTGAATAGGGGACGAAGAGAGTATATATTTTTACTTTAGTTTTTTAATGCTAAAAATACAACATTAACTTTCCTATAAAACTTATTCATAGTATAAAATATTTATCATTATATTTATAAATTGATACTATTATTTTTATAAAGTAATACCAATAATATTTAGTGCTATAATTTTAGTTTATAAGTATAATAATATTAGTTGATAAGTATTATTAATTTATAAATATAACGATATAAATTTATATTGCAGTCAAATTCATCGGAGTGAGTCTAATGTACACCTAGGTTAATATCGAAGATCATAATAAGTTTAAGAATCGTCACGACTTATATATTGAAAAGACAACTTACTTACATGTTTGAATCGCAGAACTATTTTTCTATATTAATAGCTATTACGATATAAACATAAATAAATTAGACTTTTTTTAATGTAATAAATCGCATACAAAAAATACACTTCTATGTCTTGATCTTTTTCTGAATGCATATAAGATCTAACAATTTCATCGAAGACTTACACAAAATATAAATATTTTGTATTTAAAAATATAATTAATTAAACAAAGCCGTCCTGAAAATCCCTACATATTCAATTGATAAGTTGGACAAACGTCACAATAGAGTGACTCCAAATATACGAATCCACCTCCATCAGGAAACATCAAATTTTAAAATATAAACATCAGATGTTGACACACATATATAATAATATAAATAATTATTTTATGAGTATTGATTTCAAATCTCATCTTTCCACATGCCCATTATTTTAGAACTATACTATACTACACTATCAATCTATCATCCGACTCCTCCCTCAGACAAAACACATAATCTTTGATTTCTCTGATTAATAATTGTAATTGTTATTATTTTCCTCAATCCTCTGCAACCAAGTGGCAACTGCTCCTTTTCATACCACTTTTCCTCCAGTTTCATACAGTTAACAGTTGTTGAATCAAACAAGATTAGTTAGAAAGAGGGCTCCTTTTTACTCGGTCAAAATCCACTTTTTTTCTTTTTTCAAAATATTCATAAGGGGTATTGTGTTTTTGGTGTACCAATTTTTCTTTTTCTTATCTTTTTGTAACATCTTCAAAATCTTATCAAGAAAATGTCAATTCTGGGAAACATCAGCAGTGGGAGTATGAATGGACCCAAATTCCATGAATTCAAAAAACAGGCTTCCTTTTTTTTCAAGGAGAAGATCAAAACTGCAAGATTGGCCATAACTGATGTCACACCAGCACAACTGTAAGTTTATGCACCTTCAAAACTGCATGATCTGTAATTCATCAAGAATTTTTTATATTTTTTTTTCCACTTTTGAAGAATGGTAGAAGAGGCTACAAATGGGAATCCAGGAGGGCCGGATGCTCGAACACTGAAGATGATATCAAGGGCAGCTTTTGAGGTCGATGATTACTGGAGAATTGTGGAGATCCTACATAAAATGTATGATAGTTATCAAATTGGTGGTTTATAATCTTTATGTGTTGTTTTGTTTTAATTTGATTTATTTAATTTGTTGTAGATTAATAAGATTTGAAAAGGGAAATTGGAGGGCATCATACAAGGCTCTGATTGTGTTGGAACACTTGTTGACTCATGGGCCTGAGAGAGTTGCAGAGGAGTTTCAAAGTGACAGAGATGGCATTAAGGAAATGCAAAATTTCCAGCATATTGATGAAAAAGGGTATTTAGTTACTACTTTGCTTCAATAGTTGATCAAGATATTAGATTAGGATTGAAAAAAAGATGAAATTTGGTGTATTTTTTGTCCATTTTCAGATTTAACTGGGGTCTGAATGTGAGGAAGAAATCTGAGAGAATCTTGAAGCTGCTTGAGAAAGGCACTCTGCTCAAAGAAGAAAGAGATAAAGCTAGGAAGATTTCAAGAGGGATTGAAGGATTTGGAAGCTTCTGTAACAGAACTTCTTCATCAAGTGAAGAGATACCACAGGGACCATCAAAGAAAACATTAGATAGATGCAACTCAGAGTTCAGTTACCAGAGCAATCATGATGATTTCTTTCCCGTTTCAAACGAAAAATCTCATGATCAAAAATACGAATTTGGAGAATTCAAGCCCCGATTCGAAAGAAAATCTGGCTCCGAAAGGGGGAGATTTTGCAAAGAAGCCCCTGCTGGGAGATCATCATCCCTTCTATGAATCCGAGAATCTAACAGCCATGTCATTGCTTTCAACAGCAGATGAACTGCAGGCATACTGAAAGGTGGAAGAAAGTATAATACTTGTGTGGATTCCTCGTCCAAAATTGCCTTATCAGATTACTAAAACTACTGAACAACCATCTTATGGGAAGCTAAAGCTTGAGTGTTGCACAGTTTGCTTATGTTAAACCAAATGTATTCCTCTATGATTGTATCTTTTCTTTTACAATAAATCCAAGACAAGTTGTTACATATAACTTTGTTACTACAAGAAGAGATGAAAAACAGAGCAACTATGTATTCAACTGTACAAGCTACGTATTATAGTTGAGATGCTATGTGAATATACTTTGAGAACTCCAACGTTTACATTATTTACATGCTAAGAGGCAACATCATGAAGTGATTTTAAGGTTTGCAATCCAATCTTGAATGGCAAGCCTTAGGGAATGGTTGGGAGTTAGATTTATATCACTCAACTTCAAGTTTGTCATAGGAGAAGTTTCGTGCCCATTTCCGAGCCATCCACGAATGGCCTCTCCCTCATATGTAAATCCATCGGATGCTACCTGAGGGTCATGCATTATTTCCTGAAACAAGACCGATGCAACATGAGCAAACAAAGAGAGAATAAACAAACAACTAATACCTTTTAGTTTCACAACTAATACTATTCAATGTAAACAACTAATAATGTTCAATGTAAACAGCTAATACTGACCAACTAATACTTTTTATTGAAAAAAGTAATACCATATAAAAATGCACTTGTGTTGCACGGTGCAATGGCACATAGAAGAATGCTACTTACACGAAGAATTGGGCATAAGAAAAAAGATGGGACCGTTTGCTCTTCCAAGAGAGGCATACACTCCAGCTCCTTGACAAGTGAGCCACTCAGCTCGGGCCTGTCTCTACTATTTGATTGGCAAAACAGCAATCCCAACTCCACTAATCTCCGAGCCACATAAATCGACCACTCTCCAGCAGATGGATCCAATGTAGACGCTACTTTCCCACCAGAAATTGCCCTACGAACCTCAACAACTATACCTCCACCACTTTTTCCAGTGACTAATTGCAGAATGATTACTCCAAATGAATAAATGTCAGATTTATGGGTTAATGCTCCACTTCTATAAGATTCAGGATCCGTATATAAGCAAACTCCACTGGGCACACATCCACGAAAACTGGGGCAACGAAGAGCTAGGCCTGTTGTGAGCATGTGATCTGCATAATCACTTATTTTGCACCTGTTTAAAGAATCTAGGAGGAGATTATCAGGATTTAAGTTTCCGTGTATAATTTTTTTAGGTCTGAAAGAATGCAAGAATAGAAGGGCACTTGCGATGTTGGCCACGATTCGTGCTCTGGTCTTCCAGTTGAGGGCATTATTGTCATTGTTGTCGAGGTGCTCCTGAAGGCTACCACCGGGCAAGTATTCACTAACGAGCAACCAAGATTCGGGGCATGTTCCAATTAATTCCACAAGGTATGGATGACGCAGTTTGCCTAGAATTTGAACCTTCGTGTCCAAAGGATGAAGAATCAGATAACGATAAAGTGGTAAAATAGATAAATGGGTTAATATCATTTTGCCACCTGAGCTATACCCCTTTTTTTCAAACTGGTACTAGTACCTTATTTTTTTCTTCTCAAATAGCATATCCTCTACCACTCAGGATTGACCAATTGCAACCTACTTTGTTTAAGTGGTTTTTTTTTTTTGGCCAAAACTTGACCATGTGACTTGCATATCTGCACTTTTTTACCATGGTAGATTGGGGATTTGACATCCCTACCTAGATTTATGGAATGAAACCTCACAATTTTCTAAAGTCTTCCCAACATAAAATTAAACATCTTTGTTCATCAAATTACTTTATTTTCCTTGCATTTAATCTTGAATAGATGAATATACCCCTGAGAAACAGGCATACTAGTCAGATTTTCAATTTTTTTACTGAAAAAACAACGAAAACAAAGTACAGGTTGCAACTGGTCGATCCTGAGTAGTAGATGATGCAATCGGAAAAAATAATTGACAGGTGCAGGTGGCAAAATGATATTAACTCTAGATATATTCCAAATGCATGCAGTAAGTAAGAGAGTTGGTCTTATGTAAAACAGTTTTACCGTGCAACTAGTTTGTAACTATCACTTTATAGTAAAACAACTAATACTATTTAAAAGTACACAAAATGCAAACCAGTTTAGAATTCACTAAAGGTAGGTGGATACAGAGGGGGAGAGAGAGAGGATCTACCTCATGGTGGAACTCCGGTTGCCTCAGCATATTGTATGAATGCAGCTTCTTTACAGCTACCGTCCTGTCCATCAATTCCCCCTTGTACACAATTCCATACCCTCCTCTTCCAATCCTGAAACTCTCGGAGAAATTGCACGTAGCAGCCTCCAGATCTGACAATAAGAACTCTGGCAACACAGATACATCATCTCCCATCAAAGCAATAAATTCGTCCTTATCTGCATCTTCACGTTGTTTATGATATCTCCATCTATCAAGCCATTTTGCGGCTTCAATCTTCTCTGTCTGAAGTCTCTGCTTCTCCTTCCTTAAATTTACAATGGAAGCCCGAATAAGCTTCCATTCCTCAGAAAGTTTTCCATGTCTACGTTCTGCTTCCTGTGCATGAGAATTCAGGACAGCTATACTTCGCATGGTCATGTGTAGCTGGTGAGTTACTTCCCCTCTTTCCTTGAAAAGCTTTTCTTCTTCTTGGATTGTTAATCTGAGTTCCTCTTCAGCATCAATTCGTAGTTTTGATTCATGGGAATGAGCACTTTCCAAAGCATTAACCTAAGAGATCATAGCAAGATCGTCCTAATTAACGACCAACATAAAACATAAATTATTAAATTTTTTATAGTTATCTTTTTGAAATCATCAAGAGTAACACTTGGGTGCACAAGTTGCACCGTGTAACTGGTGCACACTAATATTGTTCAATGAAAACAACTTATACTAGCCAACTGATATCTTTTAGTAAAACAACTAATACCATTTAAAAATGCACTTGAATTGCACGGTGCAACTGATGCATAGAAGTATTCACCAATTATCAATAATTTTTAAGAACCTAAAAGCCATAAGAACCTTCAGTCATGACATTAAAATTTTATGGAACCACATTACAAATTCTCATGTGATAGGATGATGCTGAGAAAATAAATTTATCAACTTCAGTATCACCTTATTAAATGCTTCCAGAGCCTCAACTTCATAATGCTTTTGCTCTTGGAGTATTAGATAAGCTTCGTCTTTCGATTCATCAACTTCACCTTTTAACTCAGTAACCTGGATACAAAATCCGTCTTCCTCAGTCTTTGAACTTGAAGCAGAAGTGGTGTATACGTTGCAGAATCCAAGGCTTGAGGAAGAAGATGCCTCTGCCTGTAATAAATTTGGTCTGGTGTCAAAAATGTTGTAATTTTTTTGCATGGAATTGAAAAAGAAACTTTGATGAAATATTACCTCCTTCTGGCCAGAATTGAAGGATTGAGATCTTAAATTGTGTGTGCAGGCAGTAGCCAATTGACAGCTTGCAGAAGCATGTTTTGTCCAGATCAGTTTTCTTTTGTTGACAAACCACATCTCACAATAAGAAGGCGCGTGTTTTGAAATAAGGCAGCCCTTGCAAGAGCTTTTTTTCCCCTTAATTGAACTGTATCAAATATTCAACAAAAAAATCTTTATTTTTAAAAATTCTTTAAAAAAAGAGCACAATTAATGTGCAGATTTACCAAATTAACAATTCCTTTTTGAATTTCATCAGCTTCAGTCGTAATAATGCTTGCTTTAACCTTCATACAATATATGCCATTTCATCATGAGAATTCATAAGTAATAATAGCAAAAGGCTAAGGAAACAGGGCAAAACACTTAAATGGACAATAATCTCTCAATTTAGAGGAGCCAAATTTACTCCTAACATCATTTAATGAAAAATATAGAAAAGAAGGCATTCCAGTGATCAAGCAGGACCAGAAATTCGGTTCTTGGTGTATATACTTGCATATAATGAATTTATATTGCAATATAAGAATCACAGTAAACGAAATACTTTGCATGGAGTTCATTAATTGTAATAACCAAAAATTGATATGAATGTATTAGATACTTCATTCAATACCAATTTATCACATACTGAACATAATTGAAACATAAAGCAGCCGTGACATGTTATTTATTGGTTTCTTAAATATGATTCAAAAGATAAAAAATAAAAAATAGAAAATCAATTAATTCAACTCCCCTGCAATATTTTTGTTGACTAGGTGAGACAAAGAACTATTTTTATTGGCCATTTTCACCCTCTTACAATATAGAAAAGTAAGGAACAAATAATTGAATGCAAAAGGATTTCAGAAAAATAATATACCCTCGATCTGCTGCAAGTCACCAAGTAAGTAGATAGCAGCTTCATTGTCTCTTCACTCTCCTTATTTCGAAATGCTGCTACAGTTGCAGGATTAGCTCGACTAGCTGGCAATCTTCCCACTGCAAGAGAATGCCAAAAGAAACACAAAAGCTAAAGCAGCTAGTTTAACCTCATAACATACGCCTGCGTGGTTCTTTTTTCCTTTAGTTCTAAAGAATAACCATCCAAGAGCATTCAAGACTTCATTTTCTAAATTGATTTCTTCTTTCTAAAATCAACTCTCAATCACATTAAAGTGCAAGTGACAAATTTCAGCCATCTTTACATACTTTTATATCAAACATTTTTTGTTTTCTGTTTTCCTTTGGCAAGCGGCAACCAAATCCATCATCAATTTGATGAACACCTATAGTCACATCTATTTCAAACAAACAAAAGCATCATAATCTATTCTGCTTATTGAAGTGTACAACCACATAGACATACACTTGAATAATTATGTCAATGACTAAAGATCTCCCACGATTATTAACTTCAAAGATACAACAATCTGAGTCTGAGTGCGTATAAGGGGCTTACACAGAGTAGGAATGAGCAGAGAAGGACGATGCACATGGAGCAAACAAATTTCCTGTCCCGGAAACAAACCAATCGTCCACCTGAGCAACGCCACCGTCTTGTCCACCGACTTTCCCACCGCCACGTACACTCCCACCCCGGACTCCGGCATCAGAGAGCTTATCAAAGGGCCAAACTCAAATCCACGGCGGAAAGCCGGCAGCGGCGGGAACGCAGAACGCAAATCTTCACATGGACGCTGTGGGTGGGTCAGAAGCGCCGCCATTCGGCGATTTCCGGCAGGAGATGACGGTTAATCCGGCGAATATGAGCTCGGAATAGTACTAATTTTTTAATTTCCTTTAAGGGGGCTGCGGAAATTGGGAGATTGAGTGAGGTAAGATTCATGGAACGAATGACCTCAATTTCTCAACTGCTTCATCAATCCGTTTTTTCAACAAATTGAAACTTTCCGTTTTCATGGAGTCAAATCTCTTGACTTCAACTCAAACTTTGATATGTGATCATACAAACTTAAAATTTCCGAACCCAGACCACCCCAGTTGCTAAAAAATGTTTTCGTCATTTTAAATTTTGATTTAGCTAGAAGTTTGCTAGCATTTACTGTCCAAAAAATAAAAAAGGAAGTTTGCTAGCATGATGATTAAGTGATAAAAATTAATAAGATTTAACATTTTGATTAATAAAATTAAATATTTCTATTTTTATTTTTTTTAAACCTAAAGATTTCTATTTTAAGAGACGTGACTTTGGGTGAAATGAAATGGGCGAGGGGCGATGGGGCGTTGGTGCATAGATCCATCCAACTTGGGAGGAGGTAAGAGGCTGTGCACGGGCGACAGGCGGTGGCGGGGGATCTGACAAGATTGGGCGGAGACTTCTGCCTCAGCAGAGTGGGCAGAGAAGATACAGTAGAAAAATTGGGGAGAGAGACTGAGAATAAGGGTTTTATTGAAGTGTATAATTGGTAGTTCAATGTAAAGGAGGGTGTATCTACCAATTATGGGGGTGTGGATAATTAGACCATATATAATATTCAGATCTATTATGAAGCTCAAAACTCAAGAAGACAGTGGACAAAATGAGACCCAAAATCTAAAAAAAAAAATAGAGAAAAAAGAGGGATCATTTATTTGGGTGACTATTCTATTTTTATATATGTATAAATAATGTTAAAACATATAAAATGTATTACAAACATTGAAATATATATTAAACTGTAGATTTATGGTGATATTTTTTTTTTTTTATATGGATGATATATGTCATTACAATTATCTATTATTGACCCCCCTCAATCAAGGGTGTAGAAATCGAAAATCGCTGGCCATCTAACGCTTAGGCCGCCTAGCCTGGATTTTTTTTTAATACAAAAGGCAGATTGTTATTATTTTACCTTTTTTGGGAAAAGAGCCTAGCTACTACAAAGTAAAACGTACGCAACCTTTTTTTTTTACTTTGAATATTCACACATTCCAAGACCTCCCTCTACTTCTCTCCATTCAAGTCCTTTTGTATCTATCTTGTATCTATTTCCTTCTCTCCATTCTACATTTTTTTTTATCTATTTCTCCACTCTTTTCATTTTCCAATCTCCACACTCCACAGGCGTCTTCTTTCTCCAATCTCCACTGTAAGTGCAAGCTGCGAGATGCGTGTCGACGAACGCGACGTGCGGCGGCGGCGAGCGCCGGCGGCAGCGAACTCGGGCTTCAGCGAGCGCCAGCAACGTTGAACTCGGGCTTTGGTGAGCATTTAAATCATGAAATTGATATTTTTATGAAGAAAAATAAAGGAAGAAGAAGAAGAAGAAAGTGCCTAAATCGCCGGAGCCGCCTACCGACTTGGCCGCCTTGGCGGCGCCCACAACCGAAAACGATTTTGTTAGGCGATTTTAGAAAAATTGGGGCGGCCACCTAGGCCAATTTCTTCAACATTGCCCTCAACCATATATCTTAGCTCCTCTCCTGCAACCATCTCTCCTAAAGTGTTAAAGCGTCAATGTTCAACTTATGTTCTATCTCACCGTGAGATTGTCTCGTACAAATGTGCATCTAAATTCTCACTATTGAAAAAGAACTACTTCAGTAAACAATGTATTAAGGTTACTTGTCCCCACCAAACTATTTTAGTACATGTTTCTTGTCTTGTTCTGGCTAAGGCGCGTAATGAAGTTTCTTAACGTTTCAATTTGGTGATGCAGAAAATATTTCATTGGAATTCCTCAGCTGGAGTTCGGAGGTAATTTAAAATGTAAAAATTACGTGGACTTTGATTTTATTTAAGTGGATACGTAGTCAACGTAATTTTAAATTTCTAACTTATAATTTTTAAGTTTAAAATTTAAAATTATGCTAAGCCCTTTTTTTATTTTGTCATTTTACTTGTAACTTGTTTTTTTAAGATGTAACATATTTTGAGTATTGAAATTTGAAACATGTAGAATTGTAAATTATTGTAACTTGTAAGCTATAATTTGTGTTCTTAAATTTAAAAATTGTAAACTTGTTTCAATGTTTTGTTTGTAATTTGTATTGTAAGTTGTAAATTGTACATTTTTAGGTTCATAAACTATTGATTTTTTTTCAAGCAGTCCTTCTTTATGGAATTTTCTAAATAATCTAACGGAACCATTAAGTATAATAATGGTCTATATTGATAATTTTGAAAATAATAATGTGCTCATTTACTTAATGGTTATATTAGATGATTAAAAAAAATCAAGAAGGACTGTCTGATTAAAGAGACAAAATGTAAGTGCATCTGGGATACAAAAACTATGCTAAACCATTACCTAAGCTCAAAGTAGTTTACCGATTTGAAAACGCTGTGGAGCTACAAGTAGTTTACCGATTAAAAAAGCTACGGAGCTGCAAGTAGTTTACCGATTTTAAAACGTTGCAGAGCTGCAAGAGTTTGGGTAATGATTTTGCGTAGTTTTTGTAACTGCACATGCACATACAGGAGGAGCATAAGAGTTTGAAGTGAAAGATTTGCGTCTCATGTGGTATCACTCTGACGAAAGGACTTAAGTGCCACATCTGCATTGCAAAGAATCGACAGCAAATGATCTGCTGTTGTTCAAATCAGAACAAGAAAATAGTGAGTTTAATTTTTTATTTATTACTAATAATTGCAGTGTTGTTGTTTTTACTTCGATTTTGTAAACCTCTGTAGAATATTATATCTCCTTTTAATTATTATTTTGTAGACTTCTGTAGGATATTATATCTCCTTTTAATTATTTCATGGATATTGTGGCGGACATGGCAAGGGCATGAGGCCAAATTAATTGAAGTGGAGTGGAAGTGGATGGTAAAAGAAAGACAAAGGCATATAATGCTACTATACTTCTACCCTTGTACATATATTAACCGACTTACACTTCGTAAATTCACACTTTTATGACTTATTGTCAATTTTTGCACACGTATACACACAAGCCTGCTATATTCATAGTGTTTTGGTACTCTGCATAGTATTTTGGTATTCTGCCTTGTGAAATGCACATATTTCTACCTTAGTATATATATTGACTGACTTACACTTCGTAAATTCACACCTCTATGGCTTATTGCCAATTTTTGCACACATATACACACACCTGCTATATTCATAGTATTTTGGTATTCTTCATTGTATTTTGGTACTCTGCCTTGTGATCTGTATTCACATGTGCACATATATTGTTATACATTGTTTCAATAAAAATATAGTTATTGATATACATGTTTGTTCCGTTTCAATAACAATTTGTAAATTAAGCAATTTATGATTTCTTTCAGCAGTTGGATTTGATTTAGGGTGGATTAATTAGAATCTGGTGTTGAAGGGCTTTGGGATATCCTTTTTAAAAATGAATGCTGCAAGTATAAATCCTAGTATTAAAAATATATTTATGTCTCCTAATAGTTGTATTACGTTCTATTTATAATGCGGTTTGTTGTACTTTGAATGATAATTTTATTGGATAATTAATTATTTTAATACATTTTAGATGATTTCTTAATGAAAAATCACTACTACCATAAATAGAAGTTCACATCTTGATCTTGAATGAATGGTGGAGACTATTTTAATTTAATAGTTGAGAATGTTCTCATAAACATTTCACAATTATCTATACAAATAAAATATTTAATAACCATTCTAAAAAGTTGCAAACTCCAAATATTTTCTATAATATTCCACATATAAATGTATTAAAGACTTTAGTTAAGAAAAATGGGCAAAAAATCAATTTACAATTTCATAGGAAAATTTAACATAAAGAATTTCATCCACAAAGGAAACCCACTATAAAAGAGAATTAATTTTCTCTCTTCATGTCTCGAGCCCAAGACCTCAGGATATTAGGTAATAGAGATCTATCATTGGAGCTATCCACTCCTGACATTCTTAATTGGCTTATTAATCAAACGACACCTGGTGATTTGATTTAGTTAAAAAAATACTAAAACTACATCTATCGACTACTTTGGTCTTTACTTTTTCGTGCCTCCGATTGGCCACCCATTTTCTTTTTATATACAAACTTTTGATTAAAAATAATGGTTCATTTTCGACATCTTGTATACACAAATGACTATATGGTATGGATTATATAATTGTATGACATATGTAACATGTATTATTTAAAAAAAGACGTGTATTATTTGCAAAAAGATATTGCAGTGATACTTCATGGTATTATTAGTTGCATGTTTTTAAAATGTACTATAAATGCACTTGAATGTATATAAGACTTGGCCTGGTATTTAATAAGGTCATTACTCCTCTTGACTCGCGTGTATTTAAATTTTAATTTTTGTTAAATAATTGAACTTGAAACTTTGTCCCTGAAACACAATTCATAAGACAGTCACACACGAAGAAATAGTGGGCGAGGCCACTCATGAAGCCCGTTCAAATTCTTACAAGATCTCAAGTATTACAAGTTTGATTACATATATATGTATACACATTTCAAAGCTAGAATTGATCTCTCTAATTCAACCAACTAACTAAACTAGCCCCTGAAACACGACTCTGCTTCAAGTTGGATTCAAAACCACGCTTCATACATTCACCTCAGCATACTCAAACCTGCAAACACGCGTTTTGCTTATTCTTCTCATTCACCAATCCTATTCAATCCAGGCTCAACGGCTTGTCAACACATTCATTGTCAGCCGCTATCCTGCCCGACCCGCAACCCAATCTCCGGAACGACCCGACTGCTGATATGCCCTTAAAGCTGCTACTTCCCTCGCTCGAGTTCCTCGACCTCCAAGATTTTCGAGGTTTTGTCAACTCTTTATCATTTCCAGTTTTACCCTTGGCAAGAATCAATTTGACAATGCTGCTCCTGCAGAAAGGGCAAACTAGTATGGAAGGAGAAGCGTTGGTTGGATCGGGCTTGTTATGGCAGCATAAAGCGAGCGTGCAATGTGCACACATCCTGTGGCCACATTCTACAACTTCTACGTTGCATACTTGATCGAAACATATGCAGCAAACGTCTTCCTCGCTTGTCTGCATAAATCAACATTCTTATTTAAATTCTTTTCATATAGATCAGAGACGACTGCAGAAGCGGGACAATGTTGATTTTCCGATCTTAGTTTGGATTTTCTAAAAAAATTCGGTTTGTTTGAATTATGTAATTCGGTTCCGTTACCGAACCAATCGTTGCACACCCCTACCCTGGTGAACGATAAAACATGATTTTTTTTTAATGTTGGAAATACAAATGACACCCTTATGTTCCAAATGGCAATATTCTAGGTAGATATTTGGAATTTGGAAGAAATTTTCTAAAAAGTACTTCAAATATGTGTTGCGCAAGATTACAATACACTAAGGCTGCGTTTGTTTTGGGATTCACACGGATGCACTTAGGACTTTGCGCTCCCCGTCTCATACGAGTTTGAGATTTAGAGTCTGGTTTTTAAATCCCACATTCCATCCACACCTATATATACCTATAAAATCTATTATTACTCTTCTCAATACATCACACTTTATACACTTTATTACTCTTCTCAATATAATATAATAATACAATATCAATCATTATTAAACATTGATTTGACATAAAGTTAAATCTCACTCTACTCAAATCTCAAAACAAACACATACATTTACTATTCATCAAGGATTTTAAATCTCTGGATTCTAAAACCTTGACTTGCTCCGCACACTTAAATCCCAAAACAAATGCAGCCTAAGTGACGTGAAAAGAGGAATCTAATGAGAGAACGGTAAAAATTACCTCGGACATATTATCATTCCTAGAGTCAGACTCCAACGGAGATGGCATTGAGTAACCTGTTCCCTTTAAGACCACATTTTCCCTCTCCATGTTAGCTTCCATTAAAGCACGTTCTAAGAGAGCTTTTACCTCCTGATTGAGCTCACTTATAAATTTCAAAGGAGACGGCCACACAAGAGGCTCTGCAGATGACGGATTCAGCAGAGCTGCACACGCTCTATGGTGATTCCTTAATGCTACTGTATAAGGTATTCTCCTAAATCATGTACAGAATATCAGGTTTTCGTATTATACAATTCCGTAAAAGAAAATCTATCCAATAAAGAAGCACCACAATCAACAAATATCCAGTCAGAAAGAAATTAATGGATCTTCATGCATTATAACAATAACCATGCAAATTAAATGCCTGGGATATTTACTTGCTTTCAACTTCTTTTCCAACTATGGCAAGCTTAGTAATATGAATGATTCAGATATGAAGAAAACCCACCATGAAAGAAAGAGTAATACTTCAACACACCAACTGCACAGTGCAACTAGTGCAATTTTGACTAAAAAATTCAACCAATCCGTTTTTTTACATTTTTTCGCAAATCATAGAAAAAGCGATAAAAAAGTATTAGTTCTTGTGAAGAAAAGTATCAGCTCATATGATAAAAAGTATTAGTTGTATATTGAACAAGTGCTAATGTTGCTCACCTTACAAACTAAAACTTTCTTTTGAATGAACTAATACCTTTCTTCATATGAACTAATACTTTTCATTATCTATTTCAGTGTTTTTCTTAATGAAGGAGTCAAACTTTGGTCAAAATTGCACAAGTTTGCATATTAGTTTTTGCCTAAAAGAAAAGGTCTCAAGACTCTCATTGATGGTTTTCAGTGATCAGCTTCTGTCTAAAGCATTTTATAGATTAAAGTAATAACATAAGTTACAAACCAAGAAATATTAATTCGGTACTGTTATTTGTTTGAAGAGAGAAAATACCCTGATGCATCTGTTTGAAGTCGATCAGCACCCCAGGCGAGCAATTCTCTTATGCAATCAAGAGAACCACTTCTTGCAGCCAAATGAAGGGGAGTACTACCCAGGAAGCTGCACAATACAAAAACAAATCAGAAAAAAAACCATATCTCACACACAAGATTAAAGACTTATCACTACAAGATTACCCATATCCACCAGTTGTAGCACAAACGAGAGCTCCGTTATCCAACAACACATGAACACATTCATGGCGTCCTTGTCTAGAAGCCAAGTGCAAAGGCGTTGCTCCTTTATTATCTCTCACATTCACAAAACGAGAATAACCCCTATAAAGATTTGTTTGCAAAACATAAGATAATTATCAATAATCAAGAACTCGATAGGATATCAATCTAGAAGATGATCGTACCAAAAGACTGAAACGTGGGAGGTTTGAGCTGCAGAAAGAATAACTTGAAGGCAATCCGAGTGGCCATAATAAGCAGCATAGTGCAAACAGGTTCTTCCATAAACTGAATCAAATATCAAAATCTGTCCCCAAAATTCAAGATTACTAACATTCAGTTCATAATCAAAAATCTAATTAATCATATATGAATTAAAGTGATGAAGAAGGAACAATACATTTGCACCAGCTTCAATTAGCTTTTTAACACAAGAGATCTTTCCATGCATTGCAGCCAACATCAATGGAGTCTATACATACCAGAATCACCAAATATCATAAAAGTAACTCATCTATCAAACTAATCAAAATCAAATCAACAAATAGAAAATCAATAATAGACGATAAGTGAAACCTGCTGATTCCGATTCAATAAATCCGGCTTCACCAATCGATTCAGAATGAAGGAAAGAACCTATAAACACAAATTTATAAAATTCATAAATCCAAAGAAACCTAAATTAAGAAGTAAACTGTATTTAAATAAAAATTACCCCACCTCTATCTGGCCATTAGCAGCAGCAATATGCAAAGATGAGTTGCAATCATAGGCTGTGCAATGAATAAGAGACGAATCCCTTTCTAAAATTGCTTCAACAGTCTCCAAATCGCCCACCTTAACTGCACTGAACAGTCCCTGCTCTTCTCTAGTTTTGCAGCTTAGCCCCTGCCCCATTTTTCTCCTTTATCAAGAACTACCTACGGTCTTTCGTATGATACACGGTGGAGCGCCGCCGTAAACCACCGTGGAAGAGGTGGTTGTGGTGGTGGAGGAAAATGGCTCACATTCTCATTTTGACATTAATAAAGGGATGATATGGCTCTGACCATTCCTGAAGGGGGGATGACAACGGGCAGTAGAAAGATATTTTCCGGGCGGTTGGGTTTACTCCGTCAAATATTGAATACTTATTTTTTATTGGGACGTTCCCCAATATTTTTGTATATTAAATAAAAAAAATTCTCATTAAATTTACTTATTTACACAAATTATCATTATTTTTTAAGTTTATCCATACACTCAACCAAATTATTTTATATATAAAATTATCCACAACACTCAATTCATTATATTTTTTATTTAATTTAAATGTCCAAAAGTCCCCGCGGACGGCAGGGGTATTATACAGTGATTGATTAAATAAATAAATATTGAGTCAAAGTTTATTTAGCACAAAAATAATTGAAGAAACAAATAAAGAAAAGTGAGTCAATGTTTGTTGGGTTGTTACTTGTATTCTGAGTTTGAAAGGGATGGGACAAATTCTCATTTCTCCACTTGAGGTGGAAATATTGATCCATTCACTTAAATTTGGCACTTGCCTCAAAATATAGTATTAAATTAACGAGTAAAATACAAATAACTTGAAGTTTATCATAATTCGTCTGACGTTTTATATTATTTCAGACAAAAAATTACTATAATACAATTGATAAGTAAAATAATAATTGTCTACATGCTTGCTTCTATTTTATGAGAGTTGCGCACGGGGGTATTTGCAACTTGCAAGAAAGAGAGACTGTGACATATAAAGTATAAATTATAACACATTTTTTGATCCTCTGGTTTTTTGTTTTGGAAACATATTTCTCTACCAGTTCCATTTTAACTCTTTTTTCTAAACAAGATATTTTGTTTCACAACAGTTTATAATTATTTAAGACACATAAAAACCATATTTCAAATTTAAATGTTAATAAATTTATCACTGTAGAAACTTTTAGCACAATGATTTTAACTTGAAAGGTTTGTTTGAATCTGATCTTCTAACATATAGTTGTTTTGATTTTTTTTATGAAAAAAAACGTTTGTATTATTAGCAGGTTTCAGGAAAAACTTATACCCTGTAACATAAAATTGCAGTTTGTTTTGTGTGCAACCTCCTAACAAACCAATAGAATTATAAAATTTTGAATCCAATCATTAAACAAAATATTTACAAAACGAGGTATCAATTATCATGTGTCCTACACTAATTCCATATTCTTCGTTTGATCTAATCCAATATCTTTTACATATTCCAAGCAATTCCTATTAGGGAATAATATGCAAATAAATTAACTCATCACATCTCTATAAGTTTGAGCTTTTAGATGAGACGAAATTCTTATGTGGTATTAGAGGTCTATAGGTTCACGTTCTCTCTCTATAAACTTGAGCTTTTAGATGAGACGGAATTCTTACAATTCCATCAAAATTCATTTTGTTTCTCCACTTTCAAATCACTCATACGATACAAATTTATAAACAAATCGGAATTTGTGTACCTTTATTTCCACGAAGAATGAACTATTGATGTAGAAAGTGAACTATTTATAGGATATTCGCGAAAGGCAAAAGCGCGTAGGATGGGTCATGTGACAAAGGATCGTTGGGCTTGTATTACATTTGGAAGTTATGGCCCAATCTCTCAATCATGCAATGAAAAGACTACATATAATATAAGTATGCACCCCATAAGATGCGATTGGACTCCTATGTGCCACAATACCCTATTACACTCTTATTTTATATTTTTTTAAATTGACTGATGTTTCCATAATTTATTTATTTAAAATTTTAAAATTTATACCCTAAATTAAGAATCATAAACCCTAAATCATGAATCATTCGAGCTGGATGAACCATGAATCACTTGGGCCGGGTTGAGTAACAGAAAAAAATGGAAAAAGAAAAATTGAAAAAGAAAATTTATATTTTTTTTTTTAATTTTAAATATTAAAATATGATGTGGAACAGAAGTGGAATAGGGTATTGTGGAATTGAGGAATCCATGCGCATAAGATGTCCCAATTATCTAAATTTGTTTGACTTTTTATAAAAATTAAGAAATTATATTAATTAAAAAAATTAACAAAGCAAGATTTATATTATAATTCTATTTAATATTCTCTCCTCCGTCTCAAACTCAACCTTACAGTTACTGTGTGCTCGGATTTTAAGAAAAAATGATAAAGTGTTGGGGGTAGAAAGAATTATTTATTAGTATTTTATGTGAAAAAGTGATAAAGTGTTGGGGGTAGAAAGAATTATTTATTAGTATTTTATGTGATAAAGTGATGAATAGTTGGGGGTAGAAAGAGTTGTTTATTAGTATTTTATGTGATAAAGTGGGTATTTCCATTTAAGGAAATTGTCAGTTAAGTATGGGACGCCCGAAACGGAAATTGTAAGGTTAAGTTTTAGACGGAGGGAGTAAGTGTTATATTTTTTAAGACAAAAACCCGTATGAGACCGTCTCATACATGAGACGGATCTCAGATTTAACCCATACACTATCTACTTGACCCATTTACCAAATTACTATACCAGGGTCCGTTGACTATCTGATTAAAGCAATCAAAATACCCAATATAGCCATTTTCGTCCATTCTCTTGCCGTTCGCTCGAGTTTTCTGTTTGTTCCTTGGTGGTTTCGCCGCCGTTCGCGGTGGCTCGCCAGGTTCTGAGCAAAGACCAAAACAATGTTCATGTTTCTGCAGATGATCTTGTTTGTTCTATCCTACATGTTGATGCTGGTGAGAATCTAATTCTTAAGGAAATTAAGGAGACTATTCACAAATTCAAATTCATATCCAACTCTGAAAAGCAGGAACAAATTAATTGCGAAGAGTTCATCATGATTGTCAACTAAGACTTCAAACAACTCGAATTGCTATAAATGTGATAATTTTTCACTATTGATCGATTGTTTTATTTATTAATGCATTTCGTTGTTTAAAGTAGATATGTGTCAATTGATATCATGCACGCCAAGTGTATGTTAAAATGCACACTGTATAAAAAAGAATTGGGTTTATACATCTTGAACAAAGTTATATGGAGAGGGATTGTTCTTTGGTTTTTGCATGATAATGATGATGTAAATGCAAATTATGCATTGCAGAAATGAATGAGGCAAATATATAGTTGTTTCTTTACTAAATTATTTCAGTTTATTCCTAGATATTGAGAATGAAGACACTTGCATTGAGGTGAATCAGGAAATTGTATTCATCTAAAGCTCACCACTATGTGTCAAGTCTTGGTTTCATATGAGAATATGAAGAATAGTGTCTTAGTTGGAAGAGCAATTCAGAACTTAATATGAAGAATAGTGGGCTTAGTTGGAAGAGCAATTCAGAATATATGAAATTTAAAGTATTTGTTCTGATACCATCTTATTAATATGAAACTGATTTATTGAACAAGAAGAATTGTATTGAATTAAAGAAGAACGAATCTGTTAAAAGTGTAATTGGAGAAGATGAATTGAAAAGATAAGATTGAAAAGGTCTATTCTAGACTATTTATAAGTGAGTGGAAGAAGTAACTTCCTCCAACTAACTCTTACTCACTTTGACACCTTTAACTATATACAAGAATGTGAATAACAACTTTATAAAATGAGTAAAAGCTAATGACACTTTTAATCTTTAGAGTTTTAGAATCTGCAACTATTTTGTTCTTGATTGGTTAAAAAAATTGCTGTTTTGAAAAATCTTCTAAAAATCCCAGATCTTGAATTTTGCTCCTAAAAGTCACCATTTCATCCATGGTAATTCGCGTTCAGAATTTATCTATTTTGATACCCTTGAATTAAAGAGTGATACCTTAGAATAAGTAACTGATACTTTAGAATTTTTAAACTACATATATATGGAATCAAATTGTGAAACTCTTGAACTATATACTAATACTCCTGTTAACATGTACTCCACATTTAAGTTATATCTTGAAAGATTTTAAATATTGTTTACCTTCAGAAAAGAGTGTTACTTCTAAATTCAAAAATGACACTTCTGAATCAAAAAGTAATACTCTTGAATCATAAATTGATACTTTTGGTATTTCAGAACTACGACATGAAACTATTCAATATCTTTCAAATTAACATGTACATCATGTTTGAGTTATAATTTGACCAGCTTTTCAAGTATCGTCCATAAGGCATCACTTGTTATTTATCCTATAGAGAGCAGTGGTACTTTTACATTAATAATTGATACTCCCGAACTAAATATTGATACTCTAGAAAGAAAAACGGATACTCTAAATACTTTAAAACCACAGAGTGATACTATTTCAATAGATTAATACTTTAACCAGTTTCAAATATGTTTGTATCCAGGCATCAATTCTTATTTGTCTTCCAATCACAGAAAATAATGGTACTTCTGAATAAATATTTGATACCTTTGAATTAAAAAATGGTACTGTAGAACTTTATACTGATACTCCCGATATTTTGGAACTAGAGAGGCGACACTATTCTAATATTTATTTAAATTAACTTGCACTGTACATTTAAACTATATTTTGGTCAGTTCTCAAGTATCATTTGTATTCAGTCATTATACCTTCTGGAGTATAGGTAATACAGTCAAATCATAAGTTGATAACCTCAATATTTTGTAAGCACATAGTGACTTTAATTCAATGTCTATTTTAAATTAACATGTACAACACTTTCAAGTATTAGTTATAGTCATACATAATTTCTTATTCGCCTACAAAATAATGACACTTCCAAATTGAAATGTGATACTCTTGAACAAACATGTGATACTCGAGCCAAAATGTGATGCTTTTGAACCAATATTAACATGTATTATTCAACAGTATATGAAATAAAAACTCCAAAACTACAGCAAAAAGAAAAAAAAACATCACACAAACATTATAACATTAGGAGTCTTTGGTACTAAATCCATGTGTTGAAATTGTTGTTTATGCATCACTGATTCTCTTTCGCATTCTTCTGAAATTGTCCTTTTGTTCTTTGTCTTCTTCCTATCATAATGAGACGTGTGAATATATAATAATGCTGCAAGAACTTGAAAGTTAACAATGCAAAATTTATTGAATATTGCCAAATTTTGGTACTATCTAGCTAAAAAGGTAATTCTTAATAAACCTAATCAAAACATACTACACATTTCATGCCCAATACACAATAATGTATGAAAGGTACTCATATGCTCACAGCTTGTTCTTAAGTAAATTATGGTGGTACTACATCTCTAGAATGAAGTATTTACAACAAAAATACGAGTCCTTTTCATGTATATCAAATCAGATGAAGAAAAAGTCAAAAACTAAGGTTTTAGTATACACCTTATGGCGAATTTTCGTCTGCGGTAATCGAGAAAGAGGCTATACGTTGTTTGTGCACACATATGTATATAGCATAAAAAATCAAACAAATTTGATTCAATTCTCATAGTATAACCACATTTCATTAGGGTTCAAAAATTATGAAATTAGATATCCTAAAAGAGTTTGGAGCTGAAATTAAACATACGTGTTACTATCACATGAAACAATCTGGCTATAAACCGAAATTTGCGACCTTTGTTGGTGTTCTGCGTTCTGGGCTGTGGTGTTGTGCTACTGAGTTGAATATTCCGCTGCATTAAGGGCATTATTGGGTTTTCATCATGTTAATGTAATATGGGTTATCTTATTATAACATGGGTCAAGTGTGAGACTCTTCTCATGTATGAGACCGTCTCACACAAGAATATCTCATTTTTAAAGCAATTAATGTATAAAGTTATATTAGTAAATTAATAAGAAAATATTTATAAGAAAATAAGTCATTATAATTGGAATATTTATAAAAGAGAATATAGTCTATATAATTGGGGACAGAGAGATAACTAATATTGTTGCAAAATGCAAATAAATGAATCATTACCAATTTTTTTATAAGATATATAAGCACGAGTTTTATAAGATACATATAAAATGAGTTTGTCTAGACAAAGTATAAGGTAAATAAATTTCATACAAAAAACGGTGAAATTAATTAAAAAATATGATTTATATTATTAAAGAGTATTGGTCGTGATAAGTGAAAGGTATGACTAATCACTGGAAAGGGTATTACTTATAATACTGAAGTGTATAACTTATATTACAATAAAGGTATTAGTAGTGTAATTGAAGGATATGATTTACATTAGGAAATGATATTAATAATGATAATTGAAGGGTCAGATATGTAAATATAGAACTAATTTTATGTGAACATGTTTCACGTACCGGAGACCTACTCATAAAAATATATTTTAAAAAATGAAAGAAATATTTAAATAAGTGAATAATAAATAATTTTAGAGTCGTATATTGTGAAACTTGTTCACCGTAAAATTGATTTTTTTTACAGGCATACTCTTTAGTAATATAAGTCACACCCTTTAGTAATATAAGTCACACCCTTCAGTTATCAATACAATACCCTCTGCTATAATATAAGTCACACCCTTCAATTTTATGTGTAATACCCTTTATAGTAAAAAGTCACACCCTTTATAATAAAAAATCACACTCTTTAGTAATATAAGTCACACTCCTTAACCAGTTTCACCGTGAAACTTATTCACCCTATACTTTGCCATAATTTTATATAAGTGGGGTTTATTACTATATACCGTTGTCCCCACAACTGTATACTGTATAAAAAAATAAATTTTGAAATACAAAAAATTCCAAAACAAAATAAAAAAATGAGTAATTGTTGGAAATTTGGTTTGGAGTGTTTCAAACACCCATATTTAACTAAAATATTGGATGACTAAACGTTAATTTTTGGGAAATTAAATATGATAGGATCGTTCTACTCGACGAGTAGATGATCATGGTATATTAAAATTTTCGAAATTAAATTCCGGGAGTGAAAAATTAATAAGAGAAGTTGAGACGTCGCAACCTCTAGTGAGAGGATTTTTAGTGAGTGGAGAGAAAACTAAGTATAATGGTTCCCACTTGTCCCACATAGGAAACAAGCGAAGAAAGTTCCTTGTATAAAGATAGACATAAGTTCATATTCATTACTCATGGACCACACGTTCGCTCCGAGATCGGGTACGGGTTCATGGTTCTTGGGTGGGCTTTGGACCTATCTATCTTTTTTAAGACTATAAAACTCTAATTGGTCTATCTTTTTGCCGACTCAGAAGATTTGAACTTATTCGAGCATGCGGATGGACTCGGTTCATACTTATTCAAAAATCGAACTCATCCGCAGATTCGTTGAACCTGGATGTTTCGTGGAATATAATTCCTAAGGTTTGATATGGAATATGACCAAGTAATCCGGTGAAATGAATGTGTATTAGAAACATGATATTCGAATTATCAATGTTTCAATACCATAACTATTATCTTCAATTATTGAATACAAAGTCATCAATTCTCTATATTACTAATAGAGAATTCATTTTGATGATTTGTCCTTTTGTGGTTAATTTAGATAATATGTCATTTTGAGGTTAATTTGGATAAGTTATCACATTGTATTGTATTATTGTGTCATTTTTCTATTGGTTTTTAGTTAATATGTGATATTTTAATGTGTAGTTTAATTGTACTAAACCCACTAAAATATCACTAAAATTGTACCTATACCACCTAACTATTTTTTGTTGCACTATATTATACAAACTATACATTATTTTATTACATTTAAACAACCGAACTAATTTTTCAAGCCAAAATTTCTCCTGATTTTATACATGTGCATAACACGTGATTTTTAAAAGGATATTTTTGTTAATATTTATATACTAAGCACAATCTTTTTTTTCCCCACTCATTCTATAACTGATTTGCAAACTCTGTTTTCCTCAGTTCACGATTTTTTAAGTCTAAAGATAGATAAAAAAAAAATACTCAAATTTAAGTTAAAAATTCGTGAATCAATTACAGAATAAGTAGAATTTGAAACAATAATTTTATTTCAATAATTGTTTAAACAAATATATTAATATACACCCTACAAAAAATCAATTCATGTATAATACATTAAAAAAATCAATTCATGTTTAATACATTTATGCAAATAATTATATTTTTTATTATTAAATATATTATATATTATGAATAGTCCATTTTATACGCAGACACTAAACTAGTTTATATATAGTCAAGATTGAGTCAAATAATAAAATTATTTCCAATAATTGACTTAGAAATTTGATCAAAATAATACTCCCTTCGTCTTTTTAAAATATTCTACTTTCATTTTGCAAAGTTCAATTAAACGTCGTTTATTTTACTTGAATTCTGAATTTTACCTATAAATTCCTTGTATGCCTTCATTTATTGAATAATAATGTTAGTATTTCCATATACATTAAATATGAACATTTTAGACAATTAAGGATGTGCTCATTAAAAAAAAGAGACTATAATTTGAAACAATAAAAAAGAAATATATGTATTTGTATCATAAGAGTTGGCTTATTTAATTTATAGATACATTTTTTTTAATGTTATCTACTTGATATCTTCTTTTTCTACAGAGCCGACAAGATTATAATACATGAATTCTGCAAGCCAAAAAAACTATTTTTGAAAAGATTAGAAACAGCAAAGTTCAAAATAGGTGCATGTGGGTAATTAATATAATTTGTCCATTGTATGAGGTCAATCTGTTTAACAATGCCTTAGCTGTACATCTGGCCCCTACTTTTGCACCCATGTGCCCTCTTCGTCCACAGTTTCCTTCACCGGTTTATAAATTATATAGAACTTATTTCCTTTTATTTTTAACAATATTAGTGTTACATTAGCTAGTATATTCAATAACATTTGCATTAACTCATGCTTATATCATCATAGACAAAGAGTCCAATAGACTTGGTTCATGCTATTAATTTTATTTTTAATTTATGGCATTTGATCCTACTCGGATATAATACGGATCAAGTTTAGTGGTTTAAAAAAATATGTTGAAAATTAATAAAATTTAACATGTATCACCGGTTCATGGCTTAACCAACTTTTAGGAGATATTTGTTTCTAAAGTCACAACTTAAAAAATTACTAAATTAAAGGTGTAAGTAGGCATGCTCAAAAAACCGAATCTTTGATTCCGTTCGAACCGAACCAAACCAGAATCCCACGGTTCGGTTCCGGTTCTAGCAAAACGAGAACGAACCGCCGGCTCAAAAAGTGGTTTAAAGAGAAATTCAACCGAATCCCCCAAAATTTGAAAATTTAGCGTTGAGATCCAACAGCCCCATTAAAGAGTCGTTGAGATCCAACGATCGAATCAAAGAGAAGGAACCGCCGGTTCGAAGAAGATAATATTTCATCTATAAATACCAACTCATTCCACTCCAAAATTCACACCAAAGTTTATTCATCTCTCTCTCAAGTCTCAACTCTCAAGTCTCAACTCTTACTCAATTCTCAAAGTTTATTATTTACATATTATTTACATTACATATTATATTTATACTACACTATATATCATACTATAGTAACTATACTCTATACACTACATATTATATTTATACTACACTATATATTATATACACTATGTATTACACTATACTAATACTAGTATACTACTATAGTACTATACTACATATTAGTATATTACACTACACTTACATAGTTACATACATATTACATTACACTACACTTACATACATATATTATTTACATATACTTACATACATATTATTATTATGGCAAAGCCATCAAAGCAAGGGTAAGGGTAAAGGCAAAGCTTTTTCCACCTCTTCCGCTAATTCCACATCCACCCAAGATCAGAAATTAAAGATGATATTGAGGCCATCTTGGTTCCTTTTATGAGAATCCTCTTGAAGATGATTATACCACGACGTCCTTACTCAAGAAAGCCAAAACCACCCAACCGGTCCAATGCCGAAACTCCAAGTCGAAACAACTTAAGTTATTTTTGCCAGCGCCAAATAAAGTGATCAACGAGGATGGTACTATTAAAGTTCATTGCAACTATTGTTATATTCTTTTTGTCAAAGGAGGAGGATATGGAACATTCGAGAAGCATTTGAAAAAAATTCATCCTGGATAGAGTTGGAATTAGTTCAAACCAAGCACAACTTCATGGATTTACGCCAACCGGTGGCGGTGGTGGAGTTCAAGGCGAGGTAAGTAACCCCACTTCTATTTACATTTGATCAAATGAAATATAGAAAATTGTTAGCTAAATTTGTGTGCAACAACACCTTCCTTTTCAATTTGCCGATAATTAAAATGATTTTGTTAACCTTGGTCTTCAACCCACAAAAAAAAAAAGTTTCATACTACTACTGTGATGTTGCTAAAGTTGTTTATGAGTATAAATATGCTTTGATTAATCTATTTGCCGATTTAAATGTTAAAGTTTGTATATGTGGGATATTTGGAGTGATAATTTTCAAAAGCATAGTTATATAGAGTTACATGCACTTGGATTGATGATTCGTGGACTCTTAACAAAAGATTGATTGCTTATAGAGATTTTGATACTTGCCAAATTAGAGATAAATTGCATGATATTTTAAATGAAAAATGCTCTTACTAAAAAATATTTTCTTTGGTTTTGATAATGCTTAGTGCAAATACGGCTTACTATTGAAGATCTTTTAAATATTTGTCAACCATATCTTGGTGGAAAAAAATTTCATGTTAGATGTATGTGTCATATTTTAAATTTATGTGTTCAAGATGGTTTAGATGCTTTGAAAGAACAAGTTGGTCCTATTAGATCCGCTTATTTATTATATGTCGAGACATTCAAAATTGTTGAAAAAAAATGGAAAGTTTTTTGTAGAACATACAATATGCATCCCAAAAATTTTTCTCTTGATGTGTCAACTCGTTGAATTCCACGATAAATTGTTAAAGAGTCTATGGATTATAAAGAAGTTTTATGTACATTTTTTTACTCAAGAAAATTGTGGTATTCGTTTATATCCTCAATATTGATTCATGCACTTTTTGTGTAAAATTTTGGGAATTTTTAATGATTCCACAAAAGTGTTATCCGGTGTTTATTATCCTACGTGAATTTATTTTATTGTATTAAAGTTGCTCATGTGTTAAATGAAAATATTACAAATCCCTTATTAAGTTGCTACTTTCTCTATGATGCAAAAATGGAAAAAATATTTTACAAATATTCCCGATCTATTATTGGTTGCTAAAGTGTTTGATCCTGAGAGTAAGATTGGATGGATTAATAATGATGTTAAATATGTATTATAATTATTTATTTCCTAATAGACATATGGTCATGGCGGTGAAGATGATGTATATCCTAATCCTGGAAGAGATTAAATCTTTAAAGACTTTAATGTCTTTATTTTAGAGAATATAGTGGTCCCGGTTTTGAAGAAAATTTTTGGTGGTGGTGGCTCTTCAAGTTATATTAACAGTGATGAAACGTTCTCAAAACGTCCAAGGTCTACTTCAACCCTTATTACTTAACTTGATCATTATTTATCCTCTTCATTTGCTCGATGAAGATGAAGACAATATTTTAATATACTAAAGTGGTGGTCGAGGATGAAAAATATCTATCCAATATTGTCAATGCTAGTGAAATTTTTTGCATCTCCCGCCTCAACCGTTCATTGAACAAGCTTTTTAGTTTGGGAGGCTACACTTTGGATGCAACGAATCAATATGACCGTTGAAAACGTGGAAAACCAATGCTTGCTTGATGATTGGGTAAGAGCCGAAAAAGAGAAGTCAAGAATTTGTTGATAATGATGATCAAGATAGCTCAAAGAAACTACCACCTAAAGTGATGCATGAAGAATCGAATCGATCCAAATCAACGAGGTAAGTTTGAGGTAAGAGAACTACGTGGACTTTGATTCCTATTTGGATCGTGGGAACTTAATTTTAAGTTTCAAACTTAGAATTTCTAAGTTTATTTCTTAAATTTAAGCTCAAGTCCAATTTCTTTAAATCCCCCCCCCAAATTTATTTTGTAAAGTTTAAAATTTTAAGTTGTAATTGTAATTACTAATTCGATATAGTTCACTTTGTAATTTGAAAATTTGTAATAGTTCAATTAATTTGTAATAGTAGATTACTAGCTTATTTTAAGTTAAAATTACTATTTTGTAATAGTTCAATTACTTTGTAATAAATTAGGCTACTAATTTATAATAGTTCAATTATTAATGTAATCTTCAATTTAAATCCTCATATTAACAATAACAATGTCCAATTTCATGATCTATCTATACATTCCTTCAAATTTTAGATCCAAAAAACTAAGAAACACAAGAAAAAATATATGAAAAAAAAAAAAAAAAAAAAAAAAATAAATGGAACCGGTGGTTCGAACTCGAACCGCCCAAGTTCGAGAACCGAACCGAAACCGCCTTGGCCACGGTTCGGTTCCGGTTCCCCCTCCCAGACTTTTGGAACCGCCGGTTCGGAACCGGAACCGGCGGTTCCGGAACCGTGAGCATGCCTAGGTGTAAGTGACAACTTCTTCTTTTCTTTTTTTCCCCTTTAAAAATGATTTCCCCCCTTCAATTGAATTTGTAAACACTTATTTTCCAGCAATACAGATTGCAGAGGTTGGATTAGGGGTTAGATTTCTTTCTAACCTCAATTTTTCATCTACAAGATTTGAACTGAATTTTAATAATGGGAACAAGAAAAAACTGAAATTTTATACACAATTATATGTGGTTTATATTTATGTGTGGCTTCAACTTTATTGCATGAGCAAAGATCTGGAGTTTAGCAATATCTATCTTTGAACAGTGAGTTCTCTTGTCTATTGTAATAGAGAGGAGAGAGTGACATTTTCAATCATCTCTTTTTTCTTTTTCTGCACAACAAAATTTTAGAAATTGAATATTTGGACTTAATAACACTTCTAAGTTCTACCCCAAGTGGCATCACTTTTTCCTTTTTTTTTTATAATAAAAAAAGGTTGTTGGAATATAAATATTTAATTTTGATTGGATGTCAAAATTATGTCCAAGTATCATGTAGAATCAATCGAGCAATATATATATGTGAAAGTGGAATATATTAGTGTGCGAAGCTAAGTATTGCAGAATGTTATTAGAAGCTTAAGACTTCAAGTTCATAAGACAAGCAACCGTCAAGGCGTCAACTGATACTGAAGTAAGTTGGAGATATATACATTGATAATTATTTCATCTGCCCATCTGACATGGGCCAATTAAAAATCGAATGTAAAGTACGAAACTTGACAAATACTACTTCGGTCCCCAATTTAACCTTACGGTTACTGTATCGCGGGTTTTAAAAAAAAGTGATAAAGAGTTGGGGTAGAAAGAGTTGTTTATTAATATTTTATGTGATAAAGTGATAAAGTGATAAAGTGATGAATAGTTGGGGGTAGAAAGAGTTGTTTATTAGTATTTTATATGATAAAGTGATAAAGTGGATATTTCCATTTAAGAAAGTGCTCAGTTAAGTATGGGACGCCCAAAACGGAAACTATAAGGTTAAGTTTGGGACGGAGGGAGTAATAGATTAACTACTGCAATAAAGATGCAAATTACATAGTGGACATCCTTAAAACGAATAGGGATAGGACTACCTAAGATTGTGCATCTGTAATAGCTGAGAAAAAATCACTCTCCAACTGGAAATTTCAAATTGAAGTTACACATACAAATGACCTTTCAATTATTTAAAAATAAGGAAAATTTTAAAAGAAAGAAATCTCTCGAGTACACACAACTATTCAAAGCATTCAAGATATGCTCGAAGCCAAGATGATTTTTCAATGTCAAATGAGTTGGTCTTAACCCATTGGAAGACAACTTTATAGGGTCACGGCTAAACGGTATACGTAAAATGGACCGCTAATAATTGGGATTTAATCATATTTTCAGCTGTCTTTGGGTTAAACAACTTACTAATATGATACAGGATAAAAAAATTAATAAAATTGAATTTATACATAAAGTATGAGAGAGTTTTGGGTGAGACAGTCTCGTACATGCATGAGATGGACCTCCGCACTTAAATTTGGTCATGTTTTAATTTAAAACATGATTGGGTTAGAGCCATATAAACCCATAGATCACATATTATATAAGCAAATAAAATTCATCACATATAAATTTTTGTCTTAAAATATAAGCAATAACATAATATGATCATAGTAAAACTGAAATATCAAACATTATTTATAAATCCATTCAATCGTATATCAAAACAATTGCATAAAACTTGAAGTTCAAACATTAATAAGTAATTCGTGATCTTTATCTTCGTCATTCTTTTTTTTAAAAAGATAAAAATGAAGTATAATATCACGAGCATAAGGGATAATCGAATCTCAAAACATACAGATCCAACCAAGACCAGTAACAATCAATCTTACAGTTTAGACGGGATGGGCTCTAGAGGTTGGCAATCCCACAAATAAAAATGAACTATAAACGATAATGGATAATAAGCACGTATCCACTTCCACACAAAAATTTGATATCACACACTGTTTTTGAAGATAAGTCCATTGCGGACTTTCCAAATCTTTCAGATTGTAGACTGTCAGATCAACCCAGTAATCTTCCTTTTAACGTTACCACTTTGGACTCTACAAACTTGGCAAAATTATCCCCGAGCAGAAGAAGAGTAGTGCATTGGTTTGTTGAGACATATTTCAATAGCTTGTCAAACAAGAAGAGCCACCGGGCAAGAGAACAATACATGGTTAGATGACTCCATCGGACCCAAGCACATCGAGCACACACCTGCCCCCACGCCATCAAAGATGCCTCGAGAAATCAGATTGTCCTTCGTAACTAGTCTTTCACGGATCATCTTCCACGAGAATGCAGAAACTTTTGCTGAAATTGCTTTCCACCACACCTTCCACCATGGAAAAAAATCTCTTCCTCACCAAGTATGGCTTCCACGATGATATCGTACATTTCTTTGGTTGTGAATTTGCCTTTTGCCGACCCTTGCCACCGCCATGAATCCGTCATATTCATCCTTATTTTGTACCTGAATACACATTGGCAAAAATCCACAAACTCAATAAACTCATCGGTATTAAACTCTCTGACTCATCGAAAAACCCAAGACTCACTCTCATAATCGCACATGTCTCCAACTAACTCTTCCTTTTGTAATGACAGCTAAAACAAAGACGAAAAACTATCCGACAAACGACGCCTACCTTCAACCCACGGATCACCCCAAAACTTTGCCTTGAAACCATTTCTCAATGAAAACCTCAATCTATCCCGGAAAAGGCACCCCACAGGACTCCACCACAACTCGTACATATCTTTCCACCAAAGTAACCATTTTTTATCGACTAGACTCACATCAGGGACCCACTGAAAAGACTCATACTATGACTCAATAACACTGACCCACAAAGATCTCTCACCAGACACCCACGTCACAACAATTTGTACAATAATGCTAAATTTAAAGACTTAATATCCATCACTCCCAACCCGCCACTAGACCTACCACGACATACTTTCTCCCATTTGACCCAAGCTATTTTTCGACTCATACCATACACACACTCCCCCCCCCCCAAAAAAAAAAAAAATCACTTTCCAATTGATTATCGTCTAATTTTCGTTATGCAGGCCAAATATATATTTGATTTTCTAAAGATTATAAATTACATTCATATTTCATAATTATCAATGAACTATAAGTAATTAAATAGATAGTTAGAAATAATAAGTCAAACAAGACGAATAAATGGAAATTAATGAACATATTCGTGAACGACTCACTAATATAGACGAACAAATTTCATTTTATCGATCCATTCATATATGTCCGATTAAATTAAAGAAAAAAAAACGAACATGAACAAATGCTAACCCAAAAAAGTAAAAAATATATATATATATATATATATATATATATATATATATATATATAATATAAACTTAAAGAAGAACCCACTTTTCAAGAACAAAACTTTATTCTAGCACTATCAAATAATAAGATAAGATTCACCAAAAATAACAATAGAGATGAAACTTTATGCCCCTGACATATACGACCCAATCAATATCCCTCAGTTATTTGATCTCATTCATACTTTCTATCTATTAAAGTCGGACTAGTAAAAAACCAAATCATCAATCAATGCTACATTGATTCCGCACGAATAACATTAGTAATTGATAAGTGAAATAATGAAACAAAATTGACATCAAGATTCAAAATAGTGCAGCATATATGTTATTCGACAAATTGTGATATTTGTAGGGGTGTCGAATACCGAATATATAGTTTTTAGTATTAAAAAAATTATATCGTTGTCGTACCAAAAATTTTTATATACTTAAAATTGATACCGAGGTTTCGATATATTAAAATTGCATATCGTATAACGTACAAAAAATTCGGTATATCATACCATACCAAATTTTCAGTAGAATGTCGTTTCATACCGAATATTTTATATACCGTTCCATGACGAACCGTTTCATACCGAAATACCGAGATATGTAATATTAGAATATCGAATTTTTTTCAGTTTACCGATACATACCAAAATACCTAATTTTTTTTTTGGTATATCGTATCGAAACTTTCGATATTGTATCATAGCATACTGAAAATTTCGATATACAAAAAATTTCGATAAATTCGATATTTTTCGACACGATAAGTGTAATATACCGATTTTTTTTCCCGCCCCTAGTTGTGATATCTTCGAATAAAATCCCCCACCTACAAGACCTCCATAAATCCATGAATCTTACTTACTATAGTAAATAAGGTCATCTCATGTACGAAACTTACACAAATTTTTATCAAATATGAATATTTAGTAAAATGTAATTATTGTATAAAATTATAAATGTAGATAGCAATACTCTAATTATTTGAGTGATTTCACTTTCAATAAAGATCAATTTTATATTGAAGTAAATATAAATACATATATATATATATATATATATATATATCAATTAGACTGTGTTATTCACATTTATAATTAGTATTAATTGTTTTATTAGGATGTACTCCCTCCATTTAATACTCGATTTCTCATTTTTTATTTGGTTCGTCTCACATTTTGTTTTTCCTTTTCATAAATAGTGTTGTGCGAGGTAATTTACGAGGACCTCACCTCGCAATTCTTTAATTGTTCGATTTAAACATCAAGTCCGAAACGAGCTGAGATTCACCCCGAGCTAAGAACGACCTCGATTGGCCGCAAATTGAAGGAACCCATATGAAAGCAAGCTCTATGTCGAAAGACAATAAGAATTAAATGTGATATGACGTTGACCAGATATTTAGAGCAGAATATCTTCCTTAAAAAGACAAGGATGTCGGCGCCAACTGGCTAAGTGACAGTTCTAGATACTTATTTTTTAGAATGTACAGAGAAATTAGTCGAGGATCCCGAAATTTGTCTAGGTGTCATTCATCCAATGATCGAGCTATACGTCGACCTCAAGCACAAGACGTTACAGCTAAGATATCCGATGAAAAATAGTATCGCAGGCATTTAATACGCGAAAACTGTAGCTGGTTGGAGAGTGGGTTTCACTCTCCCAAATTATATTATAAATAGAGATATTTAAGCTATAATAAAGGATCTGAATTTTACTTACCAAACATCTCTTAAATTCACTCTTCAACATTTATTGAAGAACATACATTGTGTTCTTCAATCATTTGCATTCATTGCTCAATAAACACATTAATTACTTGTTTGATTAGCCGGACTTTTAAGCCACGCTAAATGCTCTTAGCTCGATTATTTAGCTATCAATAAATAGTAATAAAATAATCACACTTTTTCCTATTATCATGTCTTAATAATTACACACAAAAATATCTTTATT
The DNA here is from genome assembly GCA_037126765.1 of Stenogyne calaminthoides. Lineage (NCBI taxonomy): Eukaryota > Viridiplantae > Streptophyta > Magnoliopsida > Lamiales > Lamiaceae > Stenogyne > Stenogyne calaminthoides. The sequence continues at coordinate 25,104,907 of JBBCBC010000022.1, read as the reverse complement.
TTATTTTATTATTTTAAATTGACTTAAATATCATTCAAAAGTCATTTATTCCTCAAATATTAATAGACGATTCTTATATTAAATCTCATGCAAATGGTAAATTGACTATAAGAAAATGAAATGATTAAGGAGGGAGTATATTAAGGAGTAAAAATCATTTTTATAGTAAAAAATATTAATTGTTTAATTCCAATCGTCACTCTCATTTCGAAAAAAAAATATTCCAATCGTCACTCCAGCTTAGAATAAAATAAAACCCACCTGTCATTTTCCAAAGAATGCACAAAAATTGATACTAACCAGCACATTAATAACACTGACTAATCAGTTAATGCTTTCGATCCCACACCATTAATTCAATTGAGGTTAATTAATTCATCACGGAAATCATTTCACCAAAAACAACAATTCAAAACCTCCAAAACACAGAATTCATTTGATTTTCTTGAAAGATTTGATGCCTAGAATTAAAACACAAAATATTAACTCAAAAAGTGAATCAAGAACACAACAATAACCTAAATCATTATCAGAAATCCAGAACACCCGGAGAAGAAGCTAATGGAAGCACCTGATCAACTTTAATGGCGAATTCTTGATCTGGGCCTTCATTCTTCAACCCCCTTTTCCTCCCACTTTCTTCAATCAACAACTTTCTGATCAATTTATCTTCCGCATCTTTCAAGAACTTAAATTTTGGAGGAGGCGAAGATCTCAATCTGTTGGCTTCCTCCTCTGTTATTGTCTCACACAGGGGATTGAATCCATAATTCGAAACAGGGGATTTAACAGCCGGTGAATCTAAAGGAGTTGCATTCAAACAAATCACCCCTTTTCTTGATCTCCCATCTTCGCTTTCCAAATCCTCCTTGCTTTCCTCTGTTATTGAGAACAGAAACCGTGGGGGCCCACACAAATTGTGCAGTCTCATGAGCTCTAATTCCACCCCTTCTTCCCCTTTTGATGAATCCTTGATGGACCCCACCTCCAAATCGTGATTTTGAGATGGGTTTCGAACTGGGGTTGTGAGTTCTTGATTGTTGGTGCCGCCATTGTTGAAAGAAGTGTGCGTTTTCCAGCAGAAAAGTGACGAAAAGTCCTCGATTTTGGGGACGATTTTTGTGGGATTAGATGATACTGCTTTCTTTTTCCACCATAGTAGATAGTAAAGCTCTGCTATAATCCCCATCAAGATACAACCGAATATGAAACTCAAACCAATGCCTAATGTGCTAAAAGTTCCCATCTTTTACCACATTTGTGAAATCGACATAAAATTGCACTACAAAACGCAAAAATTCGAAAACCCAGATTCTCAATTTTCACAAGAGAGAGAAATGGCAACAGAAATTACCTCTTTTCTGCCAAGTTGTTAGCAGTTAGGGTTGGAAAGCAGAGGCAGAAAAGCCCCTTTTCAGTAAAAATTGATTCGATGGTTTCAAAAGGGTTTGGTAAACAGATTATTTAAGGTATATTGGCTACGGCGGTGGGAGGTGGAGAAGAAATGGAAAGCAACATTCTTTCTTTCTTACCGCGTTTTGGCAAGTTTTACTCTTCTTGGTGGCCAAGAACAACTAGATAAAGATAAAGGAAGTTGGGTATTTTTTTTTAAGAAAGGAAAAAATTTGATGAGAAAAGTAGATTATGATTCCTAATTAAAAAAAGGCATATACGTGTTTATGAGGAAAATCAAATATTGGCAAATTTGAGGGCGATATGTGTATAAATGGTTGGCTGTCACAACTTCACTGGATATCTCACATGGGGTGCCAAAAATATGCATTAACAAAACATAGAAACAAGAGATCTTTATTGTCCTGTAAAAAAAAAAAAACAAGAGATCTTTACTGAAATGTTTTGCTTAATAATTTTTTTTTTATTCAGATGTGGATGAAAGGTTAAAATATGGGGTAATTTTTGTTGCGCTTGATCTTGACGAGGTGAATGTAGCAAATTTTGGATTGGTGAAAAAGTATGGATAGACCAAATTTTGTGATAGTATATACTATGTGTTTGTGCCTTCAAATTAATACTTGAGTAATGATGATATATTGTTTTTTATTTAATTGTTTTTTTTACAGGTTTTTATTTTATTGTTAATTAGTGCATGAATGATTAATATTAAAAAAAGTACAAAAAATAATTTGTTGGTGTAAAAAAGGGCCTTGGAAAAGCAAAAGAGAGATAATGAATTTATGGGGGAAAATAATAATGTGATAGTTTCAATAGTATAATATGGGTGAATGTATATTTGGATGAAAATTAAAATTTACAAATACGAAACACCATCGAGATGGAGGCACATTTTAAATCAAACACAACCATAGTGAATAATAAATGTATTTGGGTTGGAGATGAAAATGTAGATGCGGATGAAATTTATATTAAATAAATGACAAAAACTCATATGAGATAGAATACAATTTAGCACAAATTACATTCACCTCTCCTAAAGTGTTAAAGTCCGTTTTTGGCAAGTTGTCCGCTTGAACTTGATTTGAGAAAGGTTTTGATTCCCCTAACGGTAGCGAAGTGTGTTAAAACGTCAATGCATAACTTATGTTATGTCTCATCATGAGACGATCTCATGTAAGTGTGCCTCTAAATAAAAAGTGACGTATTAATTATTATTGTTATGTAGTGGTGTAATGATTTGATGATTGTTTAATACTCCTTTCATCCTGGATTTAAATGAATATGTGAAAGACTCTTGTGAAATATTGCACACTAGTGTTATGTGTAATACAATATAAATAAGATAAAATTGATTAAAAATTCGCGGGTCAGCGCGGGTGGGGCGGAGCGGGTCGGGCGCGGGCAGGGCGGGCATGAGTTGTGGGTTGTGGGTTGTGGGCTTCAGGTTGGGCAGGCGCATATATATTTATAGAAGGATATTTTTATCAAATATGTGTTGTAGCCTAGTGAATTAGGTTTGTTATTAATGAATTTCGTCGCAAGTTCAATTCTATTGAGCACATAACTTTTTTAATTTTTTTTGTATTTGTGTGTTACTACATCTATGTATAAGTGTTACTACATTGTTATATTGAAAAAACTTCATATCTTACGTAATATGTATTAAAATATATCGTAACACATAAATATTCATAAGGTAACATGGGTCACAAGGTAACACATTGTTGTTCATATGGTAACACATGATTATTCACATAATATTACAACGATATGTGAATAGTGTTACATATTACTAAAAAAACATGTGTTACTACATGAAGAAAAAATGTTACCCTATGAAGAAAAAATGTGTTACCACATGAACAAAATCAGTACAAGCGCGAAAAGAAATCCCCAGTCCAAAATTACAGATTTAAAGAACAACTTTTTTGTCAAGTTTTTGTGTGTTACTGCATCTATGTATAAGTATTACTCACTCCGTCCTGTTTTAGATTGTTCATTCGTTGTTTATCTTATGTTTTAGCGAACGAGTTGTTTATAAGTATTTAAAATGATAAAGAGATTTTTAAAGTGAGGTATGATATTCCTACCTCTCATTTATCCTACACCTCCTTAAAAGTCAATTTATCATTTTATATACTAATAAACAACTCGTTCGCTAAAACATGAGTCAAATAGTGCATGGGCAATCTAAAACAGGACTGAGAGAGTACTACATTGTTATATTGAAAAAACTTCATATTTTACGTAATATGTATTAAAACATATCGTAACACGTAAATATTCATAAGGTAACATAGGTCAAAAGGTAACACGTTGTTGTTCATATGGTAACACATGAATATTCACATAGTATTACGACGATATGTGAATAGTGTTACATATTACTAAAAAAATATGTGTTACTACATGAACAAAAAGTGTTACCTGATGAAGAAAAACGTGTTACCACATGAACAAAATCAGTACAAGCGCGAAAAGAAATTTTCAGTCCAAAATTACAGATTTAAAGAACAACTTGATGTGTTACTACATGAACAAAATAGTGTTACCCTATGAGCAAAAGAGTGTTACTACATGAACAAAAACCAGTACAAACGCGCAAAAAATCCTCAATCCAAAATTACAGATTTACAAAATAGCGTGAAAAGAGTGCAGAAGGATCTGAATTTTATCACACACTTTGTGTTGAGGGGTAATACAAAATACCACACACATATTCTCTCTTCTTCTCGCAAAATCCACACCAAAATTCAAATTGAACAACCTGATTTCATCCAATGATCGGAGCGAAAAAGAAAATTAAATTGGACAAGAAATTAGGGCACGAACGAGGAAGAAAAAAGCCCATGAGATCCGCCAACAATCTGAAGAGAAGAGGAAGAAGAAGAAATCTAACTGCGTCCGCGACTGCGCGATGGAAGAAGATGAAGAAAGTTCATTAGCCCGCCAACAATGTGCCCTAACCTGATTCCCTACCTAACCCGCGAGAAAAAAAAAGTTCAATTGCATATATCACTAATATGCAATATTGCATACAAGTTTTTGCAATTGAATGTTTATCAAAAAAGCTCGTTTCAAATTATATTGAACATTTTCTTAGGCAACAGTAAACCAACTCAATCAACTTAAATTATTTCCTCCATATATCTCAGTATTAATCATATGTCATTACTTTTTTCACATAAAAAATAATTTTATCTCCTATAATTTGCACCTAAAATCTTAATGCAAATTCTTTATTCTAAATTCAACATCCACCAAAGTCCTTTACAAAAATTACAGTGTGAAATTTGCATATTTTTTTGTTCTAATACATAAATGATACTTTATATTATATTTAAAAAATACATCAAAGATGAAAGCAAAGTCGACGAACACGAAGAGAGGAGGAGACTGACTGAATCCAAGCCTAATTGAGAGTGCAAGCATTGAGGTGTACAAAGGGAGATCCAAGCAAACTAAATACGTTCATAATATGATACATGCACTTTATGCACAACTTAAAAGAAAAAACTCTCTTGGAGGTTAAAAAACAAAAGCAGGATTAACCGTCGAGAGGTATTGAAAAAGCTCAGTCTTATCTCTCGAGATTTTCTTTCTAGTGGGGCTCCGAAGGTCTTATTTGTTATAACGCGGCCGTTAACTTAGGGCTTCAACAGGACAGTAACAATTAGGCTTGAGTCAAAATTCACATTGCGGTGATTCTATCTCTGCTTTGGTGGGGTTCACTCTTTTCTTTGTATAGTGTATCTGATACATATAAGAGTTTGTCTTTTTTTTTTCTTTTTTAATATTGAACTACATTTTTGTTGTTTTGATTTATTGAGTTTGAAAATTATTATTATACCCATTTTATTTATTTAATTAATGGAATTGTCTTCATATTATTTATAATAAATTATTTATTTATTATACAAATGAAGGGTCTACTCTCTCCGTCTCATACTCGATTTCTCATTTTTCATTTTGGTCCATCCTATATCTGTTTTTCCCTACCATAAATTGTAATAAATGATCATTATTTTTTACAACTATATTCTCTCAATTTCTCAAAAAACATCTCATGTTACTACTTTATGCACACTAAAAATCATTTTATCCTCTCATCTACTACATTATATAAAGTAGAAAAATCTACAATACCATCAACTAAAAGTCACTTTATCCCCACATATTAACAAATAACTCATTAAATATTGTATAAACAGAGAATAAGAAGTCGATACTAACAAATACTCCCTTCGTCCTAATTAGATTGACCATTTTTCGTAAATAGGTGTCCTAATTAAGATTGGTCATTTCCTAAAAGGTGAATAAAACAGTTTTATTTACAAAATAATATCACTTACAAACAACACTTATTTATATCATATGTCATTCTATTACACACACTAAATTCACTTTACATTATTTATAATAATAAACAACATTTTTCTTAAAGTTGAATTGACATTCATACCCCTCCACCAAACTCACTTTATACTAGTCAATACTAATATTTTTTATTTTTCTTAAAACACAAATCTACAATAAGTGGTCAAACAAAATTAGGACGAAAGTAGTAATTCATTAAATACCGTGTAAATAATAAATAAAAAATCGAGTGCAAGATGAAAGGAATAATTTTTTGGGATAAGTTTTTTGTAGTCCTACAACTTTTGCTTCATTTTGAAATTGGTCCCGATTGTTTTGACTTTTTGATTTTGGTCCTGTAAGTTATCAAAAAATTTGAAATTGGTACTTTGACCTGTTGTAGCAGGTCGCCAAACAGGTAACCACCACCTATGTAATTATTTTGTTTTTTTCTTTATATTTGAATGCCACCTAAATTTTTTTAATTCTAATAATTTTGTGTCGGGGTTTTTTTGTGTGTTTTTTAGGGAGGAAGAGTGATTTTCTGCGTATTTTAGTTTACTTTTTGATTTTTCGGTCACTTTTGACTCAATACCTGACCCGATTAGCTTTGTCTTTTAATATACAACTTTTTTGTAAACCCGATCCGAAACCCGACCAAAATTATTATGATTAAAAAAGTTCAAATGGTGCTTTGATATTAAAGAAAAAAACAAATAATTACATATGTCGCGGCTACCTGCTTGGTAACATGTTGTAGCAGATGAAAATTATCAATTTTAAAAAAATTAAAAATTTATAGGACCAAAATAAAAAAATTAAAACAATAAGAACAATTTAAAAACGAATTAATTTTTGTACTCCAATTTACTCCAACACTCCAAATCATTAGACAAACTGTGCATCCCCTAAGATAGGGATGTTGTCTTCTTTTCTTTTTATGTGGGTTTATTTTTTCTTGAGCAAATATCATTGGGCCAAAGATAGAATCCATTGGGTGCCTATTTTTCTGAATGACTTATTTTCGTATTTGGGACACAGAAAACCTGTCTCACGTAAAATGAAAATTTGTGAAAGAATCTCACACAAAATTAGTTCTTACATTCCGGTTTGAGTTGATATGTTGGTAAAATTTATTTATTGTAAAATTGATTTAACTTTTATAGACATGATCCTTTTATTATCATAATTTATACATTTTTATGATATTAATCACACCCTCCAGTTATTACTATTAATACTCTTATTATAATATAAGTCACACCCTTCAACGTGTATTATAAGAAATATTTTCTTATAGTAAAAAATCGCATCTTTCAATTATCACACTTAATACTACATTTTAATAATATAAATCTCATTCTTTAATCAATTTTACAGATTCAAGATTCTGGTTTGAAACTTATTCAGCTCATTCTTTACCTTCCAATTTTTAAGAGATTTTATTTTATTTGGTTAATATCAATTAATGAAATTAACCTTTTTTTGCGGTGGTCGTAATCCAATTGAGCGCTTATCACAAAGCACCTCTATCGTCATCCTTTCCCACCTCTTATCACACGTTTTCTCTAACGGAGTCACTCGCCCGCCGTTTGTTTATTCTCACTTTTAATAATACATCTTCTTTCCCCTGTTCTTGATTGTTACACAGAATTGCACCCAGATCTTCACTCTTTATTCCTGGATAAAGGTAATTTTTAAGATTTCTTCTTACATATGATTATGCCCCTTTTTTCCCCTTTCCGATTTTACTTTTTCTGATAGCCCTTTATATACTCTGCAGATTTTTGCCCCCTATTTTTTCTGTCTGTTTGGGAAGCATAGATTTAATCTTCTCAAGTTACCCTAATTTGAATTGGTAAATTCGTCACTGCCCTTTTATATTTCGAATTCAAATATTGAATTGGCAAGATGAGTTATGTGTTTTTATAGCGGTTCCTTGTTGCGGAACTTCTGTAAAGAGGTGCTAATTCTCTAATTATTGTACTTATTTTGGGTGATTTGGTTGTATATTGGGATCATTGATTGACTGAATATAAACCCATAATTCGATTCGAAAGATTAGGTTAGGGTTTAGGAAATGGGGGAAGATTTTTTTACTTGCATTGGCATTGAGAATTACACCCCTTCAACATACTTGACTATGGATTCAATCACTTTTCAAGATGAGACAAATAGGCAAGATGTTCTTTCTGGCCCACCTGATATTAATCTCCCATTATCTGTGGAGCCAAGTCCTCCTCCTCAGTCATGGAGCCACGACTCTTTCGAGTTGCTTGACGTTGGGTTAGGGCACCAAGTTAATGTTTCCGATAAGCTTCTTGATTTGCCTAAAATCGGGAAAAAGGATGCTAAAAGATTGGATAGTGTGTGGGGTGCTTGGTTCTTCTTTAGTTTCTACTTCAAGCCTGTTTTGAAAGACAAATTAAAGTGCAACATAGTTAGGGATAGTAATGGGCTTTCCGGCTTTGATAAATCTGATCTTCAACTTGATGTGTTCCTTGTGCAACATGATATGGAGAATATGTATATGTGGGTTTTTAAGGAGAGGCCCGAGAATGCACTTGGTAAAATGCAGTTAAGAAGTTATATGAACGGGCACTCTCGACAGGGTCAACGCCCGTTTCCATTCGGTGTTGATAAGGGTTTCGTTCGGTCCCACAAAATGCAAAGAAAGCACTATAGAGGCCTCTCTAATCCGCAGTGTTTACACGGAATAGAACCCGTTTCGTCGCCTAGTCTCGTAGGTCTTGATAATGAAGAACAGAAAAAGTGGATGGAATTAACTGGGAGGGATCTGAACTTTTGTATACCACCTGAGGCTAAAGAATTCAGTTCATGGAGAACCCTTCCGAATACGGATTTTGAGCTCGAAAGACCGTTTCCCCAAATGAAGAACAATCCTACTAAGAAGCTGCTTAACGGGTCCGGTTTGAATTTATCCACTCAACCCTCAAACCATGTAAACGGAAATGGAAATGGAAATGGAAATGGAATAGATCTCTCCTCTGTATGTAACAAGAAGAGGAAATATCTCTTCTCTAATGGAAATGATGAAGAGGCCTGTTTGCTTAATGATCTAAATACAGATCGAAATCAAGCTCTAGAACTTTATCCCGTAGGACCTCCTTGGTTGAGTGAATTCACCGGGTTATGAGGAATGCATGTGGACCCGTTACGGGAGCTAAAACTATATACGAAGATGAGGAAGGGTATTTAATACTCGTTTCTTTGCCTTTTGCTGACCCAGAAAGGGTGAAAGTCCATTGGTGGAACAATCTAACATATGGGGTGGTGAAGATCTCGTCGGTGAGTACAGCTTGCATGCCGTTTATTCAGAGAAGCAATAGAACATTCAAGCTCGTTGATCCAGCTCCAGAGCATTGCCCACCTGGAGAGTTCAGACGACAAATTTCGTTGCCTACTAGGATTCCTGATGACGCTAATCTTGAAGCATATTTCGATAAGAGTGGAACAGTTCTTGAGATCAAAGTGCCAAAACATCGTGTGGGACCCGAGGAGCATGAGGTTATGGTCTCTCTTCGCCCTCCAAATGAATTTGTGCTTTCTTGAAGCTATTTAACTAGATGACACCAAATTGAGTAGGTTTTAATTAGTAGTTAAGTGATTGATACACATTATATTGAATTTCAGCTCAAGCTGGCTTTTTTTTCAAGAATTTCTTTTGAATATTGATAGGCAGTAGTCTTGAATTTTTAAACTCAGATGGTGAATTGCTTATCACACACTGACATTTGTCTTTAGTTGGTACTTTTGGTATAAGCTTTTTTTTTTTAAATTCTGAAAATACATCTTTACCGGAGTAATTATCTGGGGGCTATGTAGCATTAACCATTTCATTCTGTGAACAATCTTCATGTTTATGCTGTTACGATAATGATGCGAGGAAATTTCCAGCGTCTAGTAATCACCGTAAAACCTTTAGATTGCATTTGATGGATGGATTTCAGTATGGTGAATTATAGTTCGTTATATACCTACGTACTGTTGTTTTTTGGGGGGGGTAATAAGTTCGTTCCTTTGTTTGTCTCTTGTGTAATGGTTAACATTAATCCTTATTGAGTGATTGTGTTGTTTGCCCTCAAATTAATTTAAGCTCACATGCCTGATGATGAAGATTTGCATTTTTTGTTTGAGGTTTTCTTTTTTTTTTTAACTTTTTTTATTAGGTTTGGTAGTTTCTGATTTGGTTGAAATTGTTGGCAAATTTGGTTTCTTTTAGATATGACTCTTTTCTTAAATAATTTATTTCATGCCTAAATTTGTTGAATGATCCTAGATGTGAGATCAATGATGCCCTCACATAAATCTAATTATCTATAAACTGGTTTTCATCTTTTCTATTTGACATGCGCCATAAATAATAATCGCATGGGTTTATTAGACCCTCAAAATTTTTAATTAGACATATTTTTAAATTAAATTAATGAGTAAGTAGATAAAAAATTAGAAGAAAAATTTGCGGATAATTGCATTAAAAAAATGTGGCAGGGGGTCAGAGAGTGAGTGCAAAAGCATTACATGCGCCATAAATAAGCTAGCATGGGTTTATACCAATTTGACAATTTTTTAACCACAAAAAATTTCAGATAACATTCATCCCTTAACATTCATCCCTTTTAAAATATAAAAGTATTATGTCCAAATCATGTTATGTTTTACCATAAAACATTATAATACAAGTATGTCTCTTTTCTAATTGCATCCTCACCATGAAACATCTTTTTTTTTTCTGTTTTTCATTCAAAAATGAAAAAATTGGGTAGCAGGAATATCCATTACGGGGAGGAAAGTTAAAACTGTACAAGTAAATCCTTTAACAATTTTTTTTAAAAAATAGGATTCACAATTCACCCATTAAAAAGAGAAATACTTATCTCCACTCTTTGCATCAATTTAAAATTTATGCAATTGGATTTCAAGAAAAAAATTTTAAAACTATATTTCAATTTTTTAACAAGACCCGGACCCAACCCAACACGACCCGGACTCGGACCCCAATGGTTCATGGTTCAGGGTTTGAGTTCAAGTTCATAGTTCAGGATTCGGGTTTGGGTTCATGGTTTAGGGTTCGAGTTCATGGTTCAGGGTTCGGATTCATGGTTCATGGTTCATAGTTTGGGAATAAAAAAAAAATGAAGGGTGAAATCACTCAAATTTTAGTGTGTGATTAATATTAAAATTAATCCAATTGCATCGTGTGCAATTGATGCACACAAGTATCACCCTTAAAAAGAAAGATACAAAAGGACGGGAATTTCGCCTCCTCACCATGAAATATCTCATCTTCAATCATTTACTTGAATGATTATATCGAAAAAGTAGTTTTGGATAATAGATAATAGTTGTGCATCCGTTTACTTTTGGAGTATTGATAAAAGGATGAGATATACTTGGATATAAATCGTTTTTAGCAGTATTATTCCATGTTTACTTTGTGGCATTTACTTGGTGAAGGAATGACGTGCTGCAATTTTATACCATTAACTCAAATCTCAATCATATATCTACCTCTTTCCTAGTGAAATAAAGGGTCCTTAGCTAAATACACCCCGAAATTATTACGCATGTCATTAAAAATTACAAAGATAAAAACTCATATGAGACGGTCTCATGCATGAGACGGGGTACAACTTAATACAAATCATACTCATCTTTGCCAAAGTGTTAAAGCGGTGATGTCCAACTTATACACCGTCTCATCGTGAGACCGTCTCATGCAAGTATACCTCAATTACAAAATATGAAAAACTTACTAATAGCCATATTCTATACATTTGCATTTTCGAATGCAACTTTGACTATATACACAACTATGTTTGTAGCTATTAGTAATTTACATAAAAAATTAATACCTATTAGTAATTTTTCCAATAAATTCGCCTTACATTTTTATTATAATTATACCATTTCCTATTAATAATAAAAAAAAGAATAGTGTCGAAGTTCATTTGTTTGCATTTTTTTTAAGATAGACTATTACATTTTTAATTTCTTCTACCACCGGGCACATGACATATCTTTTGGTCTCGCTATAGACTGGAACCGTAACCACACTGCAACAACAATACCATCACCACAAGAGTGGACCACCACCACAAGAAAGGGACCACACATTTGTTCGCTTTCTTAACATGATTGAAAAAATCGGCATAGGCGGCCGCTGACTGACCTGATTTTAGTAAAATATCGGTAGAAAAAGTCGTTTTCGCTGCTAGGCGGGCCCAGGCGGATCTAGACAGATTTTTTTTAAAAAAAAAATTTAAGACTCACCCACAATAATAAAAAAAAATCGCCTAGACAGCGACTAGGCGGTCTAATTTAACTAGAATATGCCCGCCTATTGACTTTCAACTTTTGCATCCTTGCTTCTTACATATGAATGATAATGCTATGTTAAGTTGTTTTGTTTATTCGCATAAGATGTTTGTTCCTCATAAGTGTAGGATGAATTTTGTTATACAATGTGCCCATTCGTTATGAGCGAACCATTTCATATTATAATCATTTCTTAAATGACAATGCATTGTTCTTTTGTAAGGATCGAGCTTTTGAAACTCGTTTTATGTATACATTTATATCAGGGTAATATAAAAAAATTATTTCAAAAATATTTTGAGGTATAATTTAGGGTCCGTTTGGCATGATTAGGGAATAATAATGGTAATGGGTATCATTGAGTGGTCAATCATAATGAGTTATTGATTATATTTTTATTTGTTGGTTAGAAAATCAACCATTGGTATAATCTTAGGAATGTAGAGTAAATGATTACATAAGTGAAATTAGGTAATGAAAGTAGAATAAAAGATTACTTACTTTTATTCTCTATTACTGTGGTATCAAAGTTGTCAAGCACTGTTAGTGAGAATAATTCTCATTATCCCCTTCTATTACCCCCAACCGAACGGGCCCTTAATAGTGAATACTACTGCTACACCAATGCACACGCATCTATTACATCACAATTCACAAAACATAAGGATCGACCCCTTTGTTGCATAAGTACAAATATCACCCATTCACTTGCTGAAAATTAAACTTGTCCCCCCACTTGCACTTGTTTGTCTTGCTTCAGCACTATGTGTAGAATTCTTTACAATCCCAATTTCCGTACAGCACAGAGTTGATGTAATAATGAGTTGAAAGACTTCAACTCAAGATTATGATTATGATGATCTACTTGAAGTCAACTCACAATCACAACAAACCTACATTCCTCATCGCACTCTGCCAGCCATAGGATTCCATCACCTTTTTGCACTTGAAATCTGCTTATAATTATCAGACACACAACTGTTTTTTCCATCTTAAAATGAAAAGGCACCTACACATTGTGTTTCCTCTTCTCTTGATATGCCTTCCGCGCTGCTGCCTCCCGTTTTCAAGAAACTAAATCGGGTATTTTCGGATACTGTTGTAATTTCACGTGCACTATGACCTTACTGTGACTATAATTTACTGCTACCTTTTAATATCTGATGCAGTGAGTTTCAAGACCAGCACAGGAGGTAACACTCAGAAAGTATGGGTAAGCACATACGCAAAATCTATTAAATTCTCCATTGTTTAGTATGTTATGTTAAAGTTGTACATTTTACAAACAGAGAAACAAAAAGGAAGTGAGTGAGAAGAAGTTACGTAAGACGCCGTCTGGACCAATCATCTTCCACCATCCGTCGCCTGATGAATAAATGCAGATATCATGTGTGTAGGACAACTATTTCATTTTAGTCATTGGGGGTTAGATGGTTTCAAAATAAAGTTATTGGGGGTTGGATATAATAACAGATCCATCTTATGATCTTAATAGTTTGTACTATAGCTTCATTGTAAGATGATGATTCAGTTTACCTTTTTATTTATAAGATGAGGCTAATTTATAGCCTAACATAAAAATAAAAGTTCTTTTTTGTATCACAAAATTTATAATTATTCTTTTTTAGCCAAGAGAATATATTTTTTCCAACTTTATCCCTTTTTTATGCTTTCATTATTTAAGTTCGTACCACGATATATACATCTCGTACCAATATTATTTCAGCCCGTATCACTCTTCAATTAACTCTGTACCGCTATTACTTCAATCCGTAAATATTATTTCAGTCATGTACCACCATTCTATTAACTCCGTACCACTATCAATCTCATACCACACTTATTTTAACCCCGTACCACCTTTATTTTAACATCGTACCACCATCATTTCAACTCGTACCATATAGTTGTACAGAGTTAATTGAAGGGTGATACAGGCTGAAATAATGTTGGTACGGGATGTATATATGGTGGTACGAACTTAAATAATGAAAGCATAAAAAAAGGGTAGAGTTGGAAAAATATATATTCTCTTGGCTAAAAAAGAATGATTATAAATTTTATGACAAAAAAAACTTTTATTTTTATGTTAGGCTATTTATAAACTCATCCCAAACTATATATAATTCCACATGTATATTTGGAAACATATAAGATGATCTAAATTGTGTTTAGGTCCTCAAGAAAATTTTAAAATCACAAAATGGCCCTTGAGGTTTCACCTATTCATGAGAAAAAAAACCCTATAAATTGCAAACACCCCTTGAGGATTCTATTTTCTTTACAGGGAGCCCTCTTAAATTGGTGCAATTTGTAATAATTGGACATGACAGGGGAGGTATTTGTACTTTACGAACTTCTTTTAATCATTTTGTTAATAGCTCAGAAGTTGGAACTCAATGTAATTCCTCCAATTCACAAGAAAACCCCCAATTGTATATTGAGATTACAAATACCCCTTTGCGGTACGAACTTCTTTGTATATTTTTTGTTTATATCAAACCTCAATGTATTTCCTCCAATTCGCCATGTTATCAAGAGCTTGATCTTTAAGGTAATGACAAAAATTCGTATGAAACGGTCTCATACATGAGACGGGGTGAAAACTAGCACAAATCCGCACCCACCCTTCCAAAGTAAGCGCAGTGCGCAAATTATGTTCCGTCTCACGGTAAGACGGTCTCACATGGGTGATGGGTGTGCCTCATAAGTAAATAGTAGCATTTCAAAATTTCCAAAACAATCTTATAAGATGTAGGGGCATATAAGATTTTCTGAATCTGCACACGTATCACCTTCTAGGTTGGATACACCAATATACCTTTACAAGGCTGGAAAGTAAGCTGTCAAAATATTTTCTTCCTTAACAAGAAATAAGTAATTTTGATGAAATGAAATGTTATGTCTCTGGTAATTTGCAACCTCCGATCTCTGATTTAAATAACTTAGGTACACTTGAGAGGCTGAAGAACCAGTTCAATTTGCAAGTATAAAAAAATTCTCAACCTAACAAAAACAGATGATGACGGACATTATACATGTACCTTAAACTATTGAATTGCAAAAATATGACTACTATATATTAATTTTCCAATTTTAACAATATACAAAGGTTCATTGTAACTACAAAATTTTATATAAGTCATACCGCACGCTTTCGTTTTGATCGCTTACTTCTCCTAGGCCCAGAAGGAACTGATTTGTCACTTCTTGACGCATATGCCTCTTCAAGAACTTCCTTATCCTGCAAGAAAGGCCAAATTACACACTTGAACTGATTCATAATTTGAGAATGGATTTATGAACCATTCATAGAATGGACATCAGAAATCTTGAAAAATATAAGCTTTTAAATCCTAAATAGCCTTATACACACATATGTATTAATGTATACATGTTCTTTTCTTTTCTTTTTTCTCTTTTTTTGAGAACGGGCACAATGTTTGTTATGAAAAAGATATCCTAGATTTTTTTAATGAGAAATGAAAAGTAAACCCTGTTTGTTCTGTAAAAGCTGGAATAAAATTTTCTCCCAGTTTCCAATTTCTGATTGTTCTGGAATTTTTTAACCTACAATTCACCCAATTCTCTCGGGCTCCACCATCCAACTCTCTCCCTCTTTTTCATATACCAACTTACAATTAAATGTTATATCAATCATTTAATCTAATAAAATAGTACAACCCCACCAACTTTTTCTAGTCTAATAATACAGCTACTCCTTCTTATACTACAAGAACCACACCCATTTTTTCAGATATGATATGATAGCTACTTAAAGATCAATTCTCCCAATTCTACAACAAACCAAGCTCTTCCTATATCCAAAACTCTCAATATCAATTCTCCCAATTCCCAAAGAGTGAAGTTCTATAGAGGCTAAATCTTTATCTTTTATTACAACTTAGGACTCAAAAAGTAGAATTCGAACCAGTGCTGTGAATACATAACTCAATAAGGGAAGTTTGAAGGAAACTTCTCTGTTAAGAAATGGAGAATTATTTATGGGCATCCCAGATAAGCATCAAAACTCTTCATAATATAGACAATGTAAATATTATTAGTGAGGTTATCTACACTTCTTTCTCAAAGAAAATAGGTGAGGCATGGTTAATATGTAATTATCCAATACTTGCTCTAATAATAACATTAAGCCCTCAAAGACTTGTGCATTCCATAACCTATCCCACCCACCTACCCCTGGGCCAGTTCTAGTAATATTTTGGCCTGATTCGAACTTTAAAACAGGGCCCCCTTTCCATTCACATTAATTTCTTATCTATACAAACACAATAACATAAAATAATATTAAAAATTAACAATGTATAATGTTAAAATATTTTAATACAATTAAAATAATATGATAACTATGTTCCAAGTAATTACACAGATACAACTCAGCTAATAGTTTTGGAAGCAAAAATATTCATCAAGTCAGTATAATTAAGCCGCTCAATAATTCATTTCTCAATTGATAGTATAGTTAACACATTCAATCTTTCATGTGACATAAAGACCATTCAACATACCTTAGATTCACTTTCATTGTCCGAGTCATTTTCAGCCTCAGAATCAGCTGACGCCGAAACTTCAACATCAATTGCAGGAAGTGCACTAATCTTTTTCACCTTCTCTTCTTCTTCTTTCAGCTGCTTAAATCTGTTTAGAAAAAATTATAGTTAGTGTAGAGCAAACAGCAAAGAATGGAGAGAAGTTGATTTTTTTTATTTTTTATTTTTGATAAGAAACAAGAGAGAAGTTGAAAATGTCAGCCCACCTTTCACCCGATTGTTTTGCACGTCCTGCACTGATTATCCCACTAGCATTCTCGGAGACAGCAGGCTTCGCACCTCCCAGTTTGCGTAGCCATACCTGCTGTGCTGTGCTAAGAACATTATTCGTGAACCTACAAAATATTGAATATATTAATGGTTTGTTTTATGTTATACAATAACATACTCAAGTCAGCCATAGGGTATGCAAATAAATTACTTGCAACGCTTGCATAAACAGCTGTTCAGTACAGTTAAGTATACGACATATCATTGTTTAGCATATGAAGTGTCACTTTTTAGTGATTTTGAGATAAACAACACTTAAAATCACACATTTTTAACTGGTGATACTTCATGTGCTAAAAGGTGACATTTTGACGAAAAGAGTTTACGTGAACCTAGTTTACAGGAGACCTACTCGTCAATTGTCCATCTCATTTTTAATCTTCATCAATCATCCCTCAAATTCCTCATTTTAGTTCCTCAGCTCCAGAAGTTTGTCTTATTATTGTCTCTAACCTTAAAACACTAAGGTGATGTTTGATTTGGGATTTCAAACTGGTTTTGGGATTTATAAATCTAAAGATTGTTCTACTTCGGGATTTTGAAATTCAGTTTTTCAAAACCCATTACTACATCATCTATAAACCTACTATCACACTTTCCAGTACAATCAATTATATATCATTACACTTTAATATATTTAAAGAGTAGGTCTCCTGTGCACAAGGTGCACCATGCAACTCAAGTACATTTTTCAAATATGCAACTTGTTTATACTGAAACCTGCAACTTGTTTACGCTGAAACATTCAACTTGTTCAGCGTAAATCAAGTTGATCATTTCAGGGTAAACAAGCTGAACTTTTCAGTAAAACAATTTGCACGTTTCAAAAATGCACTTGAGTTGCACGGTTCACCTGGTGCATATAAGACTTTGTCATATTTAAATTATAAGTCACGTCATCCGGTCAGTACAACTACACCAAACAACACATAACATTATTCACTCTTACACATTAAATCTCACCCAACTTAGAATCTAAAACAATCACACACCATTACTATTCATCAGGATTTCAAAATCTACTTGATTCTGAAACCTGATTTTCGAAATCCACCATAAACCCAAATCAAAGATCACCTAAAGTAATTGAATGCACATGGCATATCTCATAACCTGGGGGTATACTATAGAAATTAAAAATAGACCTTAGCATGTATAGCTAAGTAATACATGCATGACCACCTTATAATTGTGGTGTTTGGTAAACTTTAGAATAATTGCATCCCAAGGAATAGGATTCATAAATGTTCAGACTTACCAGTATATTGATAATCCAGATGGAACAGACAAGGAGAAGTAGCCTATCATGAGCGGAAGAAACTTAAATACAAGGAGAGTGTTCTTTTGAGCTGGATCATCTGTCTACCAAAACAGGACCAAGATATCAATGCAAAAGGGAAAAAGAACTTTTTTTTTAAATAAACGATCATACTATGTGGTAACTTACTTGTGGAGGCTTCATTATTTCCATTGAGACATACTGTGATAATACAAGAAGAACAGGTAAAACAAGGTATGCTGCAGTATCAGACCAACCAAGTGGGGGATGCCCGTCCTGTAAAAAAAAACAATGCAGGATGCATATTATATTTGTATTATGGAAATGCAGAAGAAAAATCCATATCATTAACCAACATAGATATCTTCCAGGTTTTAGGTTATGTTTGATTTGGGATTTGAAAACCGGATTTAGGATTCTACAATCCGGTTTTTAAGAACCCAATACATCCACCCCTACAAATACCCATAAACCCTGCGAATACCATTTTTTTAACACCACACTCTCCCCAATGACTCATCAATGCAGATATGATTTTTTTATTTCTCTTTATTTTATTTATCACTTTTCAACGTTTTCATCTAACAGAGTTTTCTTCTTTGATGGCATTTAGTTTTCAGAGTCATCTATCTCTTTGTCATTACTTGTTTTTACTATAATCCTTAAAGGCATGTTTGATTTGGGACTTGGAGGATTTCAAAATCTTGACAAATAGTAACGGTGGGTGTTTGTTTTGAGATTAAAATAGGGTAGGTTTTAATGTTATGTCAAATCGATGTGTAAAAGTATAAGATGTTGTATTATTATATTATTGTTGATTGTAATTGTAATGATTGAATGATCGTGTAATAATTAGTATGTTATATTAAAAGTTGCAAAAGTGAGAGTAAAATTACCACAAACGGGAACAGCCAGGAAATTCCTGATCCACTTTGTCGAGCTGCAATTGTTGTAGGTCCTCCCAAAGAAGGAATCCAGAAGAATCCTTCAGTCAGCAGCCCCTGTTTAGTAATTTAAAATAGGAACTCATTAATATCATAATATCCCTGGTTAGGACAAATCAGATAACAATAAATATGTCAATTCTATCAACCAGTTTTTGAGTACCTCATTTGCCACATTTGAAAGAGCTTGATATAAGCCTATCCAGACTGGAATTGTGGCCAAGGTTGGCAAACATCCTGAGAAAATCATTTGAAGAACAAAACAATCACCAAGTGAAAATCATTTTAGTTTGGAAAGACGATAATAACAATAGCAACATTCAGTGGTGAAAGGAGTTTTTTGGGTCAAAATTGAGTGGAGAGTTTAGTTGGCAAAGAATTATATCTAGAAAGAAATAATAAATTATCATTTCATTCCAATGAACTTAGGGTGGGACAGTGTTGTGCTTTCAAAATCCTCATTTGAAATCCCAAAATAAACATGATGAAGGATTTTAAACTGTACCTGCCAGAGGATTGACACCTGCCTTAGTGTACAAACGAGAAGTTTCAAGTTGAATTCTTTCCTGACATATTTAGAATGTAGATATCAGTTAGCCTGGAGATGTAGATATCCATAGTATATCAGACCTCATTATTAAACAAAAAAGAGTATAAAGCAAGATTATTTGCAGTTATAAATCAAATGTAAGTATGTCACCCCCAGCCACTGAGTTAATTATTTGTTAATAGGGTTCAGTACGACATCTACACTTATTTATAATTACAATTGTATTGACCTCACAAGACATAAGCAAACAATAATCCTTGCTATATAAATCTGCATGTATATTAGTAAAAACTAATTCAAACTCCTTGAGAAAATGAACATAAAGGCCTGAAATGCATTCTGACAGCAAAATTTATACAGTTGAATTCACATATTAAACTCGACAAGAAGAGAATAATAAATCTGTTCATCGGCCATGTTCAAGAAAACTTTAATGAAGGCACTAATAATCCTAATATGGGTTGAGGGAAAAATCACCTTAAATATGAACTCATACACACTTTTTCAGTTTCCATTGTTAAAAGATCCTTGAAGAATAGGAATCAGATTATGCCTTCGTCCTATTTATCTATAATGCTATTTTGATCATATGTCCTCCCTTGTCATTAAAATAATCACAATTGTCAATGAACTCAAAAAATTTATTAAAGGCACATAGAACTCGCTACTCAAAATCATTAAATACTAAAAAAGAAAAAGAACTGTTAACTAAAATTTAAAAATTCAACAATTGTTTGACAAAACCCCAGATAAGATGCTCACCTGATTTCCTGCATATCTTTGTTGGATTGCTTTGATCTTTGGTTGAAGATTCTGCATCGCTAGCGTCGATTCAACCTTAAATAAAAAGAAATGTGCATTACACTACAAATGATACCAAGCTACTATGAGATATTTACCAAAGGAAAAAAAATCATACAGAAGGGAAATATGTAAGAACATTTGATAAACCTTACAGGTAATCAACGTTAGCAAAGTGTATAGTGTAAGAGCAACTATTTTTACCTGTTGCTTGGTCAAAGGTAATGTGGCAACTTTAACAAGAACAGTTAGCAGTATTATGGCAAATCCATAAGCGTATGGTACATGAACAGTTGCTAGGCCGTCTTTAAGTACCTGTTACAACCAAAGATCACGTGTTCAAGTTTTTAACTATTACTTATCATGATAAAAACAATTTTCCAAGGACCATCATGCATTTTGTTCACATCATCATATCTCTAATTTGCACAATTTATTTAAGCTCCACAAAAATATTTTCCTCTATTGAACTATTTAGTTCAAAGCTCATCATCTTTCATAGATGAGAAACTTTTGAGTCAGTAAAAAACACGAGGATACAAGTGTGATCTCCAGGATATGAGGGAAAAGTCGTACGCTTGGACTAATACAACAGAAAAGTATCAAAAAGTTCTTCAAGCTTGGATTTAGGACCTAGATACTATTTGAGTTGTACAGCAAAAAAAATGTTTGCATTACTTAGAATGAATCATGAGTGCAAATACAGATCACAAAGGACAGCATAAGATGCAAAAGTAGGGTATATATTATGTTGTGGAGAAAAGACTGTTGGAAAGATGGGTAGTCTGCAAGAAGCCCATCCACGTTAATATTTTGCCATGTTATACTGAATATAGTCTTCAGAAAGATAAGGAAGTACAGAACAATATTAAACACTAATCCTAAACCTCTACGAAAATCAAGAAATGGAATGGCGAAAGTGAAAAGGAAACAGTTAAATTGAGGGAAATATGGCCTCCAAGAAGCCCATCCACGTCAGTGTATACGCCCCATTGTACAATTTGATAGCAGTTAACTAGCACGTATGAAAAGAGAAACAAGATCACGTGATTTAGTAGGACAGCGAGAACAATGATGCCTTCAGTGTAGAAGTGTGGGAGTCACTTTGTAGTTTAAACACAAGCTACAGTGTATGGTCAAGATACGCTTAAAAAAAGGAAACTCCAGCTCACAGATATACAAGGCAATTATCTGAATTTAGCCACTCGATCATTTTCACTGTGCTCTTTTCACAAGTCATGAATGGCTGGAATGTTATCAATTCATTTATTTGTGTTGTAAAGCTTTTTATCCAAAACCAGTTTAATTCACCGCATACTGAAGTATCCATACCTAGTGGAATCCAGAACTCCTCTTAAAAATCAATCAAACTCATTATATAGAACAGAGCTTCCTCGAAATTCTCTACCATCAATTCCATACACAAAACAATAAACATAACTACCAAAATCACAAATTACCTTCAACACAACTTCCATAGCGTCGGAAATAAAGCCGAACCATCCTCCACTCTTCTGAGCGGTTGCAGCGGTGTCCGACGCGGCGCCGCCGTCGAGAGCCACAGCAGCATCAGCAAGCGTGTAGAGCAAGCTCTCAGTTCTCTGAAGAATCGCAGTGAAATCAATTGAATGGTCGATTGGGGGAAGCTGGTGGAGGCTGAATTTGACTTTGGTGGTGATGCGCCTGACCTGGGGGACAAATCCATGGCGTGAAAGAATATGAAGCGGAGTTCCCAAGAAAGAGGGGGAGGAGATGAGAGCCCTCGCCATGGGAATTTGAAGAAGAAAAGGAAATTTGAGTTCCCCCAATTATTTGTGGAGAAGTGATGTTAGTGGAAGAGTTTCGAATAAGTCACGAATGGATATTATTTGGGGTAAGAAATTGTGGAGGATGGATGGGGTAAGCGGAATAAGTATTATCCGTATCCATAATTTTGGCTTTTAACGGAAAAACGACGTTTTGCTGTTTCTCTCTCTTTTTTTTTTTTTTTTTTGAAATAAGGGAGAGAGATATTGTTGGCTTACTAATTGCAAACATGATTTCTCTCCATATCACAATAGACATGTCTCAAAGTTTTTCTTTTAGCACATTTAAAGAAGATCAAAAAAATTCGTGAATCTTTCCCAAATAAATCTCGCGAAACAAACAAATAAAATAAACATTTGAATTCATATTCACAAACTCTCCTATAAAACTTTTTAAACTGATATCACTAATCTTATAAACTAATAGTAATAACATTTAATACTATAATCTTAGTTTATAAATATAATGATATTAATTGATAATTATATAATATTAATTTATAGATATAATGATATAAATTTTATATTATTAACAAGTTTTATCGGAAACTTAATTATTCATAGTATTATAGGTCAAATATATGTTATTACATGGTACATCTAAGCCTATATAGTAACATATGCATGTTCTTGTAGGATATCAAGTATACAAGTATTTTGCTTCAGATGCCTAGTTGTTAGTATTTTGTATTATTGAAATCAGTCTATAGTTTGAAAGATAGAATAATTTATTAATTCCAAATTTGAAAAATAAAAACAAATCAAGTGGCTTTATTAAGGCGAAAACTCCAACCATTTGATTAAGCGTGAAACATGTCTATGATACTATTGTTGGACTCCTAGAGTGGAAGTTCAGTCCATTAGAAAGATACTATCCACTTTGGGTCCATCTGCCCTTCACAATTTTTATTTTTAGGGTCACCTCCAGAGGTCTCTGGTGTATCGAAAAATTACCGAATTCACCACCATGCATCTTCTGCCAGAGTGAACCAACATTCGTATAACCATCTACCTAGTACTGTTCCGCCATTGAACCAACATTTGTATCACTAGGAATTGTCGCTATCAAACGTTCTTCAAAACATTCGAAATGTAACAGCAAAATCTATTGAAATGAGAAAAGTAAATTCAAATCCGAATTTGTACTCTCTTCACACTTGAATACAAAAAACATAAAAAAGAGACAACTACAGCAAAATCTAATCGAGACTCGATACAAAATATAACCCGGGAATTGACACGATGTCATTTTTCTTTAAGTTTACCCAAATGTTGCACCAAAATTAAAATATGAAGCAACTCTTCGTTTACTTCTATTGAAATCTCATATCTGAGGTGGCACTTCCCTTTTCTGGGATGTTACAATGGAGATGAGGCCACACGCAATAGCGTAGAATCACTTATTTTCAAAGACTCCTCTCAGAGCTTTTGAAAAAAAAATGATTCTAAAAACAGTCTCTAGACACCCTCAAAGAGATGGAGGTCTGGGAGGAGGATTTGGAGCCAAAAATTTCAGACCACAAATAACCTGTCCAAAATCCAAATCCAAATCCAAATACCCACAAAAACCAAACCCAAAAAATCCCAGATTAACCCGAATGCTTTTGGGGGCTTTATCATATACTCAAATTCCATGCCAATAAACATCCTCAAATATTCTTCATGCGCATAATTTTGGGTTTAAATCCATTCCACGAGTAAAATCCCATTCACATCTTTGTTAGAATCAAGTATATAACAAGTTTAACATTTACTATTACAGGAACACAGTGTGCACACAAGTACAGCTCCTCTTTCCATCAAACAACAAAATATTACATGTGAGCCAATCTAACAGAAAATCTATGAAACTATTTAAGATTGTCTTGGTTTCCTCAGGTTTTCCCAACTAGAAAATATGAATCTCAACACAGAATAGAAAACCGCTTGTATACAAGAAATTATAAAGTTCCAACAAGACGAGGGCCAGTACCATGGATAGAGCAGCCGAAAAAACAGGCTTATCAGATGCCGGGGGTATCTCCCAACCTGTAAAATAGCAGCAGATTCTCTTAAATTCCAGCTAACAGAGAATGTAATGAAACTAAAATTGATATGAGGTATAAGAGTAATAAATTATATGCAGTAAAGGTTGTAAATTGCAATTTTAACATTCTATATAGGCAAAATACGAGGGGCCTCGCTCATTACGATGATGGTTAGGAACCTGTGGAAATGTGACATTGTTATTACGGTTGATACCTGATCATCACAAAATCTTCATTTTTAATTTTAATCTTAGTTCCTTCCAGGATAACTTCTCTCTCTTGGGAACACATAATCACTTCAAAATACGAGTGAGATTATGATGCACCTAATGTGAAACCAAAATTAGCAACATATATGCAAAAGTTGCCCCACTTACAGGAAAAAGAAAATCTAAGGCATCCCATGCGGCATGTCGAACAGCTCTAGTTGGGTACATAGGAGCACCTGGAGATGTGAAGCTATATAGACAAGTTTTCAGTCTTGTGCTAGTTGCCATTCTAAGTTCCATACCTGATGACGGGTAATAAATAATTTTAGATAAATAATTTTAGACCTTACAAATATGTGGTCATCACATCTAAAGAATCAAATAAAATCTTCAATCCATTTAGACATAGCATCAGCAGTTACCTTGGAGAACTTTTATCTGAGAGAGGTAATGCAGAAGTACAGGCTCCACCTTCAACTTTTGAATCTAAAACAGAAATAACAAAATTAGCGCAACATTTTGCAAGTTGTTATCACGATCAAGATAATAACAGACCAATGAACTATGGATCAATCTTCTTCTATTTACTGTTATACACAGGGGGCTAAAGAGGTAAAGCCCCTCCAAACTAGCCAAAAACTTCTTCATTGTTATACTAAATTAAATTAATCTAGTATTCATTCAATTCTATATTTAATTAATCATTAATTCTATGCAAATTATACAAATTACCCTGTAATTATTATGATTGAACAATGTAGAGAAACTATATCTAAATGTTTCCATAAATTATACCATCGCATTATTCTAAGAAATGGATTTTGCAAAAATTATAATTCATTTCTCTACTTACAATCCCTAATCCAAATATATTCCTTTACCTCCCTCCTTTTTGTCTTCCCAATTTTCCTTCACTGCAGAAAATTTCTGTAATATTTCTATATAAGGTATGTATGATTTTTCTCTACATAATGCTTTACTCTCACCTATTTCTTGATGGTTGTTTGAATTTAATTTGATAATTTAGTAGCACTATTTTTTTTATTTTTTACAATAATTTGATATTTTACTTATAATTATTCTCTTAGTAATGATATGAAGGTCATAATCTTGCAAATAAATTCTCTTAGTGATCCCTTTTCGGTAAATAAATTAATATTTTTTTTCTGTCAGTGAAAAATAAATTAAATAACTGAAAGTTAAGTTATAATTTACTGAAGATCATTGACTATTTGTTGTATTTGCATATCTACTCAGTTTTTAAATATTGTATAGAAGTCTTGAAATAAAGTTATCAATCATTACATCTCAATTACTGAATATTGTATGTGAATTATGATCGTTATCCTTATCTATATTCTTAGCCTCCTTGGACAAATTAATCTAGCTCCGCCCCTGGTTATTCACGTCCGTCAACATAAGTTCAAACAAAATTTGTTGTTGGTTACCTGATCAGCTAGTTCAGTCACAAATATATCTGAGGCACCACCAACGAAGAAAGCATTTGGATAATCAGGAAACTGCTTCAACAAGCTTTCAAGCTTGTCCCCTGTAAAGAGAACAATCAAGTCCCATTTAAGAATGCGGAGAAAATAACCTACATTCGGACAAATGAAAAATGACATAAATCTGTTCAATAATCTACCAACCTGAGGTATAAAATAAAATGAATCTCGACAGGAGAAGAAACAAGTCTCTCTGAGCCTAATATAAAAAAAAATTACACTTCAATATTAAGTACGAAGAAACAAGCTTGTAGTCCTAGAAAAATAAACAATCATGATGATGGAGGAGAAAAATGCTACACCTGCAAGGGGATCTTCTTTAATCGCTCAGAGTTTAGAGCAACTTCCTCAAGGAGATACTACATTCATTGGAAAGTGTAGGGCCCTAATGTTATAACATAGAACTCCAAATGTATTAACATTATAACACTATCTTGAGAAGAAATGTCTCACCTGAAATAGACTCTGAAAACGCCTTGCATTTGTTTGGATGTCAATCCTGGATTTATGCATGCATTTAATAAGACAACTTGCTCAATTATATCCAAATTACAAAATAAGAGAGCAAGAACGGCATTATACCCAATATCATTCGTCCATTTAATTATTATTATTTTGGTTTTCTTTGGGGAGATAGGGGATGGAGTGTTGTATTTCTTCTACCTTCTACTGGGAAAACCTGACTCTGTTTTCTGAGATGTCCATGTAAAAAAATAAAAAGTCAACCTGGAATAGTGATGAATTAAGAAATCTCTAGTAAAACGCGGCTAAATATGGTAGGAATTTTCATTCCTGCCATGCGATTGCTCCTCAACGAACAAGACATAAGAGAAAGATCTTGTTAAGACTTCAGATGAGGGCCCACTCACGCAGGAAAATTTGTGGGAATCAAAGAGAAGCCCACATTGCCTTATGAAGCACCATTCACAAATAAAGGTTCCCTTCCCCAGTATGGCAATTCTTATATGCACTGACGGTAGGCTATTGAAAAGAACTCTGGTTTGTAAGCAAGCAACAATTCGAATATTCCAGAAAGATGTGCTATCGACAAGGTGATTGAAAATGCAAAATAATGGTCATTTGACTAAATACTACCCTTTCCCATAAAAAGCTTAATTTCCCTGCATTTAGATGGTTAATAGAGCTCTTACCATAAGACACTTGTAGCACCTTGCACAAGAGCAGAAGAGTATCGCAGTAGGACCTCAAGATTATCAAGTTGGAACTCAAACAGCTGCAACAAGAATGCAGAGAAGTGATGGTACTGTAAAACTTATATATCTGTAGAAGTGAAAGAGAAACTGACAGGAGAATGTAGAGACAATTTTAATAGGGTTGCACCGCTATCAATAAACATAAGTCACTGAAATGAAAGAAACCAACAAACTAACGGAATAAAATACATACCCACTTGTGGAACAAGAGAGAAAAGATATTAGATGAAAATATCTGGCTCCAAAATTGTACAATCAGATCAAGGATTGGTTTCCCATCCTGAGGTGTGCGGACGAAATGATCAGCAAGAACGTCATAAAAGCATATAGGACCCCCATATTCATCATCAGCCACAAAAGTTGCACCTTCTTCACCAAATATGATATCTGCTACAGTAAAATGAAAAGGAGATTACATGATAGAACCAAAGAACAACTGATACTATCAAGTATCACCAGGGAGACCTTTCGATCTTCTCTTGAACTGAGAATATATCTGAATAGTATGCTACACACGGTAGAAAACGCTTACTTCAAACTCTGGGTACATGTAAGGTTTGTCAAAAACTATATATGATGCTTATTGTACATTACATTATTGCCTAAATGTACAGTCAGATATATTATGCTAAGAATTTGCCATCTTCGTCATCAGGTCTGTTTAACTTTCTATAGCCATAAGATGGCTCAGTATAGATAAGTTCTAGATGCAAATCAATCACATAGATGAACCTGAAATAGTCGGTTTCCAACTCATGGTCAATCTATGGAGGCGAAAACCAGGGACTGATAGGATTTTGTATCAAGGGGGATAAAATTCTTCATATTATAATATAATAATGTATAGTTACTGTCCGATGGGGAGGAACTCTTATAAATTAACGATCTAAACATAAAAAACTACTACATACTAAGTAAAAATTTCAATATCCAATCCCCCAATCCATCAATTTTAACATCAACTGGATAATGAGATAATGAGCTGTTAACAAACAAGGAATTCTTTGGCCACTTAGATTCCTTCGGGCGTGCAATGTTTATGAAGTCACTACAATGTGCTACCGAAAAAAGACCGTCGCATGCGTTTATTACTAAGTACCACCAAGTAAAAGCCACACACAAAAACATGCACAGAAAATTACTGGAAATTCACCTTTAGCACGATCATCTACTTCCAGAGCAATATCCGCAAACAACTGTTGCAGCAAATCTCGCATCTGCGATGGCGAAGCTAACGCCTACACAATCAACAGTAAAATGGCATCAATCGTCAAAACCACCACCGAAAAAAGAGAAAAAAAACAAAATCCCCAACGCCGAATAAAGGAAAAACATCCTAACAAATTATAAAATTGCACATATCAGACTACATACACGTTGGAGCTTCTTCTCAATCTCGATAGCGAGAGAATTGAGATAAGCGGAGCCGCGAGCGGTGGACACCGGTGGCATTCTGATCGGAATCGTCAATCGATCATTTGAAACGGAAATTGAGCTGCCCTTTTCTGGAATTTCTGCAACCTGAATAAGCGCATGTATATATAGCAGGTTGTGTGTGCATAATTTTTACGGCACCGTGAATTTCAATGGAGACAGGATTTTGAAGAGTGTGAAGGAAGATTATCTAAATTTGAGCGTCGAATTTATCAAAGAGAGAAATTATTTTTTCCCCCGGCGGTTATTTTGAGATTTATTTCAGAGATGAATCTATTGTTATTTTATTTGATTTAATATTATTGTTGAGAGTGATGAAACAGGAATAGTGGGTGGGGCCACAATTATTCCAAGTGTATTTTTTTATTAGGTGGGCCTATTTAGCACCCGATCTCACGTGAATTTCGGAGTGTATTTTAAAATTTTATACACTATAGTTTACGATTTTTATACGTTAAAATGTATAATCTATTTTCGTAAAATATAATTATATATTTTAATATGATAAATTACAAGATTTTAAAATACATTTGATTGCACGATACAATGATATATCATACATACTTTCTCTGTCTCAAACTCAATTTGACAGTCACTATTTGACTCGTGTTTTAGAGAACTTGTTATTTATTAATAATTGAAATGATAAAAAGATTTTTAAGGTGGGTATGATAGTACTACCCTTCATCTATCCTATCATGCTTTAAAAATAATTTTATTATTTTATATACTATAAACAACTCGCTCAATAAAATACGAGCTGAAAAGTGCAATGCTAAATCGAGTTTGTGACGGTGGGAATACAAGATTTAGTTTTTATTTATTTATTTTAATGAGTGGATTGAGTGGCGTGACCACAGTGCCATCCGTGTAAAGCATGCAAGGACCTGCATGTACAGCTGTAGCAATGGGAGCATGATCGTGTGATACGTTGAACACCACTTGTATATAAAATGATTTCGTTCACTTTTAAGTATCACGTTATTTACAATAATCTTCATCTTATCAGATACTCCTAATGGGAAAAAGTGTATTTTAAATGTATAATTTTTTATTCATTTCAAGTTCCCAAAAAGAAAATCAATTCTACCATCAAATAATTATAATATTTTTTTATAAAAAATAATTTGAGCACTATTTGTAGGTGCCTTTAACAATAATTTTAGCTTCAACGTTTAGGGTTGTTTGTTATAGAATTTCAAATCATAATTCATGTTTATTTATTTAAAGTTGGGTATCGAATTTTAAATTATATTTTATAATATATTTATTTTACTTTTTTCTATCACAATTTTTAATACACTAGTGTTGTGCACTTAAATATATGGATTAAGGTTTAATGACGTGGCTTGATGATTTTAGTTACACAAACAATAAATGTGAAAAGTTGATAGCATTTATGTGATGAGATGGATTGAGAGAATAAGTGCTTGAATATTAAATTTGCAAGAGTTTTGGTGTGTTCTTGAATTCTCTCCTGTTTTTTGTCATAAATAACCCATATATATAGGGTTTGGGAGAGTGGAGCTCACTCTCAACGAGGGAAAGTGACTCTACGGAACATTAAATGCTACAAGATTGACGTGACCCAGGTCGGAGGTCGCTTGGAAGGTCGTCCGGAATATCGGGCCTTTTGGCACCTCGCTGGGACGTCGCCCGAGATAATCCCGGATAATCAGGGATTTAGTCGTTTAAGTACTCCTAGCCATTCATCATTACTGTCTTTTACTGACATCCTTCTGATTAAGGCCGTCCTTAGGTATGCTCCTCGGCACTGCTCGTCTGACACTAGTCAAATCGTAGTTAATGCTTTGTACCTTTTGTCAGCACGCGACCTGCGAGGTGCATCTACTTTTCACATTCGTGCTCGATGGCCTACTGTTCGGTCCTCATCAGCGAGGTGTTATACTTGTGTAGAATTCGGTTTGGCTCCCTGGTCTATTTCCAGGTCGGGTCCGACCTCGCGCTCCAGGCACACAACAACTAGAACGACAAATCTCGTGTTAATGTAAAAACACGGAAATGAATTTACAACTTATTTCTTCAAATTTGAATGTGGAATATTGTGGGTTCAATCTCTAATTTATTCCTCCGATTCTTCTCTTCGTTGACTTTGACCTTTACTTCGATGACTTTTTGGAGTGATCCTCGCCTTAATCTTGTCTGGAGTTGAAGTGGTGGATTTTGTTGTGATTATACTGGAAAGTATGCTTTTTACTTTGTATAATCAAAACTGAATTTTCAGACTTATTTACTGAAATAAATTGTTTATCACTGATGCTTTAAATATTATCGAATGTTACATATATTTACTACATAACTGTTCAATAAGTCGTATGTGTTACATTGTAGTTAATTTAGTGATACCAAATCACAGAAGATTAAATTAACAGTCCCTTGTAACTAAAAGTACGCCATTCACGACCTAGATGGAAAAGAACAACCCATCGTGAAAGGTTGAAGTGTAAGGCTCAGATTGACTTGTCTTGACCAAGAGATTACACTAGTGCATGACTGATGCACTGAATAGGACCTACAGGAGGATAAATTCTTCAGAACTGAAGAAGGAAGAATTAGACCTCAGTGGTTCGTTATTTCTTAATCTTCGTTCCTTAAATAGGATCACGTATGATTGGTAACTATTGCTTTGACTTATCTGTTGGGATTATACTGAAAAGTATGCTTTTTACTTTGTATAATCGAAAATGAATTTTCAGACTTATTTACTGAAATAAATTGTTTATCACTGATGCTTTAAATATGATTGAATGTTATATATATATTTACTGCATAACTGTTCAATAATTCGTGACGCGTTACATCAGAGTTAATTTAGTGATACCGGATCACGTAAGATTAAATTAACGGTCCTTGTAACTAAAAGTACGCCATTCACGGCCTAGATGGAAATGAACAACCATCGCGAAAGGTTGAGATGTAAGGCTCAGATTGGTTTGTCTTGACCAAGAGATTACACTAGTGCATGACTGATGCGTTGAATAGGACCTACAGGAGGATAAATTCTTCAGAACTGAACAAGGAAGAATTAGACCTCAGTGGTTCGTTGTTTCTTAACCTTCGTCCCTTAAATAGGATCACGTGGGATTGGTAACTATTGCTTTGACTTATCATGGGTAGCAAATCAGAGAGATTCAATACTTTTTATCTTGGGCAATATTATTGGTCACATGTGATTGCTAAGATTTAATACTTAATAATCGTGTGCAAGACGCTTGCTTGATTTGCCCCCTTGGGAGGTTCATAAGTTTTATCATACCAAATCTTGCAAGTGGAATTAGTTTCCGGTATGGATAATAATGTTGAACCGTTCCTCGACCAAGGACAAAAGATATTAATTAACGGAAAGCTATTTCAAAGGCTTGAATTAATCAATGGGCTAGATAATCTTAAACACGGGAAATAATGACCGGAGCCATATTGATTTGTAATATGGGTTAAGATGGATGGTGCAATATTAATTATGTAGTGGGATTAATTAATATTTATTGACTTGAATTATATTGTGGCTCAATATTAGATATTCAAGATCCATTAGAAGGTCCAATCTTAATTCTCCTAAAGGCCCCCTGAGTAGCCCAACAAATAGTCCAATAACTGAAAAAGGTGATTAAAATAAAATAAATATTGTTGCTTAATATTTCCTCTAAATTTTCGAAAATTATGGATAAAAAGAGGAGAAAAGATTTTCTTTGAATTTTGTTATGGAATGAAGATATGTATTCTTGGAATACAAGATTATCTCATTAAATTCAAGAAATCTCCCACTTGGTTATCTATATAGAATATTTCGAAATTTTGAAAATATAGTGGGCAAAAGATTTTCTTGATTTTCTTGAAAAGATATTATGGAAGATATGTATTTCTTGAAATACAAGAATATCTCATAAATTCAAGAAGATCCAAATCTTGGATTCTTGTAACACTAAATTTTCGAAAATCACCATAATAGAGGAGGTGGGATTTTTGTGAAATATTTTAATTATGGGAAAAAGAATATAAAGGATATATTCAAGATTTCTTGGTGACCAAGAAAAGTCTTTTCCCACATTGAAATATCACTAAAATTTCGACCACTCTCTCACCTATAAATAGGGGATGATTAGTTCATTCCCAAGTACAATTCCATGTGCTGAAAATATTAGCAAATCCACAAAGGTGGTGCAACAAAGCTTATTTTTCCTTTTGTTAATTGTTCGACGAGTGTCCTTCCAATTTGGGATAGTTGAGCAAGGGCTAAGGAATCTTTGGGAAGTCCTTTTGGTTAGTCCGTCCGACCAAAGCCACTGCCATCCCGAGAGGTACGTTCACGTAAACCCATAGATTCCGCATGCGTAGGTTTTACGTGGCTTTTTATATGCATGATATGTTGTTGCAATTATTATTTGAATTAATATAGGATTAATTCATGCTAGTAATAATTAATGAATTAAATTTGTATTTAAATATTCACCCCGGATAGATCTCATGCAACTCATTCCCCAACAAGCGCATCGTATCGAGCCACTTTGTTTGCTCAATTTTTAAATTGTAATTTAATTCTTGGACATTAAATTTGAAATCGATAGAGAATCATAGATCCGCTTTTGCGGTATCCAATTGTCATGGATTTTAATGTTTTATTTTGCATGATATAAACCGTGATTTTTTAATTCGATTCGTCGTATTTGTTTTTTTTCGTGAGAAAATCCACGAGTAGACTAGGATTTGTTTGATTTGATCAATGTAATAGACTAGTCTAGATCTAGGTTTATTTATTTTTGTAAATAAATTGTAACCGGATCGAGAACGAAGAGACGAAGAATTAAAGGACGAAATCCGAACCAGATGATGTAGCGAGGGCGCTGGCAATAATATGGGCACAATAATATGGGCAGGGCGGCAGAGCCGAAGCGAGATGAGATGAGGGTCAAGACGGGCGCGCGCGCGCTCCAGCCGAAAGTGAAGGGGCGGATGTTGCGGTGCGCGATACGCAGAATCGCCGAGACGCGGGCGAGGCAGAGGCGGGCGAAAGAACGCGGATGCGAACGGATCGCGCCGCCGAGAATCGCTTGGACCCGCCGATACTCTTGAGGCGTCTTTAGAGGATCAAGGGTACGCCACCGGGCGGTGTCGAGGTCGCTTAGGTCGTCCCAAAAAGTGGCCGCGGGATCTTGATCGTGCATCCCAAATTGCGAGTCCGCTTGGCGTGGGCGGTTCGAGACGGCGTATTTTATTTCGAGACGAACGAGTGGGAGAAATTCGAGACGTGTTTCTTCAAGATCAAGCCAAGAAAAATCAAACCATGACAATTGGATAATTTGTGCCCAATATGTTTATTTTTTTCTGCTTTTGCTTGATTTATTTTGTGGTTATCTTATGCTTTATTTAATTTGTTTAAATGTGTTTTGCATGAGGGTTGCCAAATGGAAAAATCTCAACTTCAAAATTACTAAGTATGTTTTAAATAATTAATTGACAATTTTATTCCTGATAATAAAATTGAATTAATTTTGACCTCCATGATTTATTTATTTGTGAATTCTTTTGGAGAAATTCCCCCCACCTTACGGGTCAAAAGATAGGTTTCACATGAATGAATTCGAACAGATGATTGTGGGTTATTACTAGTGGCGGCGATGACCCTCCCCACGAGGCTCGATCAAAGCGAAATAGTAATCCTCAGTATTTAATCATGGTTATTACTTAGGTATAAAATTGATATGCATATACTTCCCCTCAAGTCCCCCCAATTTTATATTGGTCAAGTGAGCCAACTATTAATCTGGATATTAAAGGTTTGTAAATCGTTCTTGTTTGTAACTTTTTGAATGTGTTTAAATAATGACCCACCCCACGCGTGGGCTTATTTAAACTGTTTTTGAGATGTTGGTTGATGCATGTTCATATTTTTTTTGAGATTTTAATATGATGCATGTGATCAAACCTTGTGATATATTTGTGCTTATGCATATTATTGTTTATTTCAGTTCAGCATGTCGTTACCCTTTTAATCCACTGTTATTATACTTAAAGTCAATACAATATGGAAACTATATTGATTGGAAAATTATAATTGTCCTAACTGCACAAAAGCACAAGTGGATTTTGACACACCAAAATCAGATGAGCCAACTGACGAGTCAAAACATGCGGGACTCGTCAGATCACCTTGCTAGAGATGTCGTCGCTGAAAATGGTGGAGGGCAAACTCGTAAGGGATTACGTCCTCAAAATAGATGGCCCATCCCGAACAAACTTGAGATTCTCGAAAAACAGATTATGATCTGGAGACTCGGATGAATTGGTACTTCACTCTCTGCCCAAAAAGTTTTTGAGCATTTTGGCCTCGCTAGCTAATTTGTTGCAAGCTTTTGGTCTCGGCAGAAATGATGAAGAGGCACCAAACTCAAGCTTTGATTTAAGTGGTCCGCCTTTCATTTTATAGGCCAAGGGTGGGCAAGATAAAGAAGAGGACCAAAGGCCATAAGCAATAAAACTCAACTATTGCCAAGGGCAATGGTAAGATGAGGAATGTTTGTTGTGTCAAGGAAAATCCAAAGAGGAAGTGCTTAAGCTGCGGTGAGAGAGGACAATGGAGGTTTAGCCTGTTCCAACCCCAAAGGGACGGAAAGAAAGGTAATTCTCACACACTAGTTGTTGAAACTTGTTTAGCGGCGTATACTTCTCATTCGTGGGTGGTTGATACGAGATCCACTAATCATGTTGACTTCACGGGTTCTAAATGATCCGGCAACTTAGTGGGAGTGAGATCCTCATCACACTAGGCAACGTTACGAAAGTAGAAGACATTGCAATGCTACGTAAGTGGCAGATATTGCAATGCTACGATGGTAACGATTGTTGCAATACTACGCAAGTAGCAGACATTGCAATGCTACATGAGTAGCAGTTAAAGCAGTGGGAGAAGTGCACCTAACTTTTGAAGATAAAGTTTTTTTTGAGATTATCTTTATGTTCCCAGTTTTAGAAAGAATTCACTTTCAGTTTCTAAAATTCGATTAAAGGACACTAAGTTTCTTCTAATAAGAATGACATCATTTTTTGAAATGATGAGTGTACCTGTTACGGGACATTGATAGAAAATCTCTATACAATTAACTGTGCACACCACTCACAAAATGCATCCTATAACACATCAACTATTTCCGATAAAAGAGAGCGTGAACGAAATACTTCTTTGGCATCTAACATTAGGTCATATAAATCCAAAGAGGATCCAAAGGTTGGTGAAAGATGGTTCACTGGAGCGTCTCCAAGTTGAATCGATTCCAACCTGCGAATCATGTTTGGAGGGTGATATGACCAAGATGGCATTTGGAGCCAAAGGGAATGGGGCTAAAGAAGTGTTAGAGATCGTTCACATAGATGTATGTAGTCCAATGTCAACCAAAGCAAGAGGAGGTTATGAGTAATTTTATTGATGATTACTCAAGGTACGGTTACATTTCCCTTATGAAGCATGAATCTGAGACCTTTGAGAAATTCTAAGAATTTAAGGCTCAAACAGAGAATCATAGGGAAAAACGTATCAAGTCTCTACGATCTGATCGTGGAGGCGAATACCTCAGCGATGAGTTTTTGAACTACTTATCTAATGAAGGGATTGTATCTCAGCTCACTGCACCCGGAACCCCTCAACAAAACGGGGTTGCAGAGCGAAGTAACATAATTCTTTTGGAAATGGTTAGATCAATGATGAGTTATGCGGATCTTCCCAAGTCGTTCTGGGGTCATACCTTGGAAACAGCGACTTACATTCTGAACTTGGTGCTATCCAAATCAGTTCCCAAAACTCCCAAAGAATTGTGGACCGGGCGCAAGCCTAGTATAAGACACATGAGAATTTGGGGGCATCCGGCCTACGTGTTGGACAAGGAAGCCGGTAAGTTGGATCCTCGATCAGAATTAAGGTTGTTTGTAGGATACCCCAAGGGAACAAAAGGGTGTATGTTCTATGGTCCCCGAAGATCAAAAGGTGGTCATCAGCACCCACTTTAGATTTTTTGAAGAATACTATATGAACCAAAGAAAACCCAGAAGTGAGATTACCTTAAATGAGCTTAGTGGGCAAACCTCAATGCCAACTGTACTAGATGATATACCAAACAATACGCTTTCACAACCGGAGCCTCGTCGTAGTGGGAGGGTTGTTAGACAGCCTGAGAGATTCATGGGAATAGGAGAGTCCTCGAACTTGATTCCCGGACAAGTCGAATCAGACCCATGTACATATGACGAGGCACTCCAAGATAAGGATGCAGATTCTTGGCAAACAGCAATGAAAGCTGAAATGGGGTCTATGTTTCATAATAGAGTGTGGGAGCTAGTCGAACCACTTAATGGGGTCAAACCCATTGGATGCAAGTGGGTATATAAGAGGAAAAGAGGACCGGACGGGAAGGTTGAAACCTTTAAAGCACGACTAGTGGCAAAAGGTTATACTCAGAAAGAAGGGATCGATTATGAGGAAACTTTTTCGCCCGTAGCCATGCTTAAGTCCATCCGTATTCTCTTATCGATTGTTGCGCATTTCGACTTTAAAATCTGGCAAATAGATGTCAAGACAGCTTTCCTTAACGGAAGTCTTGATAAAGAGATCTATATGCAACAACCCCAAGGTTTCATTGAAACAGGCCAAGAACATATTGTTTATAAGCTCAAGAAGTCCATTTACGGATTCAAACAGGCATCCAGAGCTTGGAACCAATGTTTTGATCATGTTGTAAAGTCTTATGGGTTTGATCAAAACGAGTTTGAAAGTTGTGTGTATAAAAAGCATGTCGGAACTGCATTGGTATTCTTAGTACTATACGTAGATGACATTGTGATCATCGGGAACGATGTGAAGGTGTGATCAGACGTAAGGGCATGGTTTTCAAAATAGTTTGATATGAAAGACTTAGGGAAAACTGGACATATCCTTGGGATCAAGATAACTCGAGATCGCCAGAAAAGGATGATCGGGTTATCGCAAGTTTCATACATAGACGCTGGTTTTGAAACGATTCAGCATGCAAGATTCCAAGAAAGGATTCGTACCTTTCAGGCATGGAATCCATCTATCCAAGAAAATGTCCCCTAAGACGAAAGAGGAGATAGATGACATGAAAGGCATTCCTTATGCTTTGGCTGTCGGAAGTCTTATGTATGCAATCTTTGTATGCGAGACCCAGGATATCTTACTTTGTCGTGGCATGGTGGCAAGATATCAAAGTAACCCCGGAAAGAGCATTGAATGGCGATTAAAAAAAAATCGATGTATCCGAAAAGAACTTCGGGATAGAATGTTGGTTTATCGGTCGGAAGTCGATCCCCATTGGTTACTGTGGACTCGGTTTTCCAATCGGACATAGACTCGGAAAAAATCTACCTCTGGTAGTGGGTTTTGCATGGGGGAGGAGTCGTGACATGGAGAAGCGTCAAGGCGAAATCGTCACAGATTCTACCATGGAAGCGAATATGTAGGCTAATGCGAGGCGTGAAAAAGCGGTTTAGCTCAAGCACTTCCTTGTGGACTTAGATGTGGTTAAATTTGCCCGGCAGAATCATTTGTTTATTGTGACAATCTTGCCGGAGCGATTTGCAAATTCAAGGAACCAAGAGTCCACAAAGCCAAAGAAACACATTGAAAATACCATCTTATCTGAGTCATCGTTAAGAGAGGAGATATAGATGTGGCAAAGATAGCGTCGAGGACAACCCAGCGAGATCCATTCACAAAGAGTCCGCCTCTGAATACATTCGAGACATGTGGAAGGAATGGGTGTCAAGACCGCCGCCAATCTGCTTTGAGTATAAGTGGGAGAAATTATTAGGTTAAATTGTAGGTGACATTAGATGTCACGGACTACTCGAGACGTGTTGTAGTATACTTAAAAGCGGACTTTGAGTATAAGTGGGAGATTGTTGGGATTATCTTTGAAAAGTATGCTTTTTACTTTGTATAATCGAAAACCGAATTTTCGGACTTATTTATTTGAAATAAATTGTTTATCATCGATGCTTTAAATATGATTGAATGTTATATATATTTCTTTGCATAAGCTGCTCAATAATTAAATGCGTGTTACATTTGTAGTTAATTTAGTGATACCGGATCACGAAAGATTAAATTAACAGTCCCTTGTAACTAAAAAAAAATGTCGCCATTCACGACCTAGATGGAAATGAACAACCATCGCAAAAGGTTGAGATGTAAGGCTCGAGATTGGTTTGTCTTGACCAAGAGATTACACTAGTGCATGGTGATCTTGTTTGAATAGGACCTCTGAGGAGGATAAATTCTTGAATCCCGAACAAGGAAGAATTAGACCTCGGTGGTTCGTTGTTTCTTAACCTTCGTCCCTTAAATAGGATCACGTGGGATTGGTAACTATTGCTTTGACTTATCATGGGTAGCGAATCGGAGATTCAATACTTTTTATCTTGGGCAATATTATTGGTCACATGTGATTGCTAAGATTTAATACGAAGAATCGTGTGCAAAATCTGCTTGCTTGATTTGCCCCCTTGGGAGGTTTATAAGTTTTATCATACCAAATCTTGCAAGTGGAATTAGTTTTTCGGTATGGATAATAATGTTGAACCGTTCCTCGACCAAGGACAAAAGATATTAATTAACGGAAAGCTATTTCAAAGGCTTGAATTAATCAATGGGCTAGATAATCTTAAACACGGAAATAATGACCGGAGCCATATTGACTGTAATATGGGTTAAGATGGATGGTGCAATATTAATTATGTAGTGGGATTAATTAATATTTATGGACTTGAATTATATTGTGGCTCAATATTAGATATTCAAGATCCATTAGAAGGTCCAATCTTAATTCTCCTAAAGGCCCCCGGTAGCCCAACAAATAGTCCAATAACTGAAAAAGGTGATTAAAATAAAATAAATATTGTTGCTTAATATTTCCTCTAAATTTTCGAAAATTATGGATAAAAGAGGGAGAAAGATTTTCTTTGAATTTTGTTATGGAATGAAGATATGTATTCTTGGAATACAAGATTATCTCATTAAATTCAAGAAATCTCCCACTTGGTTATCTATATAGAATATTTCTAAATTTTGAAAATATAGTGGGCAAGAAAGATTTTCTTGATTTTCTTGAAAAGATATTATGGAAGATATGTATTTCTTGAAATACAAGAATATTTCATAAATTCAAGAAGATCCAAATCTTGGATTCTTGTAACAC
This sequence comes from Stenogyne calaminthoides, assembly GCA_037126765.1. Taxonomy (NCBI): domain Eukaryota; kingdom Viridiplantae; phylum Streptophyta; class Magnoliopsida; order Lamiales; family Lamiaceae; genus Stenogyne; species Stenogyne calaminthoides. Next base: position 25,064,965 of record JBBCBC010000022.1, on the reverse strand, counting down.
TAAATTTTCGAAAATCACCATAATAGAGGAGGTGGGATTTTTGTGAAATATTTTAATTATGGGAAAAAGAATATAAAGGATATATTCAAGATTTCTTGGTGACCAAGAAAAGTCTTTTCCCACATTGAAATATCACTAAAATTTCGACCACTCTCTCACCTATAAATAGGGGATGATTAGTTCATTCCCAAGTACAATTCCATGTGCTGAAAATATTAGCAAATCCACAAAGGTGGTGCAACAAAGTTTATTTTTCCTTTTGTTAATTGTTCGACGAGTGTCCTTCCACCGGATAGTTGAGCAAGGGCTAAGGGAATACTTGGGAAGTCCATTTGGTTAGTCCGTCCGACCAAAGCCACTGCCATCCCGAGAGGTACGTTCATGTAAACCCGTAGATTCCGCATGCGTAGGTTTTACGTGGCTTTTTATATGCATGATATGTTGTTGCAATTATTATTTGAATTAATATAGGATTAATTCATGCTAGTAATAATTAATGAATTAAATTTGTATTTAAATATTCACCCCGAATAGATCTGTGCAACTCATTCCCCAACATTATCATGGGTAGAGAATCAACGAGATTCAATACTTTTTATCTTGAGCAATATTATTAGTCACATGTGATTGCTTTAAAAAAATCTGAAATCTCGTGTGCAAGTCTTGCTTTGTTTGATTTGCCCCCTTGGGAGGTTCATAAGCTTTATCATACCAAATCTTGCAAGTGGAATTAGTTTCCGGTATGGATAATAATGTTGAACCGTTCCTTGACCAAGGATAAAAGATATTAATTAATGGAAGGCTATTTCAGTGGCTTGAATTAATTAATGGGCTAGATAATCTTAAACACGGGAAATAATAACCAGGAGTCATATTGACTGTAATATGGGTTAAGATGGATAGTGCAATATTAATTATGTAGTGGGATTAATTAATATTTATGGGCTTGAATAATATTGTGGCTCAATATTAGATATTCAAGGTTCATTAGAAGGTCCAATCTTAATTCTCCTAAAGGCCCCCTGAGTAGCCCAACATATAGTCCAATAACTGAAAAAGGTGATTAAAATAAAATAAATATTAATATTTTCGAATTTTATAGATAAGATGGGAGAAAGATTTTCTTTGAATTTTGTTATGGAATGAAGATATGTATTCTTGGAATACAAGATTATCTCATTAAATTCAAGAAATCTCCCACTTGGTTATCTATAATATAGATTTCGAAATTTTTGAAAATAAAGGGCAAGAAAGATTTTCTTGATTTTCTTGAAAAGATATTATGGAAGATATGTATTTCTTGAAATGCAAGAATATCTCATAAATTCTAGAAGATCCAAATCTTGGATTCTTGGCACCCTATATTTTCGAAAACTCCATAAAATAGAGTAGGTGTGATTTTTGTGGAATATTATAATTATGGAAAAAAGAATATAGGAGATATATTCAAGATTTCTTGGAGATCAAGAAAAGATTTTCCCACATTGTTTTATCACAAAATTTTCGTCCACCTTGTGCTCTATAAATAGGGGATGATTCTTTCATTCCCAAGTACAATTCCATGTGCTTGAAAAATTAGTAAATCCACAAAGGTGGTGCAACATAATTTATTTTCCTTTTGTTAATTGTTCACAAGTGTCCTTCCACCGGATAGTCGAACAAGGGCTAAGGGAATACTTGGGAAGTTCTTTCGGTTAGTCTAATCAGCCACACCGTTGCCATCCCAAGAGGTACGTTCACGTAATCTCGTAGAATTCCGCATGCGTAGGTTTTACGTGAATTATTATATGCATGATATGTTGTTGGATTATTATTTGAATTAATATAGGATTAATTCATGCTAGTAATAATCATAAGAATTAAATTTGTATTTAAATATTCACCCCAAATAGATCTGTGCAACTTATTCCCCAACAACTGGTATCAGAGTCACGGTTTCGGGCTCTGAATTTTTTAAATTGTAATTTAATTAGTTGACATTAAATTTGAAATTGGATAGTAGAATTGCTAGATCTGTTTTGCAGGAATCCAATTGTCATGGAATTTAATGTGTTTATTTATGCATGCATATAAATTGTGGTTTTTAATTCGATTCGTTCGGATTCGTTTTGCCTCGTGAGAAAATCCACGAGTAGATTAGGATTTGTTTGATTTGATCAATATAATAGACTAGTCTTGATCTAGGTTCATTTATTTTTTGTAAATAAATTGTAACCGGATCGAAAACGAGGATGGAGATGAAGAATTAAAGGACAAAATCCAGAACCGTGCGTAGGCGGCGTGCGTCGTCGCGCTTGAACGCGTGCCAAAGGAGGCACGCTGACAGACGCTTGAGGACGCCAGCCGCACGGGCGCGGCGTAGGCGGGGGTCGAGCTCACGCGAGGATCTCACGCTGGGATCCGCGGGGCGCGCAGACGCGTGCACCGTAGGTCGAAGGTGGACGGAGGCGGATGTGCGCTGGCACGCTAAGGGGACGGCGCGCCGCCAGAATCCGTACGGGCGAGGGCGAAAGGCTATACAGATGTGCTCGCGGGTTACACGCGCCGCCGAGAGTCGCCGAAAGCCCCGCTTAGGTCGCCGAGGCGCGGGCGCGGCGCTGAAGGCCGCCGAAAAGGTCGCTCCGCCAAGCTGCCGAGAGACTGAACTCCCCGGCCAAATGGGCCAGCGTATGCCGAGACTCCAGTATTTTTTCAGACGACGAAATGGAGAAATTCAAGACGGTAAGCTTTCAAGATCAAGCCAAGAAAACTTTCCATGACAATTGATAATTTGTGCCCAATATGTTTATTTTTCTGCTTTTGCTTGGATTTATTTTGTGCTATCTTATGCTTTTATTTAATTTTTGTTTAAATGTGTTTGCATGAGAATTGCCCAATGAAAAATCTCACCTTCAAAATTACTAAGTATGTTTAAATAATTAATTGACAATTTTATTCCGGATAATAAAATTGAATTAATTTTGACCTCCATGATTTATTTATTTGTGAATTCTTTTGGAGAAATTCCCCCCACGGGACGGTCAAAAGATAGCTTTCACATGAATGAATTCCAAATGGATGATTGTGGGTTATTACTAGTGGCGACGATGACCCTCCCCACGAGGCTCATTCAACACGAAATAATAATCCTGTATTTAATCATGGTTATTACTTAGGTATAAAATTGATATGCATATACTTCTCCGAAGTCCCTGTCAATTTTATATTGGGCAAGTGGGAGTCAACTATTAATCTGGATATTAAAGGTTTGTAATTGTTCTTGTTTGTAACCTGCTTGAATGTGTTTAAATAATGACCCACCCCACGTGGCTTATTTAAACTGTTTTGAGATGTTGGTTGATGCATGTTCATATTTTTTGAGATTTTAAATATGATGCATGTGATCGAATCTTGTGATATACTTGTGCTTATGCATATAGTTATTTATTTCAGTTCAGCATGTCGTTACCTTTTAATCCACTGTTATTATACTTAAAGTCAATACAATATGGAAACTATATTGATTGGAAAATTATAATTGTCATAACTACACAAAAGCACAAGTGGATTTTTGACACACCAAAATCAGATGAGCCAACTGACGAGTCAAAACATGCGGGACTCGTTAGATCACCTTGCGAGAGATGTCATCGCTGAAAATGGTGGAGGGCAAACCCGTAAGGGATTACGTCCTCAAAATAGATGGCCCATCTGAACAAACTTGAGATTCTGAATGCAGATTATGATCTGGAGATTCAGATGAATTTGGTACTTCACTCTCTGCCCAAAAAGTTTTTGAGCATTTTGGCCTCACTAGCTAATTTGTTGCAAGCTTTTGGTCTCGGCAGAGATGTAGATAAGGCACCAAACTCAAGCTTTGACGGCAAGTGGTCCGTCTTCATCTTCTAGACCAAGGGAAGGCAAGATAAAGAAGAGGACCAAAAGCCATAAGCAATTAAACTCAACTGTTGTCAAGGGCAATGGTAAGATGAGGAATGCTTGTGATGTCAAGAAAAATCCAAAGAGGAAGTGCTTAAGCTGCGGTGAGAGAGGACAGTGGAGGTTTTGCCTGTTCCAACCCCAAAAGGGACGGAAAGAAAGGTAATTCTCACGCACTAGTTGTTGAAACTTGTTTAGCGGCATATACTTCTCAGTCGTGGGTGGTTGATACGAGATCCACTAATCATGTTGGCTTCACGGGTTCAAACTGATTCGGCAACTTAGTGGGAGTGAGATCCTCATCACACTGGGCGACGTTACGAAAGTAGCAATTATTGCAATGCTACGTGAGTGGCAGATATTGCAATGCTACGATAGTAATGATTATTGCAATACTACACAAGTAGCAGACATTGCAATGCTACATGAGTAGTGGTTAAAGCAGTGGGAGAAGTGCACCTATCTTTTGAAGATAAAGTTTTTTTTGAGATTATTTTTATGTTCCCAGTTTTAGAAAGAATTCACTTTCAGTTTCTAAAATTCGATTAAAGGACACTAAGTTTCTTCTAATAAGAATGACATCATTTCTTGAAATGATGAGTGTATCTGATACTGGACATTGATGGAAAATCTCTATACAATTAACTGTGCACACCACTCACGAAATGCATCCTATAACACATCAACTATTTCCGACAAAAGAAAACGTGAACGAGACACTTCTTTGGCATCTAAGATTGGGTCATATAAATCCAAAGAGGATCCAAAGGTTGGTGAAAGACGGTTCACTGGAGTTTCTCCAAGTTGAACCAATTCCAACCTGTAAATCATGTTTGGAGGGTAAAATGACCAAGAGGGCATTTGGAGCCAAGGGGAATAGGGCCAAAGAAGTGTTAGAGATCGTTCACACAGATGTATGTGGTCCAATATCAACCAAAGCAAGAAGAGGTTATGAGTATTTTGTCACTTTTGTTAATGATTACTCAAGGTACAGTTACATTTTCCTTATGAAGCATAAATCTGAGACCTTTGAGAAATTCAAAGAATTTAAGGCTCAAATAGAGAATCATAGGAAAAAATCGTATCAAGTCTCTACGATCTGATCGTGGAGGCGAATACCTCAGCGATGAGTTTTTGAACTACTTATCTGATGAAGGGATTGCATCCCAGCTCACTGCACCCGGAACCCCTCAACAAAACGGGGTTGCAGAGTGAAGAAACAGAACTCTTTTGGAAATGGTTAGATCTATGATGAGTTATGCGGATCTTCCCAAGTCGTTCTGGGGTCATGCCTTGGAAACAGCAGCTTACATTCTGAACTTGGTGCCATCCAAGTCGGTTCCAAAAACTCCCAAAGAATTGTGGACCGAGCGCAAGCCTAGTATGAGACACATGAGAATTTGGGGGTGTCCGGCCTACGTGTTGGACAAGGAAGCCGGTAAATTGGATCCTCGATCAGAATTAAGGTTGTTTGTATGATACCCCGAGGGAACAAAATGGTGTATGTTCTATGGTCCCGAAGATCAAAAGGTGGTCATAAGCACCCACTTTAGATTTTGGAAGAAGACTATATGAACGAAAGAGAACCCAGAAGTGAGATTACCTTAAATGAGCTAAGAGGGCAAACCTCAATGCCAACTGTACTAGATGATATACCAAACGACACGCTTTCACAACCGGAGCCTCGTCGTAGTGGGAGAGTTGTAAGACATCCCGAGAGATTCATGGGAATAGGAGAGTCCTTGGACTTGATTCCCGGACAAGACGAATCAGACCCATGGACATATGACGAGGCACTTCGAGATAAGGATGCAGATTCTTGGCAAACAGCAATGAAAGCCAAAATGGGTTCTATGTTTCATAACAGAGTGTGGGAGCTAGTCGAACCACTTAATGGGGTCAAACCCATTGGTTGCAAGTGGGTGTACAAAAGAAAAAGAGGACCGGACGGGAAGGTGGAAAACTTCAAAGCAAGACTAGTGGCGAAAGGTTATACTCAGAAAGAAGGGATCGATTATGAGGAAACTTTTTCGCCAGTAGCCATGCTTAAGTCTATCCGTATTCTCTTATCGATTGTTGCACATCTCGACTTTAAAATCTGGCAAATGGATGTCAAGACAGCTTTCCTTAACGGAAGTCTTGATGAATAGATCTATATGCAACAACCCCAAGGCTTCATTGAAAAAGGCCAAGAACACCTAGTTTGTAAGCTCAAGAAGTCCATTTACGGACTCAAACAGGCATCCAGAGCTTGGAACCAATGTTTTGATCATGTTATAAAATCTTATGGGTTCGATCAAAATGAGTTTGAAAGTTGTGCGTATAAAAAGCGTGTCGGAACTGCATTGGTATTCTTAGTACTATAAGTAGATGACATTCTGATCATCGGGAACGATGTAAAGTTGTTATCAGACGTAAGGGCATGGCTTTCAAAATAGTTTGATATGAAAGACTTAGGGGAAGCCGCACACATCCTTGGGATCAAGATCACTCGAGATCGCAAGAAAATGATGATAGGATTATCGCAAGCTTCATACATAGACACTGTCTTGAAACATTTCAGCATGCAAGATTCCAAGAAAGGCTTCGTACCTTTCAGACATGGAATCCATCTATCTAAGAAAATGTCCCCTAAGACGCAAAAGGAGATAGATGACATGAAAGGTATTCCTTATGCTTCGGCTGTCGGAAGCCTTATGTATGCAATGCTGTGTACGAGACCGGATATCTGCTTTGTCGTTGGCATGGTGGCGAGATATCAAAGTAACCCGGGGAAAGAGCATTGGACGACAGTTAAAAACATTCTGAAGTATCTAAAAGAACTCGGGATAGAATGTTAATTTATCAGTCAGATAGTCCAATCCCCATCGGCTACACGGACTCGAATTTCCAATCAGACTTAGATTCCAGAAACTATCTGCCTCAGTTAGTGTGTTTCTATTTGGGAAGTGTAGCCATCAAATGGACAAGTGTGAAGCAGAAATGCATCACTGACTCAACCATGGAGGTCGGGTAAGTAGCTGCTTGTGAAGCAGTGAAGGAACCGATTTGGCTCTATACCTTCTTAGTGGACTTGGATGGAGTTCCGAATTTGTCTAGCAATATTTGCTAGGGGCAGTTGCAAATTCAAGGGAACCAAGAGTCCACGAGTCAAACAAACACACTAAAGGAAAGACATCTTATACGAGAAATCGTTAAGAGAGGAGATATAGATGTGGCAAAGATAGCGTCTGAGGACAACCTACCAGATCCATTCACAAAGAGTCTGCCTCTGAATACATTCGAGAGACATGTGGAAGGAATGGGTGTTAAGACCGTTGCCAATCTGCTTTGAGTATAAGTGGGAGAAATTATTAGGTTCATGTAGGTGACATTAGATGTCACGGACTACACGAGATATGTTGTAGTATACTTAAAAGCAGACTTTGAGTATAAGTGGGAGATTGTTGGGATTATACTGGAAAGTATGTTTTTTACTTTGTATAATCAAAACTGAATTTTTAGACTTATTTACTGAAATAAATTGTTTATCACTGATGCTTTAAATATTATCGAATGTTACATATATTTACTGCATAACTGTTCAATAAGTCGTACGTGTTACATTGTAGTTAATTTAGTGATACCAGATCACAGAAGATTAAATTATCAGTCCCTTGTAACTAAAAGTACGCCATTCACGACCAAGATGGAAATGAACAACCCATCGTGAAAGGTTGAAGTGTAAGGCTCAGATTGGCTTGTCTTGACCAAGATATTACACTAGTGCATCACTGATGCACTGAATAGGACCTACAGGAGGATAAATTCTTCAGAACTGAACAAGGAAGAATTAGACCTCAGTGGTTCGTTATTTCTTAATCTTCGTTCCTTAAATAGGATCAAGTATGATTGGTAACTATTGCTTTGACTTATCATGGGTAGAGAATCAACGAGATTCAATACTTTTTATCTTGGGCAATATTATTAGTCACATGTGATTGCTAAGATTTAATACGAAGAATCGTGTGCAAGTGCGCTTGTTTGATTTGCCCCCTTGGGAGGTTCATAAGCTTTATCATACCAAATCTTGCAAGTGGAATTAGTTTCCGGTATGGATAATAATGTTGAACCGTTCCTTGACCAAGGATAAAAGATATTAATTAATGGAAAGCTATTTCAGTGGCTTGAATTAATTAATGGGCTAGATAATCTTAAACACGGGAAATAATAACCGGGAGTCATATTGACTGTAATATGAGTTAAGATGGATAGTGCAATATTAATTATGTAGTGGGATTAATTAATATTTATGGGCTTGAATAATATTGTGGCTCAATATTAGATATTCAAGGTCCATTAGAAGGTCCAATCTTAATTCTCCTAAAGGCCCCCTGAGTAGCCCAACATATAGTCCAATAACTGAAAATGGTGATTAAAATAAAATAAATATTGTTGCTTAATTTTTCCTTAATATTTTCGAATTTTATAGATAAGATGGGAGAAAGATTTTCTTTGAATTTTGTTATGGAATGAAGATATGTATTCTTGGAATACAAGATTATCTCATTAAATTCAAGAAATCTCCCACTTGGTTATCTATAATAGAGATTTCGAAATTTTTGAAAATAAAGGGCATAAAAGATTTTCTTGATTTTCTTGAAAAGATATTATGGAAGATATGTATTTCTTGAAATACAAGAATATCTCATAAATTCAAGAAGATCCAAATCTTGGATTCTTGGCACCCTATATTTTCGAAAACTCCATAAAATAGAGTAGGTGGGATTTTTGTGAAATATTATAATTATGGGAAAAAAAATATAGGAGATATATTCAAGATTTCTTGGAGATCAAGAAAAGATTTTCCCACATTGTTTTATCACAAAATTTTTGTCCACCTTGTGCTCTATAAATAGGGGATGATTCTTTCATTCCCAAGTACAATTCCATGTGCTTGAAAAATTAGTAAATCCACAAAGGTGATGCAACATAATTTATTTTCCTTTTGTTAATTGTTCACACGTGTCCTTCCACCGGATAGTCGAACAAGGGCTAAGGGAATACTTGGGAAGTTCTTTCGGTTAGTCTAATCAGCCACACCATTGTTATCCCAAGAGGTACGTTCACGTAATCTCGTAGAATTCCGCATGCGTAGGTTTTACGTGAATTATTATATGCATGATATGTTGTTGGATTATTATTTGAATTAATATAGGATTAATTCATGCTAGTAATAATCATAAGAATTAAATTTGTATTTAAATATTCACCCCGAATAGATCTGTGCAACTTATTCCCCAACAGATTTGAGACGTCGATCCAAGGACTTGATGTCTTGTTTTGAATCGAAAGTTGTTATTGGAGGCTTTCTGGATGAAGGTTTTCGAATTTGATGAAGAACAATCTTTAAATCTTTAAGTACTTGATGAAGATCTTTGAATCTTCAAAGATTGAACGAAGAACGCTTTTGAGGAGAAACACTAAATCGGATACACCTTAATCTCGGATCGGGAGTCGTTACTGGAGGGCTTGCACGAAGAGCACTTAAAGCTCATGAAGAACGTCTTCAAATCTTCGAAGGCTTGAAGAACGTCTTTGAAGAAAACGTCTGATCGGAAGGGCTTGGAGCCTTGATCTCGAATCGAACTTCGTTCCTGGATGCTTGCACGAAGAACACCTCTGAATTTTCAAGAACGCCTTCGATCTTTGTGGAGAATTATGAAGTCTTGAAGCTTGAGTATTCAGTTATGTCTTGTTGTTAAGCTTGTGTGTGAAAAATGAATGAGGAAGACCCCTATTTATAGGTGTAGAATAGGATTTTGGGCTTAGGCTTAACAGACTTTGTCTGGCGGGCCGAAAGATTCTAGAATTTTTTAGAACTATCTTATGGGCTTTTAGGATTTTGGCTGAACTTGATTGATCTTACTGGGCTTTCAAAAGTCCAGCTTGATTTATTGGACTTTAAAGGTCCAATCTTGACTTGTTGTACTTTCAAGGCCCGGTCTTGACTTATTGGACTTTCGAGACCCAATCTTTATTTATTGGACTTTAAAGGTCAAATCTTCATTTATTGGACATTAGAGGTCCAATATGATTCATTAGGTTGTGTGACTTGACTTGGTCCTAATTAATTTAATGGGTCGATGACGCCATTAATTAATTTATTTTAGAAAATAATTTTATTTATAGTCCCAATAATAAATTTAATTAGCATGTAATTTCCATGCACCGCCTTTTAATTGGGTGTAATTTTAATTTTCTTACATACACTATCAATCATCTATCACATACTCTTTAATTATTATTATCTACACAGTTCAACATTTTCTCTCCTTATTTTCTACTTTACATACTATATCTTCTACTTTAAACACAATTTTCAATACACAATCAATTATTTATTAAATAATTTTTAAAATTATACCCCATTAAATCCCCTCAAAACTTGGAACAGACAACCCCTTGGAATATTTCTTAAAGCTCAAAGGTTTTTTTTGACAGACTTGAAGCTCAAATTTAATATAGTTAAATTGCTAGTTGAACTTTATATTTTCAAGATCATTTTTAGCCAGGCTTGATCATAGAATCTCTAAAACCATCATTTTCAATAGTCATGAATTTTAAAGTCAAACTTTGAGATTCCCATTTCAACATAAATTATTGGTAAGCTTTGCTCAATTATTTTGAATCCACATTAATCAAGTTATCATATGATTCTCACTTGAAGATCATGTCTAGAAAATAAATCCATTCAAACAATTTATGGGTTACAAAATAGGATATACATGTACAAAAATAATCCAAATCAGTTATTTCCCCCTTATTTGGTTATTGAATTTTAGAATTAATTAAAAGATAACTCTTCCTGTCACCCGAATTTCATAGAGAGAAAAATATTGTGAGTAATTTTAAAAATATGGTGAATGTGATATACTCGATACATGTGGATTTTATGGAAAGAAGAATATGTCATTATTTCAGAGCTCCGTCCCTTCTTCTTCATTACAAAAAAGTTGAAGATAATAATCGATATTGCACATCCGTGATCTAGTGAGATGCTCTGTTTGTGTTTAAATTTTTTTTCGAGATTGCTTTATTTTATCTGTTAATGTGCAATTTTTTTCAAAACATAAATTGATCTTGAATTTCTTAAGCATTCTAACTAAATTAATGTCTTGCTATTTTAATTCAGATAATGATTTTTTGTGTTTTGGATTTTCAAGTGAGCCTGAGAATTGTATCATGCTAAATGATGGTATGGTGTGTGTGCCCAATTTTTTTTTTTTTTATTTACAAATGTGCAATGTAACCTGATCATTTGCAAGATGTTCACTTTGAGTGTGCAATATTAACTTGATCGTGTGCAAGATTTTCGCCAATATCAATGGGGTTTTGTTTTCCACCTTTTAGAAATAGAGATTTTCAAAAAAAAAAAAAAAAAAAAAAGGGATTAGAGAATTCTTCCACTCCAGAAGCCAACGGTTTACCATTGGAACATGAATTACTCCACAAAATACGTCGGACGGTAATGTTAATTACTCCAACCGAAAGTTCTGGATACTTGTTTTCATTCTCCAAGAACTTCCAAGTCATAATGCAATGATCATGAAGTTGTAAAGTCGTATCATGGAGTGATTACCATAAAATCGTAAAGCACCTGATTACGAGGAAATGTTATTTGACTGGAAAAAAGTATAACTCTTTCCTCGATTTTATCAATTTCACAACCTTGAACAACAATTCTAACTTTGTTTCTTATGTATGATGTTATATATACATCAATTTTATTCTTATAAATCCACTTAGTTCCAATAATATTTGTATCAACAGAACTAAACTTCAACTTTAATTTGTTTCTTATGATGTTACTAGATTCATTAATTTTATTCTTATAATTCCACTTAGTTCCAGTGACATTTGTATCAGCAATATATGGAACTAAACTCCACGTGGCCTTTATATGTTGGATGATATTTTTATAACTTTGAAGGAGGGTTCTTACCTAGTGTCAATTACTCAATATTACATTAATAAAAAAATCATACATAATACAATTCGATTTCTAAAAATGTTGTCACATTACTCACATTAGTATCAATATTTATTATTGTTAGAACAAGAGTTGAATTCAACTAATACCTTTTCTATCTGCAACTAAGACTCCTAGCACAGATATCCAGAAAATAACAACGACAAAACGATCAAGAACACAACAAAATATTTTACGTGGTTCGATCAAAGTGATCTACATCCACGGAGGATCAGGGACGACTTTACTATCACTCAATCAAAGATTACAAGATACAAACCCGTTCAATCTACCGAACATTCACCAAGTTCTAATCTATGTGATTAAGAACTCTGAATCTCTAAATGAACTTTGAATCTCTCTAAGATCTCAAGTGAATTCTCTTTCTAATTCTTCTTATTCGAATGTTCTCTCTAATTTGTTAATTTGATTCTGATGTGAAGTTCTCTCTCTACTTGAATCAATGACTAAACACTTCTATTTATAGAGCCCAACCTCCTAACAACCTCTAATAGAATCTGGCACTCGCAACTGCTTTAGATTCTCCTTCGCTCTCCTTTAAAACTGACACTAACAGATTCAGGGCTGTTTTCCATCCTGAGGCACTCAGTAGACTTTTCTCGTCCTGAACCATTCAGCGGACTTCTACCAACCTGAGCTAAAATACTCAGTTCAGTAGACTTTGAACAACTCAGTAATATATGTCCTGCATCCTGAATAACTCAGTGGACCTGAACAACCCTCCCTGAATTCATCAGCGTTGAAGAGTATCTCCACAATATTACCTCTGATCCTGAAAAGTATTAGTAAGGTTGTTCCATAGATATTGCATTTACATCATCAATTCTCCACCTCAATGCAATAACCATCCCATCCTTTCCTCAAGCTCTCTGACCTCAGAGGGTACCCACTGATCTGAGTTGAATCAAACTCAGACAGTGTTTGAACTTTGAACTGGGCAAGGCCTTTGTGAACATATCAGCAGCATTGTCTTCAGTTGGGACTTTGCTCACAGCAACAATGTTCTTCTCCACCACATCTCTAACAAAATGAAGCCTCACATCAATATGCTTAGACCTCTCATGAAAAACATGATGCTTAACCAAGTGAAGAGTACTTTAATTGTCACACTTGATAGTCACAACCTTCTGAATAATCCCAAATTCCTTCACAATCCCTTTCAACCACATTGCCTCCTTGACTGCCTCTGTCATAGCCATGTATTCTGCTTCAGTTGTAGAGAGTGCCACTACTGACTGAAGAACAGCTCTCCAACTGATTGCAGTACCATACAATATAAACACATATCCACTGAGAGATTTTCTTGTGTCCACACTACCAGCAAAATCTGAGTCAACAAACCCCTGAAGTGGACTTCCCACATCTCCTGTTTTTTCAAACATTAATCTTAAATCAGTAGATCCATTCAGATATCTCATGACCCACTTCAGAGCTTCCCAATGAGGTCTTCCAGGGTTGGCCATAAACCTGCTTACTAAACTGACAGCATGTGTCAGGTCAGGCCTACTGCAAACCATAGAATACATGATGCTTTCCACTGCATTAGTATAAGGAACCTTACTCATTTGTATCTTCTCTAACTCAGTTTTAGGTGACTGAGCTTTAGTTAACCTGAACTGCTGGCTCAGGGATGTATTCACAGCCTTTGACTGATGCATCTGAAATCTTCTCAGCACCTTCTGAAGATAGTCTTTCTGAGATAAGAACAACTTTCCAGCTTTCCTGTCTCTTAAGATATCCATGCCCAAAATCCTCTTGGCATTCCCCAAATCCTTCATGTCAAACTTTCCACTCAGTTTAGCCTTCAAACTGTTAATCTTACTCATGCTTTTACTAGAAATGAACATATCATCCACATATAGTAAGAGATATGTAATGACCTGATCACCTTGCTTCTCTAGATACACACTGTTGGGGTTATACTGAAAAGTATGCTTTTACTTTGTATAACCAAACTGAAGTTTCTTATTTATTTACTGAAATAAATTATTTAATCACTGTTGCATTAAATATGAATGAATGTTATATATGTTTATTGCAAACTCGTTCAATAAGACAATATGTATTACGTTGTAGTTAATTTGGTGATACCCGATCACTGAAGATCAAATTAACAGCTATCGTAATTAAGTACAAATTCACAACCCAGATGGAAATGAACGAACCATCATGAACGGTTGAAGTGTGAGACCCAAATTGGCCTGTCTTGACCAAGGGATCACACTAGCGCATTTAGGTGTGCTGAATGAGGACCTACAGGAGGACAAATTCTTCGGTACTGAATATACAAGAATTAGACCTCAGTGGTGCGTTGTTTCTTAATCTCCGTCCCTTAAATAGGATCGAGTGAAATTAATAACTATTGACTTGACTTATGATGGGAAGAGAGTCAATGTGATTCGATACCTTATATCTTGGGCAATATTATTAATTACATGACGATTGCTGACATTTAAAATGGAGAATCGCGTGCAAGTACGTCTTGCTTGATTTGTCCCCTTGGTGGGCTCATATCCTTTATCATGCCAAATCTTGCAAGTGGAAATTTATTTCCGGCATGGATAATAATGTTGAGTTGTCTTTACTCCAAGGACAAAGATATTAATTAATATAAAGCTTGTTCAGTGGCTTAATTAATTAATGGACTAAGATAATCTTAAACGCGGGAAATAATGACCGGGAGCCATGTTATATGTGAAATCGTAATATGGGTTAAGATGGATAGTTCAATATTAATTTTATAGTGGAGTAAATTAATATTAATGGACTTGAATAATATTTGGCCCAAAATATTATAGCTTCATAGTCCATTGGAGGTCCAATATTAATTCTCCTAAAGGCCTCCCAAATAGCCCAAAATAAATTTCAATTAATGAGAGTGAGAAGAAAATATTCTTGCTATAATTTCAAGTGTAATTTTCGAAAATCTTGTCTATTAAAGGAAGAAAAGATTGTCTTGATTTTCTTGTAGATATTTTATGGAAAGAGAAATTATTGTAGGAATACATAATTATCCCATAAATTAAAGAAGTCAAATCTTGACTCCTTCTATAGTGTAGATTTCGAAAATATTGGGTAGAAGAGGGGAAAGATATTTTTATGGAAAATTTAATTAAGGAGAAAAGAATATAGGAGATATATTCAAGATTTCTTGGAGATCAAGAAAAGATTTTCTTCCTTATTTTCCTAGCCCTAAATTTTGCCCCCCCCTCCTCCCTATTTATAGGGGATGAGCTCTTCATTCCCAAGTGCAATTCCATGTGTTGGAAATATTAGAAATCCACAAAGGTGGTAGCAAAATATTTAATTTCTCTCCCATTAAAATCGTTCATTGAAATCTTCCCACCGGATAGCGTTCGTGGACTTTGAGGATATATTTGGGAAGGCTCTTGGGTTGATTCATCTGTTTGGTTCTTCAAGAGGTTAGTAATTCAGTAACTCCTAGTTCCGCATGTTTAGGATTTACGTGAATTATGTGTACGCATGTTGTTTATTAATATGTTGAATTAATTTAGGATTAATTCATGTTATTAACTAACTGTTTAATTTAAATATGTATTTAAATAATCACCTCGAATAGATTCGGGCACCCCAAATTTTCCAACAACTTGTATCAGAGCTCTAGTTTCGAGCTTTGATTTTTTTAATTGTTGGACATTAAATTTAAATTGGATAGTAGAATTGCTATATCTGTTTTGCAGGTATCCAATTGTCATGGTATTTAATGTGTTTATTTTCATGAGTATGAATGAATGGTTTTTAATTCGACTCGTTCGGATTTGTATTTCTCGTGAGAAAATTCACGAGTAGATTAGGCTATTTGATTTGTTCAATGTAATAGACTAGTCTAGATTTAAGGTATTTATTTTTCGTTAAATAAATAGAAACCCTCAAAAGACGGAGCATGTAATTAAAAGAGTGGATCCGAAATAAGACATGGGCGCATGCGCCGCCGAACGCGTTAGCGGGAGGCACGCGACGCGAACGGACGACGCCAAGACGCCGTTTGGCCTAGGATTCGCCTCAGCGGGCGCCAGCGAAGAAACCGGGAGCGGGAGCTAGCAACAAGGTAAAGATGCGAAAAGGGCGCGCGTTAAAGGCGTACGCAAGGCGGGCGAAGTACGCCGCTGGGCGCCGAACCGGTTGAGGTCGCTAAGAGATCGTATAAGGGCGAGGCGCAAGGCTTAGGGCGACGGGCATCAATGGCCAAGTACTAGCCGATATGGGCGCATCCCGGACCACGAAGCCGTTTGGCGTGGCGCTTAAGACGGAGTTCTTTCGAGGACGAACGAGCGGGAGAAATTCAAGACGACAAGCTCAAAATCAAGTCAAGGAAAATCAAACCATGACAGTTGGATAATTTATGCTCAATGTGTTTATTTTCTGCTTTGCTTGATTTATTACTGTTGTTTTTTCTTGTGCTTTATTTATATTGTTTAAATGCGTTTGCACGAGAATTGCCCAACGAAAAATCTCAAATTAAAAAATTACTAAGTATGTTATGATAATTAATTTGTTTTGACACAAATTAATTTTGACCTCCATGATTTATTTATTTGTGAAATCTTTTGGAGAAATTCCCCTACGGGACGGTCAAAAGATAGCTTTCACATGAATAAATTCCCAAAAGGATGATTGTGAATTATTATTAGTGGCGACGATGACCCTCCAATGAGGCCCGATCAAAGCGAAGTAATAATTCTGTATTTAATCATGGTTATTACTTAGGTATAAAATTGATATTTATATACTTCTCCGAAGTCCCTGTCAATTTTATATTGGTCAAGTGGGAGCCGACTATTAATTTTTTTAAATTAAAGGTTTGTAACTGTTCTTGTTTTTAACCTGATTGAATGTGATTTAAATGATGACCCTCCCACGAGGCTCATTTAAATCTGTTTTGAGATGTTGGTTGATGCATGTTCATATTTTTTTTGAGATTTTAATATGAATCATGTGATCGAATTATGTGATTTAATTTTGTGTTGATCTGGATATTGATACAAAATATATGTTTATTTCAGTTCATCATGTCGCAACCTTTTAATCCACTGTTCAATATACTGAAAGATAACCTCCTCACTGGAGAAAAGTTTTTTGATTGGTATCGAAAACTCACTATTGTCCTCACTGCACAAAGCCATAATTGGGTTCTTACTACACCCAAACCAGAAAAGCCATCTGACGAGTTAACCAAAGCGGTTAAGAAAGAATATGATAACTGGGAGCGTTCTAACGAAATGGCAAAGTGTACCATCTTGGCTTCAATGTCAGATGTGTTGCAACACCAACACTAAAACTTTGAGACCACTGCGGAAATCATGGTCAATCTTAAAGCGATATTTCAACATCAGAACTGTGTGGCTCGGCAGATCACCATGAGAGACATGCTCTCTATGAAAATGGTGGAGAGAACACCCGTAAGGGAACATGTTCTCCAGATGATGGCTCACCTCAACAAACTCGAGGTGCTTGGAGCTGAATATGACATCGAGACCCAGATCGATTTCATACTTCATTCCCTGCACAAGAGCTTTGAACAGTTCAGGCTGAATTATCAAATGAATAATCAAAAGTTCACTTATTGCAAGCTCTTGTCTCGGCTGAAAGAATTTTAGGAGAGAGCAGTCAAGCCTTAGCGGCGGTTGGGTCGTCTCTTTCTTCTAGGCCAAATGGAGGCAAGAGGAAGAGGAAGCCCAAAAGCGAAAGCCAAGCTAACTCAAGTGTTGACAAAGACAAATGAAAGGTGAAGAGGGATGGTGGAGCAAAGAATCCGGCTAAGGGGAAGTGCTTCAACTGCGGTGAAAAGGGACATTGGAGGTCGGCCTGTTCCAAACCCAAAAGGAATGGAAAGAAAGGTAATTCATACTCGCTAGTTGTTGAAACTTGTTTGGTGGAGTATGCTACCCATTCGTGGGTATTGGATACGGGATCCACTGATGATGTATGTTTCACATTGCAGGGTTTCAAGCAGACCTGGCGACTAAGTGAGAGTGAGATCCTCATCACGCTAGGCGATGCTACGAGAGTGGCAGCTGAAGCAGTGGGAGAAGTGCACCTGTCCTTTGGAGATAAGACGTTAATTTTAAGAGATTTTCTTTATGTTCTTGTTTTTCTGAAAAACCTTATTTCAATTTCTAAACTGTTTATCGATGGATATTTTGTTCGTTTTAATAAAGATGTTACTATTTTTCGTAACGATGTGATTATCTATCGTGGAACTTTGAGGAACAATCTCTATATTATTAACTGTGCACATCACTCACAAAATGCATCCTATAACACATCTACTATTTCTTGTAAACGAAAAGCTGGTGACGTGAACGAGACACTTCTTTGGCACCTAAGATTAGGTCATATTAACCCGAAAAGGATTCAAAGGTTGGTGAAAGATGGTTCTTTGGGGTCTCTCCAAATTGAGCCATTTTCGACTTGCGAATCATGCTTGGAAGGCTATGTTTTAAAAATCGGGTCCGACCGGCCGGTCGGACCGGTGAACCGTCCCAAAGCGGTCCAATAGAGGTGTATAGAACCGCTATTGGACCGCCCACCTCAAAATCGGAAAAACCATTCCAAAATCGGTGGCAAACCGAACCTGGTGAACCATGGAATTTTCATCGGTTTTTCAACAAAAAACCAAAAAAAAAAAAAAAAAGGGCGGCGAGACCTTTGGCGGGCGGCCTTCGGCTTCAAAGCATGGTAGAAGATTCGCGGGTCGGGTCAAGTTTCAAAGATCTACTGGAGAGAGGGTGTGGAGGTGGGCGTTGCAATTTTTCAATGGCACACGATGGCGAGGAGATGGTCATGTTGCGGCGAACACGGTGGCGGGTGCGGTGGTGGGTGGCAATTGCAGAAAGCGGGTGGCGTGAGGGTTGTCGGTGGTGGATGGCTTGACGGGCGGCACGCCATTGAAGAAAAACCGAGAATGATGAATATGAAGGAAGAAGATTAGGTTTTTAACCCCCCTTTTTTTTTTTTTTTTTTTTTTTTTTTTTTTTTCAAATTTATTTATTTTTTTTTTTTTTGCTTTTCATTTTTTCATTTATAAAATACAATTAATATGTATTTTTCTTAAAAAAGAATTTAAGTGTGCTCCAAATTTTAAAATGTTATTTTAGAAGGTTTCTAAAAAATTAAATTTAATGAATTCAAGTGTAATTATAATATCATCTCCTCTGTCAAAAAATAAAAATAAAAATTATAATATCATCTCAATTCTATTTTAGTATTGATCTCTGAAATTTTAAATATCAAGTAATTAAATATCAAAAAATAAAAATAAAAATTAATACTTGTGACTTTTGTATTGTTGATGACATTTCTATTATGTTTGGAAATTGAAATTTGAAAGTTGGAACTATTTATGTTAATGGACATTTCTATTATGTTTAGAAATTTAAGTTTGAACTTTGAAGTTTGAAGTGAGTTTGGATACTTTATATTCACTTATCATACTCTATATTTTGAATTCTTTTAAAAAATTATGCATATTATATATATATATATATATATATATATATATAATATTTATTATGACGTCATATCGGCTCAATCCGGTCCGACCGGTCCGACCCCGGTCCAACCTTTTTTTGGGGTCGTCCGTCTCAACTTCCGGTTCCGGTTTTTAAAACATAGTTGGAAGGTAAAATGACCAAGAGGGCATTTTGAGCCAAGGGGCTTAGTGTGTGTTTGCAAGCACTAGTATCTCTAAAAAAGTGATGTTAAGTGATTTTTGTAGCAAAATGAAAAAAAGGAGTGTTTTAAAATAAAATAATTTTAAGAAGTCATTAAAAAGAAATGTGTTTGCAAAAGAAGTGCTTTTAATAAGGGTATTGGGTATTATTTACTTGGGAGGTGTGTAGAAGTGCTTAAGGAGAAGTCAAAAGCTAGAAATTATTGCTTGGCCAAAAGAGCTAATAAGCACTTAAAATAGTAGTTGCAAACATGTTTTAAGTGCTTCTTTTTAAAAAATAAACACTTCTTATCTTTCACTTGTGTTCTAAAACACACCCTTAGAGCTAAATAAGTGTTAGAAATCTTTCACACCAATGTGTGTGGTCCAATGCAAATCAAAGCTAGAGGTGGCTACGAGTATTTCGTTACTTTTATCGATGATTACTCACGCTACAGATACATTTTCCTAATGAAGAAATCTGAGACCTTTGATAAATTCAAAGAATTTAAGGCTCAAGCAGAGAATCATAAGGGAAAAAGTATCAAGTTTCTACGATCTGATCGTGGAGGCGAATACCTCAGCGATGAATTTCTGAACTACCTATCCCAGTTGACTGCACCCGGTACCCTTCAACAAAACTGGATTGCAGAACGAAGGAATAGAATGTTTTAGAAATGGTAAGGTCGATGATGAGTTATGCGGATTTACCAAAATCGTTCTGGGGTTACGCAATAGAAACAACGGCTTATATTCTGAACCTAGTGCCATCCAAATCGGTACCTAAAACCCCAAGAGAATTGTGGACGGGGCGCAAGCCCAGTTTCGGACACATCAGGATCTGGGGGTGTCCGGCATACGTGCTAGACAAGGAAGCCGGTAAATTAGATGCGCGTTCGGAATTAAGGATGTTCATAGGGTACCCCGAAGGAACTAAAGGATGCATGTTCTATGGTCCCGAAGATCAAAAGGTGGTAATCACTACTCACTTTAGATTTTTGGAAGAAGACTATATGAACAGTCGAAAGCCTAGAAGTGAAATTACCTTAGAAGAACTTAGGGGGCCAACTCCATTGCCAACTGTACAAAATGATATGCCAAACGTCACGCCTACACAACCAGAACCTCGTCGTAGTGGAAGGGTTATCAGACAACCCGATAGATTCTTGGGGATCAGAGAGTCTTCGAACTTGATCTCCGCAGAAGAATCAGATCCATGGTCCTACAACGAGGCGATCCGAGACAAAGATGCTCAATCTTGGCAAACAGCAATGGATGCCGAGATGGGTTCAATGGATCACAACAAGGTGTGGGAGCTAGTCGAACCACTTGATGGGGTAAAACCCATCGGATGCAAGTGGGTATACAAGAGAAAAAGGGGACCGGACGGAAGGGTTGAAACCTTTAAAGCAAGACTAGTGGCGAAAAGGGTACACTCAGAAAGAAGGGATCGATTATGAGGAAACCTTTTCGCCCGTAGCTATGCTCAAGTCCATCCGCATTCTCTTATCGATTGCTGCGCATCTAGATTTTGAGATCTGGCAAATGGACGTCAAGACAGCTTTCCTTAATGGAAATCTTGACGAAGAAATCTATATGCAACAACCCGAAGGCTTCATTGAAAAAGGCCAAGAGCATCTGGTTTTCAAGCTTAAGAAGTCCATTTATAAATTTGAAGCAAGCATCCCGCGCTTGGAATTAGTGTTTTGATCAAGTTATAAAATCCTACAGTTTCGATCAAAACAACTTTGAAAGTTGTGTTTATAAAAAGCATGACGGAACTGCATTGGTATTTTTGGTACTATACGTGGACGACATTCTGCTCATCGGAAACGATGTAAAGGTGTTATCAGACGTAAGAGCATGGCTGTCAAAACAGTTCGATATGAAGGATTTAGGGAAAACCGGTCACATCCTAGGGATCAAGATCACTAGAGATCGCAGGAAAAGAATGATCGGGCTTTCGTAAGCCTCATACATAGATACTATTTTGAAGCGTTTCAGCATGCAAGATTCCAAGAAAGGCTTTGTGCCCTACAGACACAGAATCCATATGTCCAAAGAGATGTGTCCCAAGACACAGAAAGAGATAGATGACATGAAGAGCATCACTTATGCTTCGGCTGTGGGAAGCCTCATGTATGCAATGCTGTGTACGAGACTAGATATCTGCTTTGTCATAGGCATGGTGGCAAGATATCAAAGTAACCGTGGGAAAGAGCATTGGACTGCAGTAAAGAACATTCTGAAGTACCTGAAAAGGACACAGGACAGAATGTTGGTTTACAACTCAGACAGTCTGATCCCCATCGGTTACACGGACTCGGATTTCCAATTAGACATTGACTCCAGAAAGTCTACCTCGGGTAGTGTGTTCTGCATGAGGGGAGAAGCCATAACATGGAGAAGCGTAAATCAGAAATGCATCGCTGATTCTACCATGGAAGTCGAGTACGTCGCTGTTTGTGAAGCAGCGAAGGAAGCGGTTTGGCTCAAGAACTTCCTGATGGACTTGGACGTGGTCCCAAATTTACCCAGCAAAATCATGGTCTACTGTGATAACGCCAGAGCAGTTGCAAATTCAAGGGAACCGAGAGCCCACAAAGCCAGCAAACACATTGAAAGAAAATATCATCTCATACGAGAAATAATTAAGAGAGGAGACATTGAGGTGGCTAAGATTACATCGGAAGACAACCTAGCAGATCCATTCACAAAGGGTCTGCCTCAGAGTACATTCGAGAGACATGTGGAAGGAATGGGTGTCAAGGACGTTGCCAATCTGCTTTGAGTATAAGTGGGAGAAATATTATTAGGTTCGTGTAGGGTGACATTAGATGTCACATAGAACACGAGACATGTTGTAGTATACTTAAAAGCAGACTTTGAGTATAAGTGGGAGATTGTTGGGGTTATACTGAAAAGTATGTTTTTACTTTGTATAACCAAACTGAAGTTTCTTATTTATTTACTGAAATAAATTATTTAATCACTATTGCATTAAATATGAATGAATGTTATATATGTTTATTGCAAACCCTTTTAATAAGATAGTACGTATTACGTTGTAGTTAATTTGGAAATACCCGATCACTGAAGATCAAATTAACAGCCCTCGTAATTAAGTACAAATTCACAACCCAGATGGAAATGAACGAACCATCATGAACGGTTGAAGTGTGAGACCCAGATTGGCCTGTCTTGACCAAGGGATCACACTAGCACATTTAGATGCGTTGAATGAGGACCTACATGAGGACAAATTCTTCGGTACTGAATATACAAGAATTAGACCTCAGTGGTGCGTTGTTTCTTAATCTCCGTCCCTTAAATAGGATCGTGTGAAATTAATAACTATTGCTTTGACTTATGATGGGAAGAGAGTCATTGCGATTCGATACTTTATATCTTGGGCAATATTATTAATTACATGACGATTGCTGACATTTAAAATGGAGAATCGCGTGCAAGTACGTCTTGCTTGATTTGTCCCCTTGGTGGGCTCATATCCTTTATCATGTCAAATCTTGCAAGTGGAAATTTATTTCCGGCATGGATAATAATGTTGAGTTGTCTTTACTCCAAGGACAAAGATATTAATTAATATAAAGCTTGTTCAGTGGCTTAATTAATTAATGGACTAAGATAATCTTAAACGCGGGAAATAATGACCGGGAGCAATGTTATATGTGAAATTGTAATATGGGTTAAGATGGATAGTTCAATATTAATTTTATAGTGGAGTAAATTAATATTAATGGACTTGAATAATATTTGGCCCAAAATATTATAGCTTCATAGTCCATTGGAGGTCAAATCTTAATTCTCCTAAAGGCCCCCGAAATAGCCCAAAATAAAGTCCAATTAATGAGAGTGAGAAGAAAATATTCTTGCTATATTTTCAAGTGTAATTTTCTAAAATCTTGTCAATTAAAGGAAGAAAATATTGTCTTGATTTTCTTGTAGATATTTTATGGAAAGAGATAATTATTGTAGGAATACATAATTATCCCATAAATTCAAGAAGTCAAATCTTGACTCCTTCTATAGTGTAGATTTCGAAAATATTGGGTAGAAGAGGGGAAAGAGATTTTTATGGAAAATTTAATTAAGGAGAAAAGAATATAGGAGATATATTCAAGATTTTTTGGAGATCAAGAAAAGATTTTCTTCCTTATTTTCCTAGCCCTAAATTTCGTCCCCCTCCTCCCTATTTATAGGGGATGAGCTCTTCATTCCCAAGTGCAATTCCATGTGTTGGAAATATTAGAAATCCACAAAGGTGGTAGCAAAATATTTAATTTCTCTCCCATTAAAATCGTTCGTTGAAATCTTCCCACCGGATAGCGTTCGTGGACTTTGGGGATATATTTGGGAAGACTCTTGGGTTGATTCATCCGTTTGATTCTTCAAGAGGTTAGTAATTCTGTAACTCCTAGTTCCGCATGTTTAGGATTTACGTGAATTATGTGTACGCATGTTGTTTATTATTATGTTGAATTGATTTAGGATTAATTCATGTTAGTAATTAACTGTTTAATTTAAATATGTATTTAAATAATCACCTCGAATAGATCCGGGCACCCCGAATTTCCCAACATACACAACTGTCATATTTACATCTCTGAAACCCCACTGATAACATAAAGTTGTCAAACTTCTTGTACCATTGCCTTGGGCTTTGCTTCAACCCATACAAGGACTTCTTCAGTAAACATACTTTGTTCTCATTTCCTGAAGTAATGAAGCCCTCAGGTTGTTGCATGTAGATACTCTCTACTAAATCTCCATGTAGAAATGTAGTCTTAACATCTAGTTGCTGAAGCTCCAAATCTTCCTGAGTCACTATTGAAAGTAACAATTTGATTGAGCAATGCTTCACAGCTGGAGAAAACACTTCATTGAAATCAATTCTTTCCCTCTGAGTGAAACCCCTAGCAACCAGTCTAGCCTTAAATCTCACACTTTCTGAAGTGCTTACTTCAATTTTCCTTTTGAAAATCCATTTACAACTGACTGTCTTCTGCTGCTTTGGCTTATCCACCATAACCCATGTGTTATTCTTCTCCAGTGACTGAATTTCTTCAGTCATAACAACAATCCATTTATCACTATCATCACCTGAGATAGCTTCCTTATAGCTCTGAGGCTCTTGGTACTCTATTTCTTCTGTAGTGAATAGAGCATAAGACACCATATTCGCATGTCCAAATCTGGTGGGAGGGTGTATCTGCCTTCTGAGTCTATATCTGGCCAGACTATAATTCCTGAGATCAAAACCTTCTGCCCCAGCATCCTGATTATCTTCATCCTGATCCAGATCCATCTGATCATCTTCCTCAGCTGGTTCTGGGTCATTGTTGATCTGAGCCCCAGATCCTGTCTGTTCAAACACAGGCTCCACCTCAACTAAATGATTGTCATCAGTTAAGTTTCCATCAACATCCTGAGCTGGTCCATTGTGCTTATATCCCATAACATTCTCATTGAAAGTTACATCTCTACTGATGATGCATTTCCTTTTACCAGGTTCAATGCACCACAGCCTATACCCCTTCACACCTCTTGGATACCCAATAAATACACATCTCAATGCCCTTAGTTCAAGCTTATCTTTTCTAACATGAGCAAAAGACAAAAATCCAAACACTTTCAGATTATGGTAATCAGAAAGTTTTCCATATCATAACTTGTAGGTCCCGAACGGGTTTCGTGAGGGCAGAAGTCTAGAGGGGAGGGGTGAATAGACTTCTGCAAACTTTTTCTTGCAGATCAGGTGTGATTGCAGTTTGCCTGATCAGAGTGCTAGTGAATCAGTTTGGACTGATATCCAACTTACTAATCGCCTGAAGGCAGATCAGTTCAGTATCTATCAGTCTAACTGATTGTGAGGAAGCTAATTTATACCCGTGTGAAAAACCAATTTAACAAATCAGATTCCAAAGTCTGTTTTCAATCAGATGACTATGGAGTCAATCTGATCGGATCGTAAGCTTGGTGCTTTAGGTGATCTTAACTCGTAATATGTATGCAAATTTTAAATAAGTTGTGTGCAATAGTGTAAAAACAGTTTAATCAAACAGTAAATGCACACAAGATTTATAGTGGTTCTGGACAACCACCCCTACGTCCCACTCTTCCCTATCACAAAGGGCACCAACTAAACCGACTTAACCAATCGGACTTAGATTATTGTGTTAGTCCAACACATTACACCAACAGATATTTATAGAGCTCTCACTCAACCGATCCCATAAATCGTAACTAGAAACCCTAGTGCGAAATCTTGCTAAACAAACTTAACCTAACTTTGGGTTTTGGGTAAGATTTGTTGTTTGTTCCAACTTTGAAATCTTTCCTAGTATTTAAGTAGCCTAACAGCTAGAGGAAAAGATTTATATGCTAAGAACTATGGGAAGAACACTTAGAAAATAATCTTCAAGGTTGTGTTCTTCGTGCGGAAATTTGACTATAGTATGAGCTTCTTGATAGTTTTCCGTGTCTTCACTCTGAAGAGTAATCCCATATTTATAGACCTCGAAATCAAAGAGCCATTGGAAAGCAATTTGAATTTCCGGCTATATTTGGTAGACTTGCAGGATTGATGTGACGTGCTTCAGGAACGGAATGACCGAAAGCGTGAATAATGTCCTTTATAGCCGTTTGACCAAGCAGCACCAAATCTCGTATTACGGCCACGCTCATATTTGTCTTGTTCTTATTGGTTAACGTACACTTTTCGGTGTTTTGTTCTACCAACTAAGGTTGACATTCTTTTTGTTCGAGATCAACAACGATGATTTGGTGAAACATCGGGCCCACCGGTGTGGTGACTTTGATCGATCCTGGCCGATCGATCTACTGATAGAGTCTTCGGTGCCATTGTCTTAGCTCAACTAGCGATTTCGACCGATGTAGGTCTTCCGGTCTGATCTTCTGGTAGTCATCTGATCTTCAGGTCTTCTGAATTTGAATTTCATGACTTCAACTGATTATCTGACTTTATTAGATCGTCTGATCTTCTATCCTTCCCTTGCCTGCTGGCCTGTCGGATATCAGCTGATCTTTTGATCTTCTGATCTTTAGATCTGACCTATACATATTGAGGTTCCCCCTCAATATGTGACCTATCTTATACATCAGTTGTTCTATACAATAATTATCAACTGGTAATCTTATAACTGGTAATAAAAACATCGATCATTAATGTGTCCGATCGTCCTATTACATGTGTTTTAGAACTTTCATCAAAACTCTAAATTTCCCAACAATTTCCCCCTTTTTGATGAAACCAAAACACTTGAGAAACCAGCACAATTGATAAATATAAAACAATAAAGAGCATATAATCAGAAGACAATGAGATTTTGTCTTAGGATCAGAAAAAAATAAACTTTTCATTCATCAGATTTATCGATTACATATTACATCAGAAAAGTTGGGTTTAAATTCAGCTGATCCTAAGTAGTCTTCTGATCTTCAATCTCTTGGCTTATATCCCTCTGGCATTTCTCGTTGATCCTGAGGAATGTTGAAAATCCGGTATAGCTTCCATTTAACATCATTGACCTGTTGAGGATCGCTTATCATGAGCTTTGTTCGAAATGTTAAAATAGAACCTTTGAAATGCCAGTCTGTCAAATGAGCCATCTGTCTTCTTCGAGTAATCCATCACGTCATACTCTTGACGAGATATTTTCACATTGATTATTTTGGCCTCATTTTCCAGATATTTCAGAAAATCTGGGTACTTGTTCTCCAACCAGTTGAGAAATTCTGCATCTAGTGATTCTTCTTGTGGCACTAGATCTAGAACAAAAGCATCCAGAAGCCATTCACTTCTGATCTTATTCCATTCCTCAAACCTATCAACATGTGCAGCAGTTTTAGGAATGATTTCATCAACTCTTGCTGGCAGCTGAGGTTCTGATCCAGATTTTCCGACTTTGTCTTTCTTTGCCCTCGATCTGTATTTCTTTTTCAGATCTTCTGCCTCTGCCAATTTTTTTTTTCCGCTTCTTTCTTCTTCTTCTTTATTCGAGCTTCTTCAAAGAATCTGCTCCTTAGATTTTCTCGGCCAATTTCTTATCGGCCAGATCTCCGCTACTTGTGTTTCTTGTGACTCTCTTGATAGTCCGAGGATAGTACAGTTCGATGTCCCAAATTGTTGGGATTATAATTTGAAAGTATGCTTTTTACTTTGTATAATCGAAACTGAATTTTCAGACTTATTTACTGAAATAAATTGTTTATCACTGATGCTTTAAATATGATTGAATGTTACATATATTTACTGCATAACTGTTCAATAATTCGTACGTGTTACATTATAGTTAATTTAGTGATACCAGATCACAGAAGATTAAATTAATAGCCTCCCTTGTAACTAAAAAAAGTCGCCATTCACGACCTAGATGGAAATGAACAACCATCGCGAAAGGTTGAGGTGTAAGGCTCGATTGGTTTGTCTTGACCAAGAGATTACACTAGTGCATGACCGATCTTGTTGAATAGGACCTCTGAGAGGATAAATTCTTGAACCCCAACAAGGAAGAATTAGACCTCAGTGGTTCGTTGTTTCTTAACCTTCGTCCCTTAAATAGGATCACGTGGGATTGGTAACTATTGCTTTGACTTATCATGGGTAGCGAATCAGAGAGATTCAATACTTTTTATCTTGGGCAATATTATTGGTCACATGTGATTGCTAAGATTTAATACGAAGAATCGTGTGCAAGTACGCTTTTGCTTGATTTGCCCCCCTTGGGAGGTTCATAAGTTTTATCATACCAAATCTTGCAAGTGGAATTAGTTTCCTAGGTATGGATAATAATGTTGAACCGTTCTCGACCAAGGACAAAAGATATTAATTAATGAAAAGCTATTTCAAAGGCTTGAATTAATTAATGGGCTAGATAATCTTAAACACGGAAATAATGACCGGAGCCATATTGACTATAATATGGGTTAAGATGGATAGTCAATATTAATTATGTAGTGGGATTAATTCATATTTATGGGCTTGAATTATATTGTGGCTCAATATTAGATATTCAAGATCCATTAGAAGGTCCAATCTTAATTCTCCTAAAGTCCCCCCGAGTAGCCCAACATATAGTTCAATAACCGAAAAAGGTGATTAAAATAAAATAAATATTGTTGCTTATATTTCCTCTAAAATTTTTTAAAAATTATGGATAAAAAGGAGAGAAAGATTTTCTTTGAATTTTGTTATGGAATGAAGATATGTATTCTTGGAATACAAGATTATCTCATTAAATTCAAGAAATCTCCCACTTGGTTATCTATATAGTAAATTTCAAATTTTGAAAATATAAATGGGCAAGAAAGATTTTCTTGATTTTCTTGAAAAGATATTATGGAAGATATGTATTTCTTGAAATACAAGAATATCTCATAAATTCAAGAAGATCCAAATCTTGGATTCTTGACATCCTAAATTTTTAAATTCATCCATAATTGAGGAGGTGGAATTTTTTGTGGAATATTTTAATTATGGGGAAAAGAATATATAAGATATATTCAAGATTTCTTGGTGACCAAGAAAAGTCTTTTCCCACATTGAAATATCACTAAAATTTTCGACCCTCCTCTCCTATAAATAGGGATGATTAGTTCATTCCCAAGTACAATTTCATGTCTTTGGAAATATTAGCAAATCCACATAAGTGGTGCAACAAAGTTTATTTTTTTCTTTTTGTTAATTGTTCATGAGTATCCTTCCACCGGATTGTCGAAAGCAAGGGCTAAGGAATACTTGGAAGTCCTTTTGGTTATTCCGTCCGACCAAAGCCAACGCCATCCCGAGAGAATGCGTTCACGTAAACCCGTAGATTCCGCATCGTAGGTTTTACGTGGTTTTTTATATGCATGATATGTTGTTGCAATTATTATTTGAATTAATATAGGATTAATTCATGCTAGTAATAATTAATGAATTAAATTTGTATTTAAATATTCACCCCGAATAGATCTGTGCAACTCATTCCCCAACACCAGCACCCGCAGCTAACTTTCTTGCCTTTGACTTTTCCATCTTCCCAGAAATTTCATTAGCAAAAAGATCCAGATGGTCTAGTCTCTGGCAATAGGATTCAACTGTCTGAATCAGTTCTTCTGTTGTTCTGATAGGATCAGTTGGTTTCTCAATCTATCCTTCCCCCTTTTTGGTTTGATCAAAAAGAGCATTGAGGTGGGAAGTCAGAGATCCAAAGCTGACTAATATGGCCTTGTTAAGATCTTCAACAGATAAACCTTGAGCTTGAGTAGATAGACTTTGAATCTTTGAAATCAGCTCAGTCTTGACAGATTCAACGGCAGTAGAGAGGGTAAGAATGAGTTTATCAAGTTTTTCTTCACCATTTCAAGCTTTTCAAAGACCATTAGAAGAGAAACTTGTTGTTGTTCAACCCGGACTAGCTTGTCGTCAATCGCCTTCTTAAATTCAAAGATCGGGTTGGTCACGGTTTGAGAGAACTGATCTTTGAGTGCTTCAATCTGGGAAATAGCCAATTCCCGTTGATCCGTTATTTCTTTGAGACCAATCTGCCTCTGATCAGCTATTGTGTTGCTAAGTTCATTAGCCAACACACCCTCAACTTCTTCTTTTCGTAAGATCTTTAAAACACGATCTCGATCTCCCGAATTTGATCGGTGGTGATGTGTGTTGCGGAATATTTTTAAACACCGATCATTTTCATTTGTTTTGCGCCTCGATGGGGTCGGGTCATGAATCTATGACACCGGTTCCACTATCATTAAAGAACTTCCACATCCTTCATAGGATCATCTTCTTTAGGAGTTTACGCAATGACCTCGGTTCAACTTGTTCAATTATTCCCGAACTTTACGTGGATCGAGCTTTGATCGATTCGGCGATCATCGATTCAATTTGGTGATCCTACTGAGCGATTTCTTCATGTTGAAATCAAAATCTGCGAATGCATCAAGACTTCTCCCATCCGCTCAATAATGATCATGAAATCTGAGAAGTTCTTCAAACGGAGATCTTTCCAAAGAGGATCTCCATTACTTCCTCTCGAATAATAGGATGGGCTACCAACTCGGATCTGACTTTCATCAATATCGCGTTCAATTCTCATTCGACCATTTTCCCGGTGATGGTCTTGGATGATCTGGACTCGAGAATCATCTGCTCGGATCGACCGTGTTTCGTTGATGAGATGTAGAGGGTTACGTGGTGTCCGAGTAGAATGGAGTTTGACCGATTGGCTTGAATCTGCGCAGAGGTTCTAAAGTTCTAAACAAAAACGGTCGGATTCTCGGCGGTGATTTTATTGGTTCGCGAATGATGAACTTTTAGGTTCGCGAAAGGTGAAGGAGAAGGAGAAATAAATATTCGGCAACCTAGAAGTCCGAGTGGTGAATCGGTATGAGATTAGGGTGAAGGAGATCGTTAGTCTCTTTTCTTCCCTCGAGAATGTTCTCGCGAGCTCTCAACTTAAAGCTCTGCTGTCGATTTTTCAAATGATCTCTGTCGTGGGCGCATCAGTTGATCTGGCACTCCTTCTTCATCGACTCGTCTTCGGAAAAAAGAGTCATGGTGGCCTGTTTTGCCTTCTTGACCTCTTCTCCCGAGCCTTTACTTACCGTTTTTTCTCTTAACCTTTTGAGGATAAGCATCTGTTGCGTGAGTAGATGCCTCCTTGTTCTTCCCTTTTCTTAACCTTTGGAGGGGTGGGCGCCATATCATCATCTGATGGCCCATATATGGCGATGTTGTTGAGAGAAAAGCCTTGTAGGACTTTAGTCCGCTACGATCTCATTCAAAGATTTGCATCTTGTCCTTCGTAAATGACCGCAACCTTGTTGAGATTTCTGATTCTTTTCTTCAGATAGACTCGTCTACGATCACTAACTCCAAACTTGTCATGTTCTTGGAGCAGAATAGCCTTCAGGAAACCATGCCAATTAATATTTTTGGCTTCATCGATGATAGCAGCCATGCTATACATTTTTACAACTGTTAATGCATCTGGGCTGAACGAGATACCCATGATTGTTTTTGACAGAATGTCAAATAACAGACGGTATTTCCTTTTCAACATGGGCCTGACAAAACCTACGGTCTGGTGTTTATCAGCCTCTCTGAAGAGTTCATTCCTGATCAGTTCGTCTTCATTCTCCCTGTAGTGAGCAGGAGAGATTTTTCCTTTAGGCGGGTTGAATAAATGAAAGTTATATCAAGATTTGTAAGTCTAATATCCTCTCCATTTCTTCAAGAAATCAGTTCGTCTCGTGATTATCCGTGTCCACCTTCAAATTCCTCAAGAATTCCGGTTTCCATCTTTGCATTCTTTGATTGCGTTGAAGCGGCAGACAATATTTTTCTAGACCACCCTTCCTCAGAATTTGTTCGACCTCCATTGATTACGGATCCAGTGTACCACCAAACCTTACAAATTTGTCTTCAACTATTTTGGTTGCCAAATCCGCATAGTTACACATAATTTTGCCCATTCCGTGAGTGGCCATCTACAATAAGATAGACTCGATTAAAAATTGTGAATAATCATAAAGATATCATATATTGATTATCAGACATATTCTCAGGCCTAGTAACCGATAGATACATATGGATACCAAGAAATGATAAGGCATATCACAGGATAACATAAATTGACGTAATCTATACGTTCAATGGATTTTAGGAAAGTAATTCATCAAATAACCAGAAATTACCAGATTCTGCTTTTCGGAAAATAAATTTGAATCGCAAGAAACACTTTGAATCGCAGAAAAGTAATTGTGAGTTTTCAGAGAATAAAACGCAAGAATTTTGAGAAGAAAAGAATACTCTGGTAGGGTTTTGATGAAGCTTATAAAATGAAGGAGGGAAAAACGAGACTAGAAGATCAAACGTTTGAAAAGGTTAAACGATCCAGATTGAGCGGTTTTGATCGTGTGGTCAGGAAATGCACGGGCGATTGCCTTTTGGATTTAAAAACACATTTAGTGGCATTTAATATATATACCCCACGTCCGCATTAAATACTTTGCAGGGTATACGTCATAAAAGTATGTGTACAGTAAAGGCAAATATTATCAGATAATTTCAGATATGTAAGTAGTAAACAAAAGAGACAAATCGTGATTCGGTTGATCGATATTGTAATCGATCAATACCACTTGTTGATCTTAGTTTTCTTTAATCCTTATAATTTCCCAACCGTCCTTTTCAACCGATCCGCTTCACTTTCAGGCCCGATATTTCCTTTTCGATCCTTTCTTGATCGGTTGAAGTTCCCCCTTCAACCTGTTATTTCGATTTCTTATTGACCGATTTATCCGATTTGTTGAGGTATCATACTCAACCGATCTTCTTCATCCGATCGATCTCTTATCTAATCGATTTCAGTTGACCTAATCTGATTCTACTCAGACCAAGTCAATTCTTGGGATAGGTGTTACCGCCAAAACTTAGTCTTGAAAAATTGAATAGTCGTCTCGATTCCCTAAGTCGGCACGATTTGACATTCGTAATAATAGTCTGGATACTTTGGGATATCAATCGCCGTAAGCTTATCCAATTATCGATTAAACTTGTTTCTCTCGCTACGTCTTGCGGTGCTAATTTCTCTAAAAGGCTTTGAGAAATCAAATTTGCATTTGCACCCTTCCTTGGCCTCTATAAATTGGACCAATGATTTACACAACATAACCCATTCACCATACTTATCTTCTTTGTAAATCATGTATTCCGGTGAACCCTTATTTCCAGTGAAACTTCCGGCAAAATCTTTACCCCTTTTCAAGTGATTTCAGCTTCTCAAATCAACCATGTGTGTCCCTTATTACTGCTTTCGTCGTCATCAAAGATTACACATAAAATTATTGCCAAGCTTCTCTACCACCGAGGCGGTGGATCTGCTATCGCAAATGAGAAGACACTTCTCCTAACCGTATGCACCTTGTGTGCCTATCGAGATGACTGAATTAGCATCAACAGACTCAGTCTGATACAAAACATGAGTTTGGTATACGATCTTGATCAGACAACAACTGATCTTCGTGTATCAACTCAATATTTGCATGTGATACTTGTGGTCATATGGTCTTTGGACCACATCTTTGGCACTTGTGTCCCATTTAACAGCTGGAGAGCCCATTAAATTCAGGGCTAGGGGCTCCTGGCTTAGAAATCCTTCAAGGCCGCTCTCGCTCCTAACTCCGAAGCTCTGAGGGTGGCTTTAGGATTATTTCAAAGCCTTTCACACCCCTTTTAGGGTTAAGTGGGGGAAAATGGGAGCATCAGGCTTTAAAATCTTTAAAGCCTCTCTCCCCCCCTTCTAGGGTTAGGCTTAGGGTTTTCGGTTTATGGCTTATGTACTGACCTCCGGGTCCTTTTGTACTTGTAACTTGTAATGTAAATCTGACCTTCAGGTCTTTATCAATTAAAATTTCTATTATTCCATTGTTGTGTAAATTTTCTGTTTTCTTATGCGATGTAAGCTTTAATCTTGTGAAACTTGCTTGTTGAATATTAGCTTAATCGACTTACAAAGTATGAAATAACCAAACTGATTTAATCTGATAATCCTTTAATCTGATCAGTTCCTTTAATCTGATAATTCATAAATCTGATAGCCTTCTCATATCAGTTCCTTGACTGATCTTCTGATCAGTTGAGATACCAAACTCAACTGATTCCTCTTAACCTTGTTAGTCTCTTAACCAGCTGGTTCTGGAGATCAGTCCTTCAAACATTTTTGGTGCTTTTTCACCAAGATCCAGAAGCCCTAGCTCATTGCATAATTCTCTGAATCTGATCTCAGCTAGTGGCTTGGTTAGAATATCGACTTTTCTCGTATATCAAGATGAATCTTTTCCATTCTGATATTCTTCTTTTCAACATGATCTCTTATAAAATGGTGTCGACATCCACATGCTTGCATCTTGTATGTAGAACAGATTTTTGAGTGATTGCAATAAGATTATTATCGCCAGAATATAGGTACATTCTTAGCTACAATGTTATAATCCTCACCGCTTGACTAAGCCGAAGCGATTGGGAGCAACAACTTCCTGCACCGTATATATTCTCGCTTTGGTAGAGAGAGATGTTGCAATCGATGTCTCGCTTTTTGAAAACCACGAGATCGGTTTTACTACCTAAAAACCGACATGTTCCCGAGGTTGACTTCACAATTTCTGCAACCTCCATAATCGTAATCGAGAATACCCACTAAGCTCTAGATTATCATCTCATGGGTAAAATAAACCAAGGTTTATCGTCCCTTCAGATACTTAAGAATCCGCTTAGTCTGCTTCCGGTGACTTTGCATTGATTTGCACGAAATCGCACATACACCCTCTTTGCAAAAAGTGATATCCGTCTGGCCGGCGATTAGGTATAGTAAAGATCCAATGAGAGCCATATATTCTTTTTCGATTGGTTTTCGACCATCCTCATCTGATCCATCTTGAATCCAAATCATCATAGGAATTCGCTTTCCTACGGTTTTTGAACTCCAAACTTAGCCAATAAACTCCTAGTGTACTTTTGTCCCATGCGAGATGAATATCCCTTTTGTACTTTGCTTAACTTGTAGACCCGTAAAGTAACTCATCCGACCCATCATGGACATCTCGAACTTCCTTGCATCGAACTTTTTGTCAATTTTTTTCACATAGACTCTTGTTGGGAGATCCAAGATGATGTCGCCCACATAAACCCGAACCATCGTAATATCTTCTCCATCTTCTATTCTCAATAAGGTTCTATCCACTATTCCTTTAGTGAAACCACCGCTATCAAGAATTGAGAGAGTGTATCATACCAAGCTCGAGGAGCTTGTTTTCAGCCATAAAGAGCTTTTCTTAAATCCGGTACACCGGTCGCTTTTTTCAAAGCCCGGAGGTTGTTCAACATAAACTTCCTCGGCTAGTACCCCGCTTAAGAATGCACTTTTACATCCATCCGATACACAATAAACCCTCTCAGGGGCGAGATATGCCAAAAAATAGCCGAATGGCTTCGGTGCGAAGCGATCGGTGCAAAGGTCTCATCATAATCAATTCCTTTTGATTGTGAATACCCCTTAGCAACAAGTCTTGCCTTATTTCTGGTTATGACATTATTCTCATCTCTCTTGTTCTTGAATACCCACTTTGTGTCAATCACATCTTGATGGGTTGGTCCTGGC
This sequence comes from Stenogyne calaminthoides, assembly GCA_037126765.1. Taxonomy (NCBI): domain Eukaryota; kingdom Viridiplantae; phylum Streptophyta; class Magnoliopsida; order Lamiales; family Lamiaceae; genus Stenogyne; species Stenogyne calaminthoides. The sequence continues at coordinate 25,029,156 of JBBCBC010000022.1, read as the reverse complement.
CCACCCGCTTCGGACTGATTCCTTTCAAACTGCCGATTCTTCTTGCATGGCTAGAATCCAACCAGATCACGTAAAAGCTTCCTCTACTTCATTGGTTCCTTCAAAGACAGATAACACAATGCATGGCACTTTCACCAATCTGATGTCTAGTTTTAACTCTATCAGATGGGTCTCCGATAATCAGATCAGTTGGATGACTGGTTATCCAGGTCCTTCTTTTCTGATATGCGTCTGTTTGGAGAACATCATCCATTTCTGATAGTAGTTCATTACTAGAGATTGGGAGTGGTGATGGTTATGATCCACTTGATAAGAACATGTCTCACCGATGTTGGACTCATCATGTGTTGATGTCCGTCTGTAGGAACTTCAGTGTTCCCCCGAACCGGATGGTTCGATTGACAATCGCCTCGGTTTGTACCAAACTCTTCATTGACAGTTGTTCGTACCTTGGGTCCGATTGATCTGGTGAATCACCGGATCTCGAATATATATCTTTATTTAGTTCTCGATCCTTTTTCCTTGATCCTTAGTCGATCCATTTTCGCGTGCATCGTCTGCCGGTTGATCTGGGTATTTGTTCTCGAGGCGATTTCTCTTGTTCGTAAGATGTTTCATCAAAGACTACATGAGATGTTTCTTCCACAACTAGGGTTCGCCTTGTTGTAAACCCCCGAAAGTTTGGCCGGATGAGGAATATCCTAAGAATATACCCTCATCCGACTTGGCCTCAAAAGTCTTCAACCCGACTCTTCCCATTGTTGTGTATGAAACACTTACACCCAAAAACATGGAAGTAAGAAACACGAGGTTTTCTCGCCTTCCACGCTTCATAGGGTGTTTTGTAGTGAACCTTAGTTAGAAGACATCCGCTCGAGTGTGGCATGCAAGATTGATGGCTTCGCCGAAATGGCTTGGTGTTGCATGTTCAAATAACATAGTGCGAGCAGCCTTTCTTTGAGTGTTCTGTTTTCTCCATTCTCGCTACACCATTCATTCATTGTGGCGTTCTTGCACCGATGTCTCATGTCAGATATACCAAACTTAGTGCAAAAATCAAGAATAAAAGAGTTCGTAGATTCTCAGACCTTTATCCGATCCGATTTTCACTATAATCGACCCTTTTTTCATTTTGTAGTTTCTTGAAAGCAATTCGTATCTTTGTTGTCGTCTCATTCTTCTTATACAAGAATACAACCCAGGTAAACTTGGAATAATCATCCACGATTACCAGAGTATATTTGTGTCCGCTGAGACTAATTGGTGTAACTGGTCCAAATAAGTCCATATGGAGCAACCGAATACTCACCGGATGCTGGTCCAGGGGATTTCCTTGAATGAGGCTTTAACTCTGTTTTCCCTTCGCCATGCGACACATGTCTGATCCTTAGAGAATACCTCATTCGAAGTCCCTCCACCAAAGACATCCTTGCTATCTTGTTAAGAGTTTTAAAGTTCAGATGACTCATTCTTTTGTGCCAGATCCAACAGCTACTTTTGGAACTCTTAACAATCAGGCATGCATTTCTTGGACAACTGTTCCAATCTGCTGTATAAATCGTTCCTTTCCTAGAACCAGTTAACAAGATCTGCTGAGTAGCTCAATTTTTGATAGTACAATCGATCGATCGAGAACTCAACATCGAATCATTGTCACGAACATAAACCGATAACAGGTTATGCTTTTAACCTTCGACATACGAGACTCCAGTAACATGTACATCATCATTCTCTAAGGTTCCGAATCCTCTGGTAAACCAAAGTTATCATCACCAAAGAGTACACGCGGGCCTTTTTGTTCTGTGTAAGAGCTAAGGAGATGTTTGCTTCCAGTCATGTGCCTTGAGCATCCACTATCGATGTACCAGATAGTTGCTTGTACACCTCCTTTGTTGGCCAGACCCACGCTAACCTGCAACCAAATCAGGTTTTAGGTACCCCTTTTGGATTGGGTCCTGAGGGGTTAGGGTTGGTTTTAGGGATCCTTACAAACAGGGCACTTCTGTTGTAATCAGATAGATCAGAAGGCCTGATTTGTCTCCCATAGACATCTACATAATCATACATCTCTTCATATGCATTCTAATCAGTATGATTATTTGTGCGAGCCTTGAGTGAATCCGAAGACTTGAGATTTTTCTTTGTTGTTTGTCTTCTTTTAACCCAGTGGGGCTCAGGTGCAGCAGCCCTAGGTTTCTGATTGTAAGGGTAGGTACGACTGCTACCATTAAAATATTCATATCTTTTTGGCATAAATGGTCTTAGCAGTTTACCTTTAGCTTGCTTGTTAGGCAGCTGACCCTGATTAGGTTTCAGATTAGATTTCCCTTTGACAGGTTGTCTTTTTTGATACCTAATCTGCTGATCAGGTTGAGGTCTCTTCAGAAGAACTAGGTTCTTCTGTTGATTCATCGGCTGATGCTTAATCAGTTGGGGTCCATTTTTGTTCCCTTTCTGATTGGGCATTTGCCTTACTTGTTCAGCAGATCTCTTTCCCTTATCAGATACATATTTTGCTTTTTGTGTATCTATATCAGGAACTCGTTTGATTACACCTTTTTGAAGTGAACCAGATGGGGCTTTTGAGGACGTAGAAGGGTTTTCATACCCAATTCCCTTCTTATTAGTTGTCGTTCAAAAATAGTTGTTCATATCCTGAACGGTTTTCGAAGATTTCGTGAAAACCTCAGATTTTCTTCGAAACTATCCTCAGTTAATTTCAGACTCTCATGTAGTTGGAAGAGATCATCAAACTTGGCTTGTAGGATTTTAAAATCATCAGCTTGCTGTTTATTGATAACTAGTTGTTCCTTAATCTACTTCTCCTGACCAAAAGAATTAACTTTCAGAACTTCCAGTTCTTCAGTTATCTTCTGAGCAGCTTCAGCTGATTTTAGTTCAGCTGCTTTACTGACCGCATTTTCCTTAACAAGCTGAGTATTTTTAATCCTTAGCTTATCGTTTTCGGCTTCCACTATCGTATAAGTGTCTACCGCGTTAGAGAGATCATCAAGCAATTGCTCAGAATAGAGCTGCAAGTCAATCTCTCCAAAGAAAGCGTGCTAATCATACCGTGTGAAACCGAAAAAGGTATGGTTTAGAGGTTACCTCGATTGATTTTCCTCCTTGGCCATGAGGCAGATTTCATCATCAGAAGAGAATGTCAGATCATCGTAGTGGTAGAAATCATCAGCGTTGCTTATTAAACAGAAATCTTCTACAAATGAGTAGCCTGAATCCTCCGAAGGCAGATAAGAATCATCTATTTCTGATGTATCGCTAACCATGGCTTTTTCGCCTCTATAGCGTTGCTCCCTTCTTAAAAGCTTTCTTCTCTTTCTTTTGGTGTCGTCCGGGCAATCATACCAGAATGACCGTTTCTCCACAAATTGAAACACGCCCACGATCCACTTTAACTTCTTCGCGCCAAAGTGAGTCATTCCGTTCAGAGAATCGTCAGTGACTTACCTATCCGATTGTAATCGAAATTTCTTCTCTCAGATCTGTTGTCTCTTCTTTCATCAGACCGATCATTTATTTTCTTATCTTCTCTCGCGATCATTTCGCGGATCATCTCTTCTATCATCGATCTGGTCATTTCGAGATCTGTCACCGGGTCTCCTATCTCTTCCTCTCATTGCTTTGATAATCCCCGTAAAATTTTGCGATACTTACCAAGTTGAATGTTAGATTTTTCAAGTTTTACGTTAGCAAAACAACTGCTCAGATTTGGCTTATAATATTTCCAACAGTTCAAGAGACTTTGAGTTCTTTCACGAACGCTTTGAATGCAACTGATTTTGATGTGGCAAGTGTGGCTTCAACAGGTGACTCGTCTTCTTCTTCTTGCCCTCTTTCGATCAGATCAAACTTATGGGCTTTAAGACTCAGGAATAGGTTGCTTGGCTTCATCTTGGCAATATCTTGACAAATCGCTTTATCACGTTGACTTTCATATCCCACTTCTTAGTCGAGATCTCAAGATCTTGTAATTGATGTCTTTATCTGACATTTCTCGTCCAAGTTCCCGTAACTTGTTGACTGACATGGTGATTCTTCCATCGAGCTCATTGATGGTTTCATTTGGTAGCATCTTAAGTTTCTTGAATTTCACCATTAAAACTTTGCGATCGCTATCTTTAATCGATCATTTCCTTCACACATTTCAAAAAAGTCAGATCCCACATCCGTCATTTTTACTGTCTTGAGATACTTTATCTTTTCTCCGGTTATCTTGTCCATGGTCTTCATGATTATGTGCCCGCTATCGATCCCAGAGTGTACAAATTTTCTCTTTCAAAGATCCATCGTAAGGTGACTCTTTTCTCGACAAGACTTCCAACCGCAAAAAATGGATCACCTCCAACAAATGGGTTGTCATGATAGATGATGATGGGTCCTCGTTCAATAACTTCCATCATCTTGCTGCTTATTGATCTCAGATGGTTGCTCATGTATATCGTCCAGTCTGCATACTCATCAATGGAAAATTTTGGCAAATCATGATACATACCCGAAGTATTATCCATGCTGATCGTGTGTTGAAAACAGATGAGATTTGAAAAGGTTTTCCAAGATCGCCTCAAGACCACAAAGGTTCTTCCTCAAGAACCGATGATATACAAAGCCGGTCCGTCCAGAGAACCACCGCTTCCGATACCAATTGTAGGTCCCGAACGGGTTTCATGAGGGCAGAAGTCTAGAGGGGAGGGGTTAATAGACTTCTGAAAACTTTTTCGTGCAGATCAGGTGTGATTGCAGTTTGCCTGATCAGAGTGCTAGTGAATCAATTTGGACTGATATCCAACTTACTAATCGCTTGAAGGCAGATCAGTTCGGTATCTATCAGTCTAACTGATTGTGCGGAAGCTAATTTATACCCGTGTGAAAAACCAATTTAACAAATCAGATTCCAAAGTTGTTTTCAATCAGATGACTATGGAGTCAATCCGATCGATCGTGCTTGGTGCTAATGATCTTAACTCAGAATATGTATGCAACTTTAAATAAGTTGTGTGCAATAGTGTAAAACAGTTAATCAAATAGGTAAATGCACACAAGATTTATAGTGGTTCGGACAACCAGTCCTACGTCCACTCTTCCCTATCACAAGGGGCACCAACTAAACCGACTTAACCAACTGGACTTAGATTATTGTGTTAGTCCAACACATTACACCAACAGATATTTATAGAGCTCTCACTCAACCGATCCCAGAAATCAGAACTAGAAACCTTAGTCTGAAATCTTGCTAAACAAACTTAACCTAACTTTGGGTTTTGGGTAAGATTTATTGTTTGTTCCAACTTTGAAATCTTTCCTAGTATTTAAGTAGCCTAACAGCTAGAGGAAAATATTTATGTGCTAAGAACTATGGGATGAACACTTATAAAATAATCTTCAAGGTTGTGTTCTTCGTGCGGAAATTTGACTATAGTATGAGCTTCTTGATAGTTTTCCTGCTTCACTCAAGAGTAATCCCATATTTATAGACCTCGAAATCAAAGAGCCGTTGGAAAGCAATTTGAATTTCCTACTATATTTGGTAGACTTGCAGATTGATGTGACGTGCTTCAGGAACGGCATGGCCGAAAGCGTGAATAGTATCCTTTATAGCCGTTTGACCAAGCAAAGACCAAATCCCGTATTGTCGGCCACGCTCATACGCGTCTTGTTCTTATTGGTTAACGTAAGCACTTTTTTAGTGTTTTGTTCTACCAACTAAGGTTGACATTCTTTTTGTTCAGATCAACAACGTATGATTTGGTGAAACATCGCTTCCACTGGTGTGGTGACCGATCGATCCACAACCGATCGATCTACGATAGAGTCTTCGGTGCCGCTTGTCTTAGCTCAACTAGCGGACTCGGTGATGTATGTAGGTCTTCCGGTTCGATCTTCCGTAGTCATCTGATCTTCAGGTCTTCTGAATTTGAATTTCATGACTTCAACTGATTATCTAACTTTATCAGATCGTCTGATCTTCTATCCTTCCTCGCCTTCCCGCCCGCTTGATATTAATGATCTTTTGATCTTCTGATCTTTAGATCTGACCTATACATATTGAGGTTCCCCCTCAATATGTGACCTATCTTATACATCAGTTGTTCTATACAATAATTATCAACTGGTAATCTTATAACTGGTAATAAAAACATCACTACCTAATGTGTCCGACCGTCCTATTACATGTGTTTTAGAACTTTCATCAAAACTCTAAATTTCCCAACATAACTCATCTGGGGTTTTGCACTTTATAGCAGATGAGGGTCACTTGTTGATCAGAAAACAAGCAAAGAGACACAACCTTTCTCCCCGTAAAAATCTTAGGCATCTAAGATCGCCAGAAGATGCACTTGACTCTTTCCAGGATGGTCCTATTCATCCTTTCAGCTAACCCATTTTGCTGAGGATTAGCTGGAACAGTTCTATGCCTAGTGATACCCTTCTCAGTACAATACTTTTGAAATTCCTCAGAAACATACTCCAAACCATTGTTTGTTCTTAAATGTTTCAGAGTTTTCCCTGTCTTAGTCTCTTGCACTGTCAACCATTCCCTGAATTTCTAAAGTGCATCTGACTTATGCTTTAAGATGATCACCCACACTTTCCTATTATAATCATCAATCAGAGTCATGAAGTATTTACCTCCACTATGAGTTTCAACTCTTGATGGCTCCCATATGTTAGAATGTATGTAATCCAGAGGCTGCTGAGTGTTGTGAACACCTGTCCTGAAGGGCTGTTTCTTTGCCTTTCCCAACACACAGTGATCACAAAATTCCAGCTTCACTGACTTGCTTTCTCCAAATGCCTCTCTCTTGGCTAGCTCATTCAGACCCCTTTCACCAATATGTCCTAGCCTCTTGTGCCAAAGATTGGCATCAAGATTTGACATAGTCACATCTGCAGATCCTGAAATTGAGTTTCCCAGAAGAATGTAAAGCCCATTCTCCTTCTTGCCCTTCATGACAATCCTTCTTTCTTTTGTAACATGAATGAAACCATCTTTGGTATTGAACTCATACCCCAGTAGGTTCAGAGATCCAAGAGAAATTAGATTTCTCTTTATTTCAGGAACAGACCTCACATTTGTGAGAATTCTCATTACTCCATCAAACATCTTCAGTTTGATAGATCCACTCCCCTTAACCTGACATGCCTGATCATTCCCCAGCAGTACTGACCCTCCATCAAACTTTCTCAAGTTTCTGAACAAATGCTCATTTGGACACATATGAAAAGAACAATCTGAGTCCATAACCCACATATTACTTATTCTCCCATCAGTAACTGTCATAGCCTCAGCACTCTCATAACCATCATTTGCCACATTTGCATCTGCAGGTTTCTCATCAGTTTTGCCTTTCCTTTTAGGACAATCTTTCTTCAGGTGTCCAGGTTTGTGACATGAGAAGCACTTCCTCTTCTCAACCCAATCTGAAGGAGTTTCCTGAGTATTGTTTTGCCCCTTTCCCTCTTGATTCTTCTTCTTCTCAAATGGTTTCTTCCCTTTCTTGAATTTCACATTCAGGCCCTCAGCTGTGCCCTGAGTTTGTTTCTTGTCAACCTGAATCTGTAGGAACTTGGTCTTCAATGCAGTTTGAATATCATCAAAACTGACTTGACCCTGTCTTCCAAACAATATTGCATCTTTGAAGTTCTCCATGGATTTGGGCAGAGAATTCAGGAGCATCAATGCCTTGTCATCATCTTCGAGTTTTACATCAAGACTCTCCAGATCATCATCCAACCAATTGGATTCATCCAACTGATCTCCAAGATTCTTATCCTCTATCATCTTGAAGGCATGAAGTTTCTGTTTAACATAGAGCTTGTTGGTAACTGACTTGGTCTGGTACAGTTCTTCCAATCTTTGAAGAACCTCTATGGCTGTTTTGGCCTTAGCTACTTCTCGGAGTGGTTTGTCCCCCAAGCACAGAATAATCGCACTATGTGCCTTCATGAGGATCTCATCCTTCTTTGCCTGATTACTTGAAGATGCCCATTGAGTTGCAGAATTGAAAGCCTCCGCCAATCCATGTTGTATGAGAAGAGCCCTCATCTTTATCTTCCATAATCTGAAGTCATTCTTCGTTGTGAATTTTTCAACTTCCAGTTTCATCGATATTGCCATAGTTGAATCCTTCTTCCCACAGACGGCGCCACTTGTTAGAACAAGAGTTGATCTGCAACTAAGACTCCTAGCACAGATATCCAGAAAATAACAACGATAAAACGATCAAGAACATAACAAAAGATTTTACCTGGTTCGATCAAAGTGATCTACATCCACGGAGGATCAGGGACGACTTTACTATCACTCAATCAAATATTACAAGATACAAACCCGTTCAATCTACCGAACATTCACCAAGTTTTAATCGATGTGATTAAGAACTCTGAATCTCTAAATGAACTTTGAATCTCTCTAAGATCTCAAGTGAATTCTTTCTCTAATTCTTCTTATTCGAATGTTCTCTCTAATTTGTGAATTTGATTCTGATGTGAAGTTCTCTCTCTACTTGAATCAATGACTAAACACTTCTATTTATAGAGCCCAACCTCCTAACAACCTCTAACAGAATTGGGTACTCGCAACTGCTTTAGATTCTCCTTCGCTCGCCTTTAAAACTGACACTAACAGATTCAGGGTTGTTTTCCATCCTGAGGCACTCAGTAGACTTTTCCCGTCCTGAACCATTCAGCAGACTTCTACCAACCTGAGCTAAAACACTCAGTTCAGTCGACTTTGAACAACTCAGTAATATATGTTCATCCTGAATAACTCAGTGGACCTGAACAACCCTCCCTGAATTCATCAGCGCTGAAGAATATCTCCACAGTATTACCTCTGATCCTGAAAAGTATTAGTAAGGTTGTTCCATAGATATTGTTTTTACATCATCAATTATCCTGGACAAAAAATTTCTAGTCTTTTGTAATTCCACTAAATTCAGAGACATCTTCGTCTTTAATTAGTTCTACCTGCAAGATTGATGTTATAAAAAAAATAACATTTAAAGATTCTTGTACAATTTTAGTTTTCAAATTAAAGATTTTTTTGGCTTTGCTATTTCTAAAATAACTTAAATGAAAATTTTAACTTTCGGGACCAAACTTACTCAGTTGGTCATCATTCTAAATATAACACACACAACCAAGCATATAAAATATTTCAAATTTGAATTAATGTTATTCAAAAGCTCGTATGAAGTTTTAGTACTTTTAGATCTAAGAAAAACCGTATTAGAGATGCGACAAGCAGTGCTTAATGCTTCATTTCACAAGTCATGAATTTCAAGATCTAAGAAAAACTCTATTAGAAAAATTGAGAAAATAAATTCTTAAGTAACTTAGACCAATATCAGAATTTGATGAGTACCTGTCACATGTTAATTTTGATGTGGTCACACTTGTATCAATATCAGAGTATGGAAAGTAGAAATTATCGTATAAGGGATCATTATAATCAATTTTAATAAAAAATGAAAATTATTTTATCCTTAATATCTTCATGTTCTTCATCATAATCATCATTTAGAGTGACACTGAAGTTCTCAATAAGGTTTGTACATTCATTTGCATAATGACCAAAACTTGAACAAGCATTACATTGAACAATTTAACCAAATTTAGGATCATATGTATATTTATTTCTCTATCAAATGACTTTGGTTTTTCTGAAACACTTCTTTCAAATAATTGTGGAGTGTTATTATCTGAATTTTGTGTTGAATGTTACCCTTCGATTTTCATGCTAGTTTTGGAGTGGATCTTTGCTTAAAAAAATACATTTGATGATGACTTTCGTTTCGAAATTTTAGAAATTATTATAATACTATATATTATGCATATATTTTATTTAAAATCACAATAAATATATTGATAATAAAGTGTGTAAATATTATCTAATGCAAAACAATTGATAATATAATATAATATAAAAATGATTAAAATTACATAATATAATATGATTAGTAATAGTATCAAAATAATGGCCCTATTAAATTCAAATTCAAATAATGTTTATCTTCGTTCAAATAATGTTTCAAAAAAAAAAAAAAACTGTTCAAATAATATTGGTAAAAACTAAAAACCCATAAGGTGAACAATTCGCATAAAATTCATATGGTACAACTACTTTTAACTTGTGAGTAATTAAACTATACTGGAATTCGCCCAAGTGAATTTGCCTAAATTCACCGTCAATGGCCGCCTGAAAATCTCTTGAAAAATGAGGCCGCCGATTCGAACCCCAATTCCGTTCCCCAAATTTAGACCGGCGGCCTCTCCCCGCCGCCCTAATGATGATGACGAAAATTTCCTGGCAATGCTGAGCGACGTCGTGCGGAGCAAGCAGAGTTGGACAATTTCCCTCGAGAACCCCTCCATCTCCACGCGCCTCAATTCGCGTCATATAGAGAGTTTCATACTCCAGAATCTCCACGACACCAGGCTAGCTCTCCGGTTCTTCAATTTCCTCGGCCTTCACAAGAATTTCCCCCACTCCACGACGTCGTTTTGCTTGCTGGTTCATTCCCTGGTCCAGTCGAAGCTTTACTGGCCCGCCTCCTCACTTTTACAGACTCTTTTGGAAAGAGAGGAGAATCCAGGTTTTGTTTTCCAGAATGTTTTCGATTCTTATAAGCGATCCGATTTTTGTTCGAGTTATGGCTTTGATTTACTGATTCAAATCTGTGTTCAGAGTAGGAGAGTTTTGGATTCGGTTGTGGTTGTGAAATTGATGAAGGAATGTGGTTTGTTTCCGGAAGTGAGGACCATGAGTGCCGTGTTGTATGGGTTGATAAGGATTAGGAAATTTGAAATGGTTATTGGTTTGTTTGATGAGATGTTTATGAGTTCAAAGTTAATCCCAGATGTATATGTCTATGCTGCTGTCATTAGGAGTTTGTGTGAATTGAATGATTATGATAGAGCAAAGGAAATGATCTGTTGGGCTGAGAAGAATGGAGGGTGCAAATTGAATGTGGTTATATATAATGTGTTGATTCATGGGTTATGTAAGAGTGGGAGAGTCTGGGAGGCTGTTGAGATTAAGAAAATGTTGGGGTTTAAAGCTTTGAGAGCTGATGTTGTTACGTATTGTACTTTGGTGCTTGGGTTGTGTAGAGTGGATGAGTTCGGATTTGCACTAGATTTGGTAGATGAGATGGTGGATAATGGGATTGTTCCAAGTGAGGAAGCTTTATCGAGTGTTGTTGATGGAGTGAGGAGTAAAGGAGAAGTTGAGAATGCTTATGGTTTGATCGATAAGGTGGGGAAACTCGGGCAAATGCCTAATTTATACGTTTGTAATGCTATGCTTCAGTCTTTGTGTAAATATGGAAATTTGGAGAAAGCAAAGTCGCTTTTCATGGAGATGGAGGAAAAGGGGTTGCTCATTAACGATATAAGTTACAATATCATCATTGATACTTTCTGCAAAGGAGGAGAACTGGACGAAGCCGTCACTGTTTTTGATAAAATGCTCAGTGCTGGAATAAAACCATCAGTTTACCCATATAATATGTTAATTAGTGGGCAATGCAAATTAGGAAAGATGACTGCAGCTGAGATGCTGTTTCTTGAGATGAATGAAAAAGGACTTAGCCCCACTGTTGTGACGTATACTTCGTTGATTGATGGATATTGTAAGCAAAATGAAGTCGATAAGGCATTCCGCCTATATGATAAGATGATAAGGGAAGGGATTTCACCAAATGTTCATACATTCACAACGCTTATCGGTGGTCTTTGTCGTGCAAATATGATGACTGAAGCATGCAATACATTCAGCAAAATGTTGGAAATGAATGTTACTCCAAATGAGGTAACATACAACGTTCTAATTGAAGGATACTGTAAAGTAGGCAACATAGAGAGAGCCTTTGAGTTGTTCTATGAGATGCTGAAAAAGGGTCTTACACCAGATACTTTTACCTACAGGCCTTTAATCTCCGGGCTTTGTTCTGTGGGTATGGTGTCTGAAGCCAAAGAATTTGTGGATCAAATACAGAAGGATCACCATAATAAGTTGAATGAGTTCTGTTATGCTGCACTCTTAAATGGCTATTGCAAGGAAAATCGATTGAATGATGCATTGAGTGCTTGTGATGAGATGGGGGAAAAAGGTATTGACAAGGATCTGATATGCTTTGCTATAATTCTTCAAGGGATTCTTGAAAAAAAAGACCCAAAAGTATTAGTTGATACTTTGAGGGAGATTTATGATAGGGGATTATGTCCTGATAATGTTATATATACTAGTTTCATTGACAGATATGGAAAGGATGGGAATCTTGAGATGGCTATGGCTCATTGGGATGTTATGATTTGTGAAGGGTTTTCTCCAAACGCCATGACATATACCGTAATGATTAATAGCCTATTTAAGGCAGGAGATGTCAGGAAGGCTGAAATTCTATTTAAGGAAATGTTAACGAAAGGCATAATCCCTAATGAGATGACCCACGGATGCTTTCTTGATCATTTTACCAGAGAAGGGAACATGAAAGAGGCTATAAGGATACATAAAGGGATGATTAAAGGGTCCCTTGCTAGCACAGTTTCATACAATATGCTAATTCGAGGTTTTTGCAAGTTGGGCCAAATTGAGGAAGCTTCAGAGATGCTAATTGAAATGTCAAATAATGGAATATTGCCAGATTGTATAAGTTACTCTACTTTGATGTACGAACATTGTAGAAGGGGTAACTTGGAAGGAGCCTTCAGGATATGGGAATCTATGCTGAACAAGGATATTAAGCCTGATGCAGTTGCATATAACCTGTTGATACATTCATGCTGTGTTGCTGGAGAGTTTAGTAAGGCTTTTGAATTTCGTGATAGTATGGTCAAACGAGGTCTTAAGCTAACCGGGGCAACATATGCATATCTTATGCAACAGACTGGCGCATGAGCTGTATTTGCTTTGTATCATCAAACTCACATATTGATGTGAATTCGATCAAGAATGCAAAGAAACTTGTAGGGGTACAGTTTTGACATAGATATCTCCAACTGTATAACATAGTGTGTGGTTTCTCCAGCCCAATGGAGAGAGAGTTCTATCTGTAAATTCCTTTTTTGTCCTAATTAATTAAAGGGTGGGGGACTGTTTGCGCCCCAAAATTGTTAAATACAGTTATTCCTCCCTCATTTTACAATTTTTTTTCCGAAATTCTTTGGTTTTTTTGTCTTCATTGTCTTTGATTTGAGAATTGTTCTTTCATTGGATCCATTTATGTCTGCTTCATCTATGGAGAATTCTTCATCAGATCCCCTTGGAATTTTCATGTGGGTGGAATAGATTTCCACTGGTTAATCTGGAAACAGTACTTTCAAATTTGTTATTCGACGGAATCTTATTCAAAACTGTTGAAGTTGCTATTTGATTTACTTGATTAAGATTAACTTTTCAGTTTCCCTTTTCTATGCAGCAAACACACGAGAACAAGCATTCAACAAGAAAAAGACAGTGCGGGAAAATGAAGAAGAACTGAACACTGAGGATTTTTACATGCTTTGATCATAAACTGATCTACATGCTCGGAGGATCAAAGCACAAGAATCTCCACTAAGAATCAAGTGATGTGCAGATTACAACCCAATGCAGAAACCCAAAGGCATGCCCTAATTCCCTCAATTAGGAATCAAACTCTCTTCTCTCTGAATGTATTGAGTTCTCAACTGCTAAAATCTGTTTCGTCAGTTGTAGTAGTAGTTAATTCCAATGATCATACCTCAGGCATTGTTTGGCTTGGCTTGAAGTAATCATCATTGAAACATCAAAAAATAGTTTCTAGACATTTTCGGAATTTTCAGAGAATTCCTTTGGTTTAGTTTCATGATGGATTCCCATACTGTTTCAGTGATTCGTGACACACAACTTGGAAGAAGATGGCTTACTTGATATTATCACTTAAACTTTAAGGCTCCACTTGATACGCCAGAATAGGGGTTTAACAGTTGCTCATATTATTTTAGTGGGCCATTTGGTAGGCTGTATAAGGGCATACAAAAATAAGATGGATCCGACTTTAATCAGGCCGACCCGGACCGTATTATGCCCATTTTACTGTAGTCACGTTGATAATTTAATGTCTTCCCCTCGGATGTGTTCGAGGAAGACGGCTTCTACAGTATTCTTTTCTGCCCTATTTTACCCCTCCCCTCAATAATATATTCTCTATCTCCCCGTTTTGTTCATATCTATCTCGCTGTGTGGCGATTCTCGATGGTGATGTCGCGATTTTCGACTGCTGCTCTTGTCATTTCGATTCTCGACGCCGCCAATCGCACTCCAAATGCACTGGAAGATGGTGGTGGAGAAGGCGGCGACAAGGCTGAAAAACGGAGATCTTAGGGCTAAAATTGAGGCGGCGGGAGATGTGAGGAGACTGGTGAGGAAGCTATAAAAAATAGGAAGGCCGCAGGGGCGCCGCTGTCGAAACCCTCGAAACTGAACTCATTCGATTTCTTCGCCGCATCCATACCTCAGATCTGTTTTTTTTTCCCGGGATTTGTTGATTTTGATATTATGGTTTGTTAATTGATTTCTGTATCTTTATGGTGCTTTGAAGTAAAAATACATACGAGGTATATGGAGAGAACGAACTCAATGAAAGGAAGAGGAAAAAGGAGTTTGGAAGATGATGGAGATGGAGAGCAGCAGGAGTCGGACATAAAAAGACCTGCTCTAGCTAGGTAAATAGTTTCACTAAATTGCTGGTTTTCTTCTCTATAGTTTAGTTTGAACTGTGATTTTGTAATCATATGAAGTAAATACTTTGTGTTTGGTATATTAGGAAATGGTTAGCCACAAGGGAATGCTTTTGTTACTTAATATGGGCTGACCTGTTACGTTTGGTCTTTGTTTCGGTATTGAGAAACTATCTTTCGTTTCTTTAGTTCTCAAATTGTGTGCAAATTGATGCAGAAGCAATTGGTTGTTGATATTTCATTGTTCCAGTTTTTTTTGTCAAGATGTTTTATAATGTTTTAGTATGAAGTGAGTCAATCAACTGAAACACATTATAATTTTTTTGCAATCCTGATTTGTGCTTTTGGGATATAATTTGTCCTAGGGGTTCTAGAATTGGGAATTTTTGTGAGATTTTTTTGATTAGATAGCCTGAAAACAAGCAATTTTTATAGTGTTATAATGCCTATTTTCTCTTATTTTAATCAGTGTTGTCATTGTTCTTATGAATATATCCTCACTTTTTCCAACTTTTTACTCTTTGCTCCATTTTACAAAAAAACACAGAGAGTTCTGGGGTTTTATATTTCATTAGAAATTTGTGAAGTTTAGTTGTTGACAGTTGATTGTTGTTCCTATTCGAGGAAAGTGAGAGAAATTTGAAGTATTGAAAAAATGAAGGGTTTGTTTCTGTTTGCTGTTTTCTTTCCAATGATGATATTCACCTTTTATTACATTTCCAAAAATGAATTTGAAGTATTTCCAAAAATGATGTGAGAGAAATATGATATTCCATCTTCCTTTAAACCTCCTCATGTAAGTTGTCTATGATTTAAGATCGTAAATAGAATTAAATCCTGTTATGTTTTTTGAACACCTATTGTTTCCTTTATGATTCTTGTGATTTGAGCCTTTCTATGGTGCTCCATAAACTGACATCTTTTCTTAATTGATAGTAACAATCAGGGGTTATGACGCCTCCTTTCATGCTTTCAAAAGACAATATAGAGTTGCAATTTGCAACTAACCATTTAGGTATGCCTTGATATAGATACGTAGATAGTCTCACATTGCAATTTCAGTTGTTACCTATGTATCATTTGATTCTGTTGTCGGTTCTATGATTCTTTAACTTCAATTTGGGAAAAGGGTTCCCAATTCTTGATTTAAGTTGTCAATTTGTGTTGGAATAGGTAGATGGGCATTACTTCTCTGCAAGTTTGCATGGACTCATCAGACTGGTTGCAGGTACAACAATTTAATGCATGCATATTCAATGCATTTATATTGTTCTCTTCTCATTAATGTTGTGTCATTTCTCTGTTTTAATCTCACTCTAGTCTCTATATGAATTTCTTCTTTTTATAAGTGTGTCATGGCTATTTGATATATGATATAAATGAATTGAAAATCATGAGTTTTACAAATTTACTCCAAAGAACCATGTCTCATCAAAAGTTCGAGCACCCTAGACATGGATCTTTGGGATTTCTTCCAAGAAAGTGTGCCTCTCGTCATAAAGGAAAAGGTTTGCTGGCACCCTAGACATGAATAATTTATTGCTACTCGCTAGTCTTATGATGTTTCCATATGTTGTTATGCATTCTCTTATCTCTCCTATCAAGATATGAATTCTTTTGTAATTTCTTGGAGCATTTTTGTGTATATTAATGGTGATGCTTCTCATATGGTTTCAATGTGCCACTTCTTCTAGAGCAACATCTAAGTAACATTTTCTTCAAATTTTTTAGTAATCTGAGAAACACTTTTGTAACATCTTGACTGGTATCATATAGGTTTTAAAATAGTAATTTTCTAATTGCAAGTATTTTTCATTCTCAAGGCATTTAACTTAAGACAGTTCTGTTGATTAGGTTGCTGAAATTTATTCATGTAGATTATTTCTTCATTGCAATTCCTGTCATTTGATCAACTTGGTTTTTTTCTTATGTTGCTTTGTTTTCATAATTATTATTAGGTATAATTTCTTGTTTTCAATTACTTGTTGCTATGTCTATTTACTCTGCTTCTAGCAAACTAATGTATGAAGAATAGTGTATGTCCAAACAAGAAGGAATCATTGGGTAATTCTTGTAAGTTGTAACAACCATGTCCTTGTGAATCTGATTTTGAGAGTGATATATTGCCAGCAACTAATGAACACACACTAGTTTGGATTTGTAAACCAGAGGCAATGTTTCTTAAATTTTTTAGCAGCAACCTGAAATTGTACATAGAATTAGAATCACACTATCACACTTTATTTATGCGGAATATGTAATGGCTGCTGGTCATCATCGCCGGACCATAGTTTGGCAGGTAACCATTGTAAAGCTGCTTACAGTTATTTCTAGACATGCCTGACCATTGCCCTATTATGTAATTTATATGTTGGTAAGTCTGAAAAATTGCAGCATATTATTCTAGTTGCTCAGAGAAAAAACATCTTATATTTTGTTATGTTTGAATTGTGGACCTTGTAAAATCAGTGAGCAATAATTTTCTTTTTATGATTATCATCAAATCTGCTTATAGATTGTCTGTATCTGACTTGGAAGTGATCAATGCAGCTGAGAGAGATTTGGAGAAATGCAAGCAAGGTTGTGGTGGGAAGAAAACATAGCCAGGATTCAACAGCAATTCTTGTTTGCTATATAATTGTCCCTCGCTAGACGTTTGATTTTGTCTAACTTTCGTGAGTTACACGAAGATCGCATTGCATCATCTCCTGTTCATAGTTTTTATTTACATGTAGACAGCCTGAGCTGCTACTTTGGTAGTGAAATAGAATTGAATTTGCAGAAATTTGTGGAGAAGCTGTGTAAATGGTGAATGAAGAGTAATTTGGGTTTAAAATTAATTACATTCTAGAGCAAGTTGTATACAATACGATCAAAAGATCATCCAACACTTTTGATCTTCAGTCTACTTCTAATTTGGACTTGCAAAATCGTGTTAGTAATTTTGGAATGTGTATTTTTTGGAATGTGTATTTCGACGCTCAAATCATTCTAAGTTTCGTAAAGCATGTTAACATCTTCATCTGAATCAACACTCTTTCTGTTAACATGTTAAATGATGCTAATTTAATGAAAGATGAGTTTTTGAGTTATATTGTAGTATAATTGTTTTTTATTTAGAAAATTGTTTTTTATTTAGATCAACTTACTTTAAATGCCACAAATATAATTCTTGGTAGGATGAATCCTCATTATTATAAAATTGTTAATATCACATGGATATGACCACTATTAATACCACTTGTTAGCTCACAATCACTATTAATCACTTGTTAGCCCACAATTAAAAAACGAGACTTTTATGTTTTGGTACAAAGGGTAATCGGATATTTCACGTAAGCCTAACATTTTATACATGTTTATTACGCTCTATATATATAAAATATATTTAATTTAAAATATATGTATAAAAATATATTTAATTTAAATATATTCAATTTAAATATACTTTAAAAAATAACAAAATTAGAATTTTAATTATGTTTGGGTACAAGGCTAAATAGGATATTTCAATAAAATCCTCAATATTATACATGTTTATTACCTCATATCAAGTGACATACAAATTTTATACATGTTTATTACACCCTACCAAGTGGTATATTAATTTTATGTTGTCACTCATATTACGTTGTACCAAACGACGTAATACTAACAACCCATATTATATTATACTGAATCTTCTTTATCTCATACTAATTTCATACCCTTTACCAAGTGGAGCCTAAGGTGTGTTTTCAAATTCTACAAAACAACTTTCGGGATTTAAAAAAAAAAACAAAAAAAAAACTACGAGAGACTGTTTTGAAAAAAAAATTAAAAAATTTGGAAGTTGTTTGTAGTGATCTTGAAAACAGGCACTTAGTGAGCTTGAATTGAATGTCTGAAATTTCTGCTTATGAACATAGACGTGTTTGACCTTTATCTTTTTTTCTTGGTTGACCTTTGACTCATTCATCTTATTTTGGACCAAGATTTTGTTTTGAGATTACTTGCTTTGGCTTTGTCCCAATTGATACAAATTCTGTATTTGTATCTTTCCCATGAACCAACCCATTTTCGTTTAATCTGGCTAGTGTCCCATCTTGGTGCTTTTTTAAACATGCATTATGTTGCACTACAACATATAATTTAGTTACAATAAAGCATGCAACTTTTATCAATGAACACAAACATACAATATAAACAAGTTGCATATTTTAATAAAAAAAATTACATGTTTTAAAAATATATTTAAATTGCATGGTGTACCTAGAGCTGTCAAAACGGGTTGGGTCTGTTGGGTCAGCCCGTCCCGCTGTGCTTAAGAGGTGAGTTGGGCCAAAAAATATTTAGCCCGTTCGGAGGCGGGCATAGATGGTCCGGCCCGTTTGGGCCGTGGGTTTTGGCGGGTTGGGGGCGGGTCTATGCCCTTTTTTCTTTATAGCAATTATAACGTTATTTTTTGGGTTATTTTGTAAATTTTATGTTCATGGATGATAAATTTAATAAGTAGGAGACTATGTTTATTAATTATTATGGTCGATTAATGGTTGTTGATAGCTAATCAAACTGGAATTTAAGATTGATTTGTGACTTAAACGTTTAGCTAATCAAACAATAAATGTTAAATCGATGAACAATAAATGAATGAGTTCTAGAGCATTTAATATGAAGATATAAATGCTAAGAAGTTTGACAATAATGTAGTTGTCTTGTAATCAATTCAGATCCTCTTTTGGGTCTTAAATGCCCTTTATTTATAATTCATTGGAGAGTGCATCTCACTCTCTATCTAGCCACTTTAAGAGCATTAAATATATGATGTTTCATTTAATGCCAAAGATCTCGGATATCAGATCTTTCCGGGGAGGTCGACGTAGCTCGCCTTCCTTGTTGGACGACATCTGGTAAATCTCGGGATCTCTGCTGGGTTTCTCTGATCATTCCTAAGCATAGATACCTGACACCGTCTTATCGCGCTGGTTTATGTTGATATCATAGTCGTTTTTAGGAAGATATTCTGCTTTGGAACTCCGCACCACATCCCAACGCATTTACTTCTTAGTGTCCTTTCTTGGCGACCTCGTCCCTACCTTGGTTATTTACTTATTGCTTGAAAGTTGAGATCGCCACTCAAGGTATATCTTCTTGGCGAGCTCGTCACCAGTTGATGAGCTCACTATGATATGAACTTCAAGGCCGAAGGTAAGGTGAACTTTCAGTTCGTCATTTCACCGAGTTTGGCCTAACGCCAAAATGTTAATGGGCCTTGGACCTTAATTAATATGAACACAACAATGGTGAACTTCAATTTATATAAAGTTATATTTGTAATTAATAGAAGATGAACTTTATTTTGTGAGAAATATTTTGTTTTAATTTTTTTATAGTGATAATAACCAAAATAAATTGTTTGAGTGCATTTTATTTTGATAAAAAATTAATGTATTAGAGCTTTTAAACTACATATTTTAAAATTTTAAAAATATAAAATACTAAAAATATAATAGCGGGCTGACCTGCCTTGGCCCACAACCTGCCAATTAGTGGGTTGGGTTGGGGTATTTCAGCCCTTCAAATTTTCAGCCAGCCTCGCTCCATCAAAAGGCGGGCTTTGCGGGTTTTAGACCGCCCTGCCCCGCCCCATCAACCCGTCTTGACAACTCTAAATGCACCTAGTGCATACAAGATCTTGTTTTATTTTAATAATACAACACTGATTTAACCTTATTTAAACTTAGTCAAACATGTTAATGTTTCTATCTTTCAAGTGAAGTCCCTTTTTTCTAGTAATATTTTATTTTGCTAATGGAATATAAAAAAGCGAGTAGGTTTACTGTACAAATTTATATAGATACAAATCAATCAATTTAGAAAATTAATTAATTCGTGGGTCTAAGATGATCCGGTCAAGCGGGTCAAGGATGAATTGGATAAAGTGAAATTGAGTCTCAATTGAGATTTGTATGTATACAAATTTGTATCTTAGACTTTGTCTAAAAAAGCAAATACTTTGTGTGCACTTTTTGCACCAATTTAGAATTGGTGCAATTGAATTTTTTTTTTTAGTTTTTTTTTTTTCAGTTTAGAGTTTTTTGATTTTTTCAGTTCAATTTCTTTACTCGGACCCGACCCGACTCAACACGAATGGTTCATGGTTTAGGATTTAGTGTTCATAATTTAGAATTTAGGGTTCAAATTAAAATTAAATCAAATTGCACCTTGTGCAATTGATGCACACAAGCATAAATTATATGTGTCGTCACATATAACATTCTAATATTAATTCTAATTAAAAAATAATTCAATTACATCAGTTTGAACATTGCACTTCATGAATAGTAATGCTTACCAACTAAACCAATTTAGATGCAAGTCTCTAGTGCAAATTTAAGTACAAATCACACTACGAGGTGTTTGCAAAAACTTATAAGTGATTATAGTCACTTAAATTATGTGCAGAAGCAATTTGGAGTGTTTTATTTATCAGTAGTTTAAATAAGCTCTCATAAAAGATGGTGTTTTAGTAGTTTATTAGTCTTTTTTAAAAACTTTTAATTATTTTTGTAAACACCGTCAACTTTCCTTTAATTATTTTTACAAACACTATCAACTTCTATTATTAATCATTTTTTCCATAATCACTAATTTTAATCACTTCTTTAAAACTATAATTTTTTTGCAAACACCCCCTAAAATTGCAAATAAAAACTCACGGGGCAATCCATTTCTAATTGGATCAGGATACATTGAGTTGGGTTGGTGGTGCACCATAATTTTTGAGGCTGTTGATCGGTAAAATTGGATAAAAAGTCCGTGTCAGTTTATATATATTTTGAATATCTTATTTTTTTCGAAAGTAAAAAATGATATTAATTAAGTGTTGCAATTACAAATGATGTCAAGAAGAGGAAGTGAAATAACTCAAATGGTTAGAGCATCACTACTTATGTCGTAAATTCATGGGTTTAAGTCACTATTTATCTGATAAAAAAAAAATGATGTCAAGAAGGTCCTTCACAATAGAAGATGACTCGACCAGACTATAAAGACTTGGAAATTTTCTTAATGCCCTAGCTAAATTATAAGCTAATAAATTAACATTTTTACGGACAAAGACAACCGGAAAACCCAGAAAATAATGTAATATATATTTTCATTTCATTTTGTTAGACGCAACGTTCCTTTTATGCCCTTATTTAATACTCCCCCTGTCATACTATAAGTTTTTCACTTTTCTTTTTTATTTGTTCCACGATAATCACTTTTCTTTTCTATTTGTTCCACGATAAGTATCCCTTTTCATAAATGGAAAAAGTAACTCCACTACTCATAAATTTTATTTTTACTTTTCAAATAATATTACAAAAAATATCATTCACTACTCCACTTATTATTCCACATACTTTTTTCCACTCTTGCAATATCCAAAACGGTTATTTTATTATTGTTCCTTAATTAAAACATCTAAAAAAAGAAAAAGAAGAAAGTTATAGAGGGCTGAGAGAGTATTAATGACTAATAATCCCAACAATCATTATATAAGACCATATTTTGTTAGGGATGGCTCCATCTGGCCATCTGGATGAGGATGAGTCACTTTCCATTTCATTAAATTTTGGATAGGCACATCTCATTCCTCGTTTAAATATTCATCCATCTGGATAATATACATGCATACTATTTTAACACAATCTCCTACCATCACATCACTCATCATTCTCTCTCATACTTTTTTTAACGCAATTCATTCTCTCTCATATTTTTCTTTTACCTATTTTCTTGCACCTTACTGACTAATAATAATAAAATAAGATAAAAACTCATATGAGACGGAGTATAAATTAGCACAAATCAATATTCTTCCCTTTCAAAGTATTAAAACGTCAATGTCCAAATTATATTCTATCTCCCCATAAGACCATCTCACGCAAGTATGTCTCATAAAATAATATAACATCACTTTTAATTTATATAAAACTCTATTCACCTCTATTTCTCCATCTCTAACTAAACACATAATTTCTTTTTACTAACACCAAACATATATCTACCATTTAATGCATTACATCGGTTCAACTTTTTTCATCTCCATCTCCATCCCATCCCATCCGTCATCATTTTTTAACAAACATGACCTAAGCGTATTTTAGACAAAACACACCCTCTAAGAACATCCACAATTGATGGATAGATTATAAATTATAATTCATACATCCATTCTCTCTCCTCCGTATCATCTTCATATCATCTTTCATTAAACATCTAACATTTTAAATTCACTCTGACAATGGTTCATCCATCCATATATACTCTTGTGGACCCTTGTACACTATCAAAAGTTTATTAAATAATGATATTTAGAATTTAAAAAAAAATTAACAAAAGCTGCCACAATAATTTCTCTCTCATATCCAATGCATTTGATGGATTTGATTCTCTCTTTTGTCCAATAAAATGCCACAATGATTTAAATTGCAAACTCCATTCATTCAGTCATTGGACAACCCATTAAAGCATCCACAATGGATGAATGAATTTTCATCCATCCATCCACTCTCTCCCCTCCACATCATCTCCACATCACCTTTCATTAAATACCCAACATTTTAAATTCGTTTTCACAATGATTCATCCATCCATATATATTCTTGTGGGCCTTGTACTCTATAATTTTTTTTATTAAATAATGATGTTTAGAAATTAAAAAGAAAGAAAAAATAACAAAAGTTGCCACAATAATTTCTCTCTCATGTCCAATGCATTGGATGAATTTGCTTCTCTTTCCTGTCCAATAAAATGCCACAATGATCTAAATTGCAAACTTCATTCATTCATTCATTGAATAACCCATTAGATGCACCATTGCAGATGCTCTAAGATGAAAGTGGATAATTTGAGACAACAAACCTAGAAAAATAATGAACCACCATTTGAAACGGATAGGGTATTAGATTTTTATCCATTGATATTCATAAGTATGGTTGGAAATATTGCATTTTTAAGCATAATTTTTTAAAAGATTACAATGTATAGTCTTTATTTACAATCGAACATTATTTATGTATAAATTATTGATAATTAGTTGTGAGTTGTGAATAATTTGTGGCGAAGTTAGCATATAGATTTTATATAAAATATTTCATATCTATATATTTTTTTTAATTTTGAAAGACAATCAATTATAATAGGTTTCTAACATAATCAATTACAATAATTTTTTCTACCATCGGGCACATGGCAACATCATTTCATCTCGCTGTAGATCGGAACCGTAATCACCACAAGAGGGGGACCACCCGAAACCGCCCAAACCGCAACCGAAACTGCAACCCAACAACAGGAGGACCACCACAAGAGAGAATAATATTCCCTCTCCGTGTTTCGAACTTGGGACCTCAAGATCTCAGGTGGTGGAGCTCTAACCACTTGAGCTATCCACGCTTGACCATATCTATATTTCTTTAAGATAATAAAATTAGATTTTAGTTTTAAGACCAATGTCTTTCCATTACGTGTACATTAATTTAATTTCAATTTAATTTTGAGCCACACTTTTGTGACACAACATAATTTGGCATGTACTTGAATGGGTGACTCTAAATTCATGCTAATTTATATCTCGTTTTATGTATAAAATGTTTCATATGAATTTTTTTCTTTAATTTTATATTTCTTATTTAAAATTTTAGATAAGCATAAGAATTTATATTTTATGAATTTATTTTCCTTTAATACACATTAAATATATGAATATACACATTAAAGGTAAGAATAAGTCAAATCTTGGAATTTGTACAATATATTGGAAATATAATTTAGAGATAGAAACATATTAAAAGCTCAAATTAAATGTATTGACATCCTTTAATATATGATAAAAATTCATATTAGCTTGAATTCGTGGTGAATTTTATTTTTTATATAAAAAATATCAATGTTATGAATAAAAAAAATATAATTATTATTTAAAAAATAAAACATTTTTTGAACACTAATATTATTTTTATAAATAATAGTGATATTTTTTTAAGTCCACGTTTAAATAAATCGGTCCATGTTTAAATTAAAGATGAATTGAAAAAAGACGAGTTGTGTTGAAGGAAAAACATATGGGTGGGTCTCTTGTGCACCCAAGTGCACTGTGTCACTCATGCAATAGAATGATTAATTTTTAAAAATACTTGACACATTAAATATATTAGACATATTATGTGGATACATGGATAGGGTTGGGGCGAGTGCACGAATCTTAAATTCGTGCACCAATTGCACATGAGACTTTATCAAAACATATTAGCGTGTCTTGGTCAAGAAGTAAATGATGGAAGAGCATTTTAGGTATTTAATATGTTCCATGTAACCCTACATATTTATACACCCTATATAAAGAGATCTCTTGTATAAAATAATACGCTGATGATATTGTGAAATCTTCTGCCTTTGTATACCCCCAGACGTAGTCGTTGTCGATAAACTGGATCAACAAACGATCATCTTTATTATCCTAAAACAAATTGGAGATTTTAATTGTGTGCCCCGTTCTTTAAGCCCACGTGTAAAAAAAAATGGGTCCATGTGTAAATTAAAAAATAAATAAAACGTTCACGTCGTAATTACATGAAAGGTATCCATATTAGCGGGTTGTAGGATTAATTAATTGAACTTTTGTAAGTTACAAGATCAAAATCAAAACCCATAAATTAACATGACCAAAATTATAATGGGGTAAGTTATAGGCCAATTAAACAAATTTCCATAAATATTATTTGAAGTAACTATATGTTTAATCATTCACTATCAAAATGAAAATAATTTATATTTTAGAATTAATTTTGGATTAATAAAAATATTTTTGGTTAGGTCTTGTATGCACTAGATGCACCGTGTACTTTATAGTGTATCCATGAAACATACAAATTGTTTACACTAAAATATACAATATATATTTATAAAATAAGTTGTACGTTTCAGTATAATAAGTTGTATATTTTAGTAGTACAAAACATTATATTTATGTTTTAAATATACAATATGAAATGCACGGACACATAGTGCACAAAAAACCCATTTTTATTTATTTAATGTACATGTCACAGTCGTTTAGTTACCATATCCTTTTGTTTTAAAGTCATAAACCCTTGTTTTCATTATTTATGTCGGATTAATTGACTATATCAATCGCGTAGTATTTTGCAAAAGTAATTTTATTTTGTTATTTATTATTCGATTGTTCATCAAACACATTTGATTTTATTCACATTCAGTTGTCAATTATATATTTTTTATATACATTTTATTGAAAATGAATTAAGTTAAATTGAGAAATACTATCCTCAATATATTGACAAACAACAAGAAAAATAAAGCTATTGACGCTGAAATATACTTGTAATACGTAAACTTTGTATTTGCGGCAGAATTCTTGAGATTAGAATGAAAATTCATGCATGTACGACATTATATGTATAGATAAATGATTACTTAAATTAGGGTTTTGATTATTAAGAATATAAACTATATTAATTTATTTTGAGACTCATCCAAATGGACTTAAAACCTTGCGATTCACGTCTAAGTTTATAGGAAATTTTCATATATTAACTCTATCAATCAATCACACAATATTTTGCATAAGAATTTCATCTTGTTATTTATTACTCGGTCGATCATCAAACACATTTGACTTTATTCACGTTAAGTCGTCAACGATATATTTTTATATACATTTTATTGAATATAAATTAAGTTAAGTTGAGAAATACTATACTCCATATATTGACAAACAACAAGAAGATTAAGCTATTGATGCTGAAATGTACTTTCAAAACGTAAACTTTGTATTTGTTGTGGAATTCTTGAGATTAGAATGAAAATTCATGCATGTACGACATTATATCTCTAGATAAATTAGGGTTTTGATTATTAAGAATGTAAACTGTATTTGTTTTGAGACCAAACTGAATGGATTTAAAGCCTTGCGATTCACCTTTAAGTCTATTAGGAGATTTCCATATATTGACTCTATCAATTGCGTTTGCATAAGAATTTCATCTTGTTATTTATTATTCGGTCGATCATCAAACACATATTTGACTTTGTTCATATTAAGTCGTCAACGATATATTTTTATATACATCTTACCGAAAATGAATTAAGTTATATATATTGAGAATGACAAACAAGAAGAAAGAAAATGCTACTAAGGCTGAGATATACGTGTAAAACGTAAACTTTTTGGTGTAATTCTTAAGATTATAATGACAATTCATGCATGTACGACATCATATCTATAGATAAATAATTACTTAAATTAGGGTTTTGATTATTAAGAATATAGACTATATTTATTTCGAAACTCACCAAAATGGATTTAGAATTTTGTGATTCACGAGTCATATTCTTGTAGGAGATTTTCATATATAGCTTCCACACTAGCTCTTAAATAATATTTACTCTGTCTCTCTCTTATTTGAACATTTGCCAAAATGATACTTCCCAAATTTAATTGAACAATTCTATAAATGACAATAAAATAACTTTTTCTCTTTTATTTATATCCTCAAACATCTAAATATTACATCCAATGCCATTATTTTTCCTATACTAAAGTCAACTTTATCTATTTTAATTTACATAAATGTAATACTTTACCATTTTATCCCAATCAAAAAATAATTTTATCATCTTTAATACTAATTAGCAATTTTTTTCTTAAAATCTGTGCGAACATTAAATTTTCAGATACGAGAGGGATGGAGGAATTACACCTACGTACTTATTTTCATAAAATACAATACAATCACATCACTATTTTTTTCTACTCACTATTCCCTTAATTTTTTTTCTATTGAATATAATAATACAATATCAATCACTGTTAAATACTACTGTTAATTTAACATCAAACAAAAAATCACACTTTACTAAATTACAAAATAAATACACTTTTATTATATATTTACCAGGATTTTAAAGTTTATATAATTATAAAGTATCAATCATTTTTCCTCACACCAATATCCCAAACCAAACTACAAATCGGTGGAAAGCGCAGTTCGATTCCCTTATTCCAATTTTCGTATTTCATTAGTGTTTCATCCTGTTGAATTCTTAATACATGGACCTAGAATATGGTGGTCCTTTGGATATTTTTTATTATTTCACTTATCATCCATTTATATTATGAAATACAAAATGAACACCAATTTTAAAACAATTGATCTCATCCCTGAAGCGGATCTAACATTCGGGGATATGGTAACGATAATTATAAAATTGTTGATATATATATATATATATATATATATCTAAACGATTGATTGATTAATTAATTGAATTTTCAATTTTATTATTATAATAATTATTTTGTATAACTTCGACTGTAATTGAACCTATCCCATTTTCCCAATGAAAAATAAAATAAAACTGATCTACATCCCTGGTTGAACCTAACATTCGGGGATATATAACCGGTAACGATAATTATAAAATTAACCGTTTTTTTTTTTTTTTAAATTAAATTATTAATTTATATTAAATATTTAAAATTTTAAATTTATATTCCTATATTTTTCTCCAAACGATTGATTGATTAATTAATTGACAAAATTTATAAAATATGATATTAAAAGTTATAAAATATATATTTTTTTATAACTTGTATACTTATTTTGAACTAAACATCCCATTTTCCCAATGAAAAATAAAATAAAACTGTGTTGATACAATATTTAACGAATTTAATTTTTTGACCAAATATTAAGAATAACATACCAGTCTAACTATTAATGAAATTAAATAAATAATCCTTTTTCTAAGCTCAACAATCCAAGTTTGATGAGAATGAACAAATCACACATCTTCAATTTTAATATTCCATAATTATTAAGTAAAATATTCCATTTCTTGTTAACTGTCTCATTTTATTCAAAATTGTGTTCCTATTTATATGTTGCTCTGCTAATATCAGTTCAAATTTACCATTTTTTATTGATAGTATCTCTAATAAACAACAATCATCCCATTGTAAATAAGATAAATATCAATTAT
Source organism: Stenogyne calaminthoides (assembly GCA_037126765.1). NCBI lineage: Eukaryota > Viridiplantae > Streptophyta > Magnoliopsida > Lamiales > Lamiaceae > Stenogyne > Stenogyne calaminthoides. Next base: position 25,000,398 of record JBBCBC010000022.1, on the reverse strand, counting down.
GATTTATATAAATAAATAAGGATATAAAAGTATTTTGATACTCTATTATTGAAAATATTGGTTTGTATGATTAATGATATTGTAAACGGTTTATTTGCTTGTACTGCATTGTTAATAACAACATATTATTAGATTATATATTTAATATGCTAAAATTTTCTCCTTCCGTCCCTTTCTCGCCTAGACATTTACTGTAAATGTGGTATTAAATGTATGAATTGTTTATTAGTATTTGAATAAAATAAATGAGAGAATAAAATGATTATTAGTGTATAAAGTAATGATATGAGATGTAATTTTTGAGATATTGAGAGGATATAATTATGAAAAGCAATGTTGGTTTATTGCCATTTAAGAAAAGGAAAAATAAGTGTGGGACGGATTAAAACAGAAAATGTCCAAACCAGCATGAGACGGGGGAGTACAATATTCTTTTCCTAAATTAAATATCTTATGCCAAAAATAATACTCCCTCCGTCCTGATTTTGATTATCCACTTTCCATTAATAGCCGTCCTGATTTTGTTTATCCATTTCCTAATATGGCAATAAAGTAACTTTCCATACATAAAAATACCCCTTACAAACAACACTTATTTACACCTTATGCCACTATATTACACACTTTAAATAACAACTTAATTTCAATTAGCCCACTAATTAAACCCAATCAACCCATTTCACTTAATTAACCCAAACCCCACTAACCCCCCTCCCATCTCATTTCATTTGCTGATTTATCTCTCTCTCTCTCTCTCTCTCTCTCTCTCTTCTCTTTCGTTTCTTCGAAAGAATCGAAACCCTAAATCCATGGAAAAAATCACCATCCCTAGCTATGATTATCCCATGTCTGATTCTATCTCATCGTTGTTGCCATCCAATGAGGATTGTGTGGCCGACGCGTTCGAAGTTATTCCGATCTACTCATGGGAGTTGACGGAAAGTGAAACGTTTGTGCCGGAATCTGTATTCCCATCTCTAGGGTTTTTCGATTTGGTCTCTAATTCACCGGCGATCCCGAATATTGGTGTTGATTTGTCGGAATCCGTAGATCCCAACGATCTAGGATTTCCCGATTTTGATGGTTATGGCTCTGATTGCTCGATTATTGTTCCCGACTCTCTCTCTCCCGATTCATTTGATGGCAAATTGGTTCCCGACTCCAAATATATTGATTTATGCGAGAGAAATGAGTTTGGGTTCGTGTTGTACACTCCAAAAAACGAAAGGAGAATCCCTGAGAAATTCCCTCTACCTCCATTTAGAGATAAAGCCTATTGGCTTGATCCATCTCGAAAGAGTCATGTTGAGATGCTCGGCATTTTGATTCCTGTGGTGTTGCCTCTGATTTACAGGTACCCGTACTTAAATATGCAATTTCTGGTTGATTTGTTGGTGAAATATGTTTTGGTTGCCTTGAATATCCAATTTCTGGTTGATTTGTTGCTGAAATGTGATATGCCATCTGTATTTCACTCTAAGTATGCATCTGGTTGCCTTGAATGTTGCATATGTTGATGTATTTGCAGTCACCACTCACATTATTGTAAGTTAGAAGGCTAATTTACATCATTGGGCTTATCCCAATGATGAAATTATTCTGAGGGTGATTATTCATGAGTAAACTTGCATATTGTAGTTGGTTTATTGATGAATTATGATCTGGTTGCCTTGAATATGCAATTTCGGTTGGTTTGTTTCTTTGAATTGTGATCCGTCATATGTATCTATTCTTTGAGTATGCATCCGGGTTGCCTTGAATGTTGCATATGTTGATGTATTTGCGTACCACCACTCACATTATTGTGAGTTAGGAGGCTAATTTACATCATTGTGCTTATCCCAATGATGAAATTATTCTGAGGGTGATTATTCATGAGTAAACTTGCATATTGTAGTTGATTTATTGATGAATTATGACCTGGTTGGCTTGAATATGCAATTTCTGGTTGGTTTGCTGCTGAATTGTGATCTGCCATATGTATTTATTGTTGAGCATGCATCTGGTTGCCTTGAATGTTGCATATGTTGATGTATTTGCAGCCACCACTCACATTATTGTGAGTTAGGAGGCTAATTTACATCATTGTGCTTATCCCAATGATGAAATTATTCTGAGGGTGATTATTCATGAGTAAACTTGCATATTGTAGTTGGTTTATTGATGAATTATGACCTGGTTGGCTTGAATATGCAATTTCTGGTTGGTTTGCTGCTGAATTGTGATTTGCCATATGTATTTATTGTTGAGCATGCATCTGGTTGCCTTGAATGTTGCATATGTTGATGTATTTGCAGCCACCACTCACATTATTGTGAGTTAGGAGGCTAATTTACATCATTGGGCTTATCCCAATGATGAAATTATTATGAGGGTGATTATTCATGAGTAAACTTGCATATTGTAGTTGGTTTATTGATGAATTATGATCTGGTTGCCTTGAATATGCAATTTCGTTGGTTTGTTCTTTGAATTGTGATATGCCATATGTATTTATTGCTGAGTATGCATCTGGTTGCCTTGAATGTTGCATATGTTGATGTATTTGCAGCCACCACTCACATTATTGTGAGTTAGGAGACTAATTTACATCATTGAGCTAATTTACATTATTGTGATGTATTTTGAATCTTATTTAGAGGAAAATTGCCTTGTATTTTGGACTTCTGATGTGATGAATTTGGGGGGGAATTGAAGTGTATTTTGAGTTTTGGTGGAAATTGAAAGTGTATTGAGTTTTTGGTGGGAATTGTAAGTGAATTCAGATTTTAATTTTCATTTTTGGCTATAAAATTTTTTAAAAAGAATTTGTTCATTTTTTACTGTAGCAACACAAGATTTTACTGTTCACAGGTGGTTTAAGTTTCAGATTTCTTTTTGCTAATCCAAAAGCACCTTTATTACATAAAATTGAATTGTCTTGAATACCCCTCCACTCAATCCACTTTACACTATTTAATACTATTATCTCTCATTTTTCTTAAACTCCGGATCTACAAGAAACGGACAATCAAAAATAGGACGGAGGGAGTACTAATTTAATTAAAAAGTACTCCAGTACATTACAATTTACAAATCACTAAAAAAAAAAAGAGAGAGTTCAAAAACTAAAATGGTATTGGAGGCGGGAGAAAGCGTACCAGATGAAATTTTCGAAGGCTCGACCAAAAATTTGAAAAATTCATACTCGCCTCCCATTGGTCCATTCCACACCACGCGGATTGTAATCTGATCCAACGGCTGAGATGAGACCGGCCCCTAAGCCAAGTGCCACCACCTCCTCTATATAATGGCAACCTCATTCAATCACTCAACACATCCGAAACAGCCGTTTCATATTTCTTCAATTGCAATAATTACCATTTTCCCCCTTTGCCTGTGTTGCTAGCTCCCGAGGTCACAATTGTCATTTCATGGACGCCGCTGGAAAAGTGAAGAAGGGCGCCGCAGGCAGGAAGGCCGGCGGACCTAACAAGAAGGCCGTCACCCGCTCCGTCAGAGCCGGCCTCCAGTTTCCCGTCGGAAGAATCGGCCGTTACTTGAAGAAAGGTCGTTACGCGCAGCGCGTTGGGAGCGGAGCTCCGGTCTACATGGCCGCTGTCCTCGAGTATTTAGCAGCTGAGGTATTTTCAGGAAATGATACAGATCTTCCATTTTGTGAATTGATTTTGTTTTTATTATTAACATTTGGAATTTTTTTGAAACGCAGGTTCTGGAATTGGCTGGGAATGCGGCGAGGGACAATAAGAAGAACAGGATTATCCCGAGGCATCTGCTGTTGGCGGTGAGGAATGATGAGGAGCTTGGAAAGCTGTTGGCTGGTGTGACGATTGCTCATGGAGGTGTTCTTCCGAACATAAACCCGGTGCTGTTGCCGAAGAAGACTGGGGGAGATAAGGCGACCAAGGAGCCTAAGTCTCCTAAAGCTGCAAAGTCCCCGAAGAAAGCAGCTGCTGCTTAGTTTCGATTTTACAGATTTCGACCACATTATCTCTTTTTGCTTGTATTAGAATTTTGGCTTAGGTTGGGGGATTGGAAGGGGAGAACTAGAAGGTTGTAATTAGTTAAGATGTGTTGTTTACAGCCAAATTTCAATATGAATCTAGTGAATTATTCCATTTATTTCGGATCTTAATTTTCTGTTCTTCGTTTTTCTCGAAATCTATCGAGTTTTCTTTGCCTTGCTTTGCTATTCAACTTGTCGCGTGCCCTAATCTATGTGAATTCTGCGGGAATCTTTTGCTGAATTGTGCTCTGCTTTTTTGGATTGAGCTCTTTAAAGATTGTGCTTCGCCTTTTGAGGGTAAAGAATTCGATTCCCACTGGAATGCCTCATTTATCTTCGTTTTTAATTTTTGTTTTATGATTTGTTTCTTGCGCTATGATCCTCATTTATTTCTGTTTCTCTCATTTATAATTTATTTCTCTGAAATTTACATAGAAGCAAGATAAATCTTGTATTAATATGCATTCATTTGCAGTTGATTCGTGCCATGAATGCTTTGAATTACTGCAAAATAGAGAAAATAGTTATATTACCTTTTAACTTGAATTATTGGAGGGTTTTGCTATTACTAAAGTTCTCGTGACTTTCCTCTTTTTGCGATTCTTGTAGAAAGTTAAATCTTCGGGGAGGAACATGCATTCCTTGAATAGGATTCGTCCCGCCTGCGCCTTTACATGCTCCCTCCATGGATGCCTCACATGGCGTCGATCTTCCACGCAATTGTTTGTTGGAGGTCTCTCTTTTCTCTCTCTCAATCACACACACAAACACACATCTGCAGCTGCGCATTATTTGTTTCCTAATAAGCTAGGGTTTGATGTTTGAACCTCCTCACACCACACACATTTGCAGCTGCGCTGCGCACAATTTGTTTCCTAATTAGCTAGGGTTTGAAAATTGAACCTCATACGACATAACTTAATTTGAATTTGGTTAATTTGGTTAATTTGATTATTGGGCCTTAATTGTGGTTCTCTTTGTGTTCTACAAAATGCCCAAATGAGGGGAAACGTTTATGCATGTTAGAACCAGGGAAGGCCATACTCATTCAGATATCGAACTTGGCTTTAACTTTTAAGCATGACAAGCCATCGTGATAAGCATCGCAAATTCAATAATTCGAAGTTGGTAAAAGCAGCATCCATTATTTTCTATGCCCTCTACATTCTCCTAAATTGCAAATAGGCAGCATTCCTCAGGACTAAGCAGATAAACACACCTCCCCTGTTTTGTTGTTAAATGAGCTTATATTATCAATAGTAATTAAAGCAAACCTCTATTTCTCCAGGGCTTTCATATGATACCAATGAGAGTGTTCTTAAGGATGCGTTTGAGGAATGTGGTGAAATAACTGAAGGTAGGCACTACTAGATTACAACATTACCTTGTGATCTATTTGACATTATTTTGGAATGAAAATTGTTTTCTTATCATTAGCAGTTAAGGTAATTTGTTTCCGTGTAAGTGGAAAATCTAGAGGATATGGGTTTGTGTGTTATTCTTCTGAAGTGGCGGCAAGCAAAGCCTTAAAGGAAATGGATGGTCGGGTATGCTCAAGTATTACCATACCTTGTTTCTAAATGATTCTTTTTTCAGCAACGTTATTGGATTTCCTCTTTCCATGTCATATGCTTTTTGCAGTTGCTGGATGGCAGAAATATCCGAATTCACTATGCACATGGAGGAAAAAATGCAATGGAGTCAGGTTAGGCCTAATATTCTATAACTTCTGTTGCTTTTATATATCCTCACTTTTCTTGTTTTAAATCTCAGTTGCTTACATTGGATTTATTTCATATTTTAGTTCCATTTTGTCATGTATCTTCCCTAAGCTCGAACTTCAGAAAGTTATGAGTGTTAATCAGATTATAACTCATATAGATCATGGATTAGTGGGTTTTCAAAGTTATTTATCCAGAAGCATTCTGTTTCCCCACTTCAATCTGCTTTTAGTGCCAAGTAGGTGAGTGTACCTCCCACAAGCTTTAGACTCAGAATTAGAGACCATGTTGTCAAACGGTGAAGTAAGTTGGACGAAGATAAAGTAACTAGAAAAGGAAATAGATCTTTAAATCAACCTAAAATTAGAAAATTTAGTTAATTGTTAAATAGAGTATACCAACGGATATTTGAACACTGAGAAGACCCCTTCTGCCTTTTCTATGTGTGGTCCACTCAGGCGTTAATATTTATGATGTTTATCGTTTTTATGGTTAGTTTGTTATAGAATATTCTTATGACCTAGATTGATTTGCCATTTCTCTAGTTACACCATTAACGGTTTAACCATAAGAATCTTTACATCTATCCTCTTTAATTTGGTTTCCTAATTGGTGTTGGTGTAGAACCAAAAAGTTGGTTAGTGCTACTCAATGCAGTCCTAAGAAACTATGGTAGGTGCACTTTTCCGCTGTTCCAGTAGCTTGATTTTTCGCTTTAATTAGTCTACTTTATTCGGCTTTCTAACAACCATGATTCTATTGATATCTTTAGTGATTTAAAATTCGATATGTGAATGCTAATGCAGAAAATCTCGTTCTTGTTTTTCGTCGGATAACCTATTCAGTTACAAGGACAGAAATGGAATACTACGTAATTGCTCATCATACTCTAATAAATAGCGTTCGTATTTGGGATTGCATGCATGGTAATACGTGTCCCAGATGGTGCTTGTAGATTATCTCGAACATGTAACTGATCCAAATCCATTTTCCTTATTTGTCCTCATGCTGTCGTTACTGCCTTCTAGCTCCCATTCATTATTTCGTCCCTTGCAACCCTGAATCTTTAGTGGTTTGAAATTTTATATGGGAAAGCTAATACAGAGGATAAGAGAGAAGGTGAATGGAAGCTAAGGAGATGTGAAGAATTCATTTGTGAACTGTAGTTAATCATCTCGTTCTTTGCATTTCGTTAGATAACCAATTCAGTTACATGGACCAGAAATAGAATGTTAGGTAATTAACCTATATTTTTGGGCTTGCAAGTTTCATGCTTGGAAAATAGTAACGCGCACGTGTCCTGCTGGTGCTGTTCTATTAAGACGAGCCTTAGTAGATCGTATCACCATATATTATAGAGCTTCTGGAGTCGTTTCAGGCTGGAGAAGTATTTGTACTGCATCAATGATTAGCAAGGGTCAATAGTTAGGTTGGTAATTCAAATTAAACTGCACTTTATGTGATATCGCACACAAAAGTACGTTCAGGCTTGTTTACGGATGGTAAAAGCTGATTCATTTCAGTTTCCAGCATTTAAAAAGGTTCCTTTCAGTGAATACCATGTCTCAATCTGTCATCTTACAAATTACAGCAGATGCAGTTTCTACTTTCTACACATTGTTGCATGGATGGCTGATGGACGACATACTTCTCACTTTGTTAACAACCACCACTGTTATATTCTTACCATCTGACCTGGGGAATGCTCAACGAAGTTCCCCAAGACACTTTCCTTGCTTACGGTGTCTGTTAGGGGAATATTTTGACCTTTGCTCATAATGCATCTGATAGCAAGCCAGATTTGATTGCCTATACCCGGCGCACAAAGAAGTGAGGCGGACTCTGGGATCCACATTATTTATCTTTATCGAGTCGTTTATTCATTCAGTTACTTTCAGTTAGTTATTTTTGTCTTGTTAATAAGCCTATGATGGCTGTGACCATGGAGAGTGGAGAGTATTTAGTTGCGTTTAGCAGTAGGGTTAGGGTTATGTTGTCTTTGGCTGAGAGCTCGGGGCAGATTACACCTTGTAATTATGTTAGTGTCAATTGCTTTGCTCCATCAATTTGGTCTGACCATCCGTACACCATGACTAACTCGCAGGCTGAGCGTGGAAAAAGGCTTGGATGGGTTACAGAAGGAGTAGAAAGATCAGTTTGCACATCTCGAAAGTTTGTTGTCCATTGCCACAGTTCTTTGATCTTGGTGGTGAATCCCGCCACTGCTCCTCATTTGTCCGTATTGTACGACTCTGTCGCGCCTCTACCCTCCTGTGTCCACTTGCACCCTTTCATCAGAAAATACTGAAAATTAGGTATATTGCTCTTCTTGAACCGAAAAATATTGTAAGTACCGATTTTTCGATATACCGAGATCTTTGGGTACGGTATTGCAGTATATGTTCAGTATGCATACCAATATCCTATATAAATTTCGCTATAAACAGTAAACTAAAATTTCGATATGGACCGGTACCAAAATTGTTACGAAATTCAGTAATACCGAAATTACGGTAGGGTATTTGTAAGTATTTATCATATATTGAAATTTCGGTAGGGGTGCGGAAGATATCAAAAATTCCGGCAAGATACCAAAATACACAAAATATTGGTATTTTTGGTAAAAACCATATATACCATTTCAAAATGCATACCAATATCCTATATATATATATATATATCAAAATTTCGGTATGAATCAGTAAACCAAAATTCTGATATAAATGTATAGCAATATTTCGGTATGGATCAGTATATACCAATGACATTAAAAAATTTGGTATATACCCAAAAATCGATATGGTAATTGGTATCAGTAATTATTTTTCACATGTCAAAATTTCGCTATACCGAAAGTTTAAGTGCCGATATGTTATTATACATGCTGAAAATTTTGGCACAGTATTATGGTATGAAACAATAATTTCGGTATACCTTACCGAACCACCCCTAATAAATAAGTTTAGGTACAATAATGGTATGTAATTTTACATACAGAAATTTTCGGTATGGTTCACGATCTGAAACAGTATTCAGTATATCGTACCGAACTACCCTTACCAGCGACGAACAAACCAGAGTTTTTGTGATGGTCTGGAGTTGTGATTAATCGGGTACACATTTTCGATTTTAGGCTATGCATTTCCTCTCTGAGGCGTCGATTTGATTCTTTGAAATTCTGAATTTCCTTGTTGGCCGAAATAGGGGATGTTCACAAGGCAAGCTTGCAGAAATTGATAAATGTGAAGGAATGTTGGATTTTTTTCTCAATCTAGATAGCACACATGGATTGCGCCCTATTCGATCAACAGTTGGAAGACCTGGAGATTGGTCGAGTCATGTTAGAATTTGATGTCATCTTCTGTGAGAGCTGGGGCTACCTCCACAGCGGGCGACCAATCACGCATCACACTGGTCTCCTCAACGCTGCCAATATTGGACCGCCCTTATTGTTACGGACAAATACAAAGGATGAGATGGAAAGGCTTGTGCATGAGATGCTTGGAGCCGGGATACATCGGCCAAACAACGGGCCTTATTCGAGTCCAGACTGTTGCTCCTCAAGAAAGAGTTTAGTTGCTGTTTCTGCGTGGACTATAGAGAACTGAGGACCCGCTTGGTTGGGGGTAATGGAAGAGAGTAATGGAAATCATTCCAATTAATACTGCTTGACAGTTTTGATACAGCCGTATAAGGAATAGAAAGAAGTAAGTAATTGACTACTCCCCTATAATCACTTACTCAAACCCTTCTCAAATGATACCATTGTTGATTCTCTAACTAAGCCATAGCAATAGCAATGCAATTAATAACCCCATGACGGTTGACCCCTCAATGAACCCATTACCATTCCCAAGTCATACCAAGCGGGCCCTGAAATAGATCACGGTGCTCGATAAGTATCCTATTCCCGTCATATAGGAAATATTGGACGAGCTTTAAGGCGCCTCGTGGTTCAGTAAGATCGATATTCAAGCGGGCTACCATCAAATCTGAATCGCTCCTGAGGACATTTTAAAGGCGACCTTACATATACAAATTTTTGGGCATGCTGTTTGGCTTAACTAATGCTCCGGCTACATTTCAACCCACAATGAACGATCTATTCTGCCCTTACCTCCAAAAATTTGCCCTCATCTTTTGCGACGATATTCTGGTATACTGAGTGGATAAGGCTGCACACATGGGACATCTTTGGCAGGTTCTTAGCTACAACCAGTTTGTGGGGAATCGAAAGAAGTGCTCCTTCGGGCATCGCTCTATTGAATGATTGGGCCATGTCATATCCGAAGCAAGGGTGCAGATGGAACCCGAGTAATGTCTCGGCGTATTGCGGTGGCCAACACCACTAACTGCGAAGGGTATACGTTGGTTTTTGGGGTTGACAGGGTACTATTGCCATTCTAGCCGGGACTATGCAAGATCGCGAAGCCCCTGACCAACCTACTTAATGGGAAGAAGGTTGGCTGGATACCAGCTGCCCAAGAGGCTTTCCAGGAGCTGGCGAGCTGCAATGAGCTGTCACAATTGCTCCGGTTCTTGCTCTTCCAAATATTTCCCAACCATTCGTGACTGAAACAGATGCATTGGGTCGAGGTCTCGGGCCGGTTCTGATGCAATAGGGTTGGCCAATAGCGTACTTTATCAAGGCCTTATCGGTCCAAAGCCAGTCTAAGTCCGCCTGTGAAAAAGAGTTGATGGCCTTGGTCCTGACCATTCAACATTGGCGGCCTTACCTAGTTGGACGTCGATTCAAAGTTCATACTGATCAACGCAGCCTCCGCTATTTACTCCAACAACACCTCACGACCCCGCACAACAGAATTGGGTCACCAAGCTATTTGGGTATGATTTTGAAGTAGTTTACAAGATGGGGGGTTGCCATCCAAGAGGTGGATGCTCTCTCTCTCTCTCTTGGTGTGATGAGGATGATGGCCAGTTGGCCGCTATTTCGTTGCCTCAATGGGTAGATTACTCTACGATCAAAGGGAAATTGTTTTCGGTCTGGGCCTCAATGGCCAGTTGGCTCTCTCTCTTGGTGTTATATATTGATAAACGGTGTGCTATTCTTTAAGTGACGCTTGGTGGTGCTAGCGATGAGTTGGACAGAGAGGTTGATCGACAATTTTCATTCGACTACGGTTGGGAGTCATCCGGGTGCCTATAAAATGTACTTCTGCTTGTCTGCTAGTGTATTGGCCGGGCATGATGTGACTGATTACCAGATTCGTTGCTGAATGCTTAACTTGACAGAAGATTAAGTACAACACTCATTGCCCAACTGGCTTGTTACGACCACCACCCACCACCCATTCCGGCTCAAATTCGGGAAGATGTCAGTATGGAATTCATTTCTGGTTTCGTCGGAATTGCAGTGCAGACTGCATTTTGGAGATTGTTGATCATTCTATACATGCTTACTTCATGGAGTTGAGACATCCGCGTACAGCAAAGCAACTAGCAAAGATGTTTGCTCATTATGTGGTTCGACTTCATGGGATGCCTAGTTCCATTGTTTCAGACCAAGGTTCGATTTTTGTGAGTGCTTTTTGGACGGAATTATTCTGCGCCTGTGGAAAAAATTTCCTATGAGTTTGACATACCATCCCGAGACAGATGGTCAACGGAGGTTCTCAACTGTTGCTTGGAGATGTATCTCCACCGTTTTGCCAGTGAGCACCCCAAGAGCTGGACTTTTTGGGCTGCTGTGGGCGGAGTTTGAATATAATACGAGTTTTCACTCAGCCACCGGTCGCACTCAGTTCGAGGCCATGTATGATTGCCTACCCCAGACTTTGAAACAAAATATTCCGGGCGAAATCAAGGTGTGTGATGTGGGAAAGGAATTGCCCACTTGCGATGAAATGCTCTGTCAATTGGGTTGGCATCTTCAGCGCGCCCAATAACGGATGACCAAGGCAGCAAACAACATTGATGACATGTGGAGTTTGCTATTGGGGATAAATTCCTGCTGAAGTTTAATCCCTGCCGTCGGGCTACCTTGCAAGGTTGGGCAAATGTCAAGTTGGCTTCTCGGTACTTTGTGCCATTCGATGTAGTGGGATGAGTTGGGGCGGTTGTGTATCAGCTGCAACTTCCCCAAGCATGTAGAGTGCACCCAGTTTTCCAAGTATCTCAGCTTAAGCCTCTTCAAGGTGACTACTCCGCTGAGCCATCATTACCTGAGAACCAACTTTTGGAAGGACCACTCGAATCCGTTTTATTTATTTATTATCGAGTCTGTTTATTCTTTCAGTTAGGTTATTTTGGGTCTTGTTAGGCGGTAATTGTGGAGAGTATTTAGTTGTGACTAGAAAAAGGATTAGGATTATGTTTTATTTTTGGCTTCTTTACAACTGAGAACTTGAGGCAGATTACGCCTTGTAATTCAGCAGTGAAACTTCACGTTCAATCGATAATATCAGTTTAATTATTGTCAATACCTTTACTTCATCAGCATTCATCAATATTTTACCACCATCTAAATTTCTCGTGCCTTCCAGGGCCAGGAAAATTAATTTTGTTTTATATGCGCCAAACATTCTATTGTACTCCCTATAAGAGGAATCATGTGCATTTTATCTACAACTCATATGGTTACCCAAATAAGTTGTACATATATCATCTAAAGTTTCTGTTGTTTATGAATATCCCATCATGTAAGGGATCCTTTTGATTTATTGATCTTAATTTTTATGGCTGTCGTCAGTCGGCATTACAATGACAGCATTCCAGTCGGTGTTCACTTAATGATATTAGTCATTCCGTAAAGTGAAACAAGAATCTCTACTTATTGTGTAAACATATTTAGTCGCACTGGCGAATTTGATGTTTTTCTTTCAAATACGAACCTGAAAATTATAATCTAACATGTGTTAATTGAGTAAGGGTAGCACGCTTGCATACCTGGTTGTTGATTATCCCTTGAAACAATTATTTTGCTGCTTCATGATGTTGCAGTATTAGTTTATCCTTGAGATTTTGATTTGTGACATAGGTCATGCATACTTATCATAGAATTAGTTGCTTTATAATCTCCCTCTGAAACACAGATGCAGCTGACTTCTCCCTTATGTTTAGGATGAGTAATAGAGGGAGGCAATTGCAAAGCATATTCACATTACTTCTGCATGTTTCGTGTTTGTTTTTCGGACAAATGCTCGCTCCACTTTGGGTCTCTTTCTTATCAGAATTTAGCCACTCTTGCTACTGGAACTGCTGCTGCTGCTATATCAAAATCTTCTTGCTTCTCAACCTTTTTGTACTGTATGTATCGCTCTAAACTAGTATTCAGTCAGAATGTTGAAACACTTGCAAGGTTTTAGTTTTTTCATATTTACTATATTCCTCATTCAAACTTGTATCTAATTCTTGCCATATTTTCATTTTCTGCATCAATATCAGTTTTTTCATGTATGAACCTGTTATGAGCTGAGTAATATTTGTATTGTCACATCATGTGTCATATTAATATAACTAAATTTCAATAAACACTCATGTCACTTAGTAAAATAACTAATACTCTTTAGTGAAACAATCAATACTAATGAACTAGTACTTTTCAATGCAGTAATTAATACTCTTTTTTTTTTTTTAAAATACACATTAATTGGATGGGGGTTCAGTGCCCCCAGTTTAGATGCTTTCATATGTTTGCAGTAGTAAGGATTGAGTTAAATAGCTGACTTTGTGATACTTTATCTGATTTCTAGAGTGATTTAGTTGAAATAGTTCTTAATTCAACAAAAGAGTAGGTACTACTTTACTAGGATAAGGGTTTGCATGATCCTGCATATTATCTTGATTTTTTTTGGTGCATCAAAAATACATATTATTTCTAATTTAAGAAAAAAATTCATGATATTGCTGAATCTTGTATTATGGTTGACAAAATCTTATGTGCATATGTATTTAAATTGCACGGTGCACAAGAAACCTACTCATGATTGGGGTATAAATTTTGTTTTGCTTTCATAATTTTGAGAGTATCACTCGGAAGAGTCAGTTTTGTTTCTATGGTCTATAACCGTTATTCAATTCTACCACATATTCTTATCCCATCACTAAAGAATAGTAAGTATTATGCATATTTATATTATTCCGATCATAGTTTTGCATCTTGTTTTGAATAATAAAATGTACTGTATATAACATAATAATTTGAGACCATTAACCAGATGCAAAAGATTTTCAAGTACCGTCAACCATTAATATTTTGTGCAATAACAATAAAATATACTGGAATAAATTTATATAAACACAATCTCAAAACATGTTCTTGAAACTGATATCATTACATTTATAAATTAATATCATTACTTTTATAAATTAATACTTGTAATATTTTATGCTATATTATTAATTTATAAATGTAATGATATTCATTGATAAATTTTAGGGTTAGAGTTATAAATAATTCAAGGTAAAAATAAATATTCTTTTATGTCATTTATTCTCTTGGCTAGAAAAGAATACAATTAAAATCATTGATAAAAAAAACTTTTTAAAATAGAATTGACTAAAAATTGAGGCTACGTCTAAATTTATGATATTAATTTATATGTGTAATAATATAAATTTCATATTATAAACAAATTTCACCATAAATTTACTTTTTATAAATGGTACGACTATTTTTATAATTAAGCGCTTCTTGAGGACTAAGGGTGTGTTTTGAAACACTTAAAACAACTTTAAAAAACATTTATTTTCAAAAGTTGTGAGAGAGAGCTTTGAAAATAAGTGCTTATGGAAGTTGTTTTAAAACACACCCTAAAAAGGTGCATGCAAGTGTAACTCCTAAATAAAGTAATTTGAAGTGTTTTTTTTTTTCTTTTAAGAAACTTTTTAAATAAACTCTCATAAAATTATAAGTTATAAAGTTTCAAAAGAGCCTTTTTTAGTAAATTATTAGTCTTTTTTTAAAACTTTTAACTTTTTTTACAAACACTATCAACTTTTTTTTTTTTGATTTCTTACAAATACTATCAACTTTTACTATTAATCATTTTTTCCAATAATCATTAATTTTAATCACTTCTTTAAAACCATAAATTTTTGCAAACACCCCTAAGTAATTTTAGAATGCTAATATTTCACTCATCAACTTACTAGAATAAATATGCCAAGTAAAAAGATTTTGATGACCCTAAAAAAAAAGGAAATAATAGTGAAATAAGACGAAGTAGATAATTGAAAGGAGATTCCCTAAAACTGCAAGGGCTAAGTGCAAGATTATTTCCCCCATTTCTTCACAATACAGAAGACGAAAGTGTTGAAGGAAGACAAAAATGGCGTGGAGGGGACAGTTTTCTCGAAATCTCAAGGAGCTTCGCGTCCTATTCTCTCCCAATTCACCTTCCAGCGCTTCTACTAGGTTTCCTTTAATTCTTTTTCGTTTCAATTTCTGAATTCATTTTGTTTAATTGTGTTCTTATTGTTATTTTTTTTTTAAAACAGAGCTTTCATTGAGAAAAATTACAAGGAACTGAAGACGAATAACCCTAAGCTTCCGATTTTGATCCGCGAGGCAACTGGTATCGAGCCCCAGCTATGGGCTAGATTTGGTAATTTTTTGTGTTATTCATTTTTAGATCTTTATTTCTCTGCGTGAATTTCTTCTGGAATCTTTGTGGCCTTATATTATATTTATAAATCTAGACTTTTGGGCTGATTTTGTTTCCATAAAATTATTGATTGAGTTCAATTTTCAACTAAATTGGAATGAGAACATGGTTCCCGCATCTAAAGAACTTCTATAACATATTTATATTATTCGTTAAACTGTATTGGCTACGGCAGAATGGATTTTGGAGCACTCTTGAAATAATTGGAAGAGGCTACTTGAATTTAGGGCATGATGTAAATTGGAGTGTAGGAGTTTGAGATGCCAACTTGTTGCATATTGGATTGATAATTTGAGTTCATCATGCGACTCATTTTCGCACTCTGACCTACAATTAGGTGCATTGCTTTGGGGCTTTCATCTTGTTTCAAATAATTAGATACCACATATCATAAGTTTGTGTTTGGATTGAGGGATTTGAAATGCAAGATCCACCCAAATCCCACAAAAATTACTTGAAAATGAAAGTGTTGAACTTAATCCAAACAAAATCCTAAATGAAATTTTATCAGATTCTGGGTAGAATAGATTATAAAATGTTCATATTTCTATTAAGAACATGCATGAAGCTGCACTTTATCTGCATGATGACATGTGGAGAACTATAATGTGAGCAGTTTTCACATTTTGATTGGCCACTTTGGTGGTAGAGTTTTGGAGCTTTTTCATTCATTTAAAAACAACCGAAAGATAATATACTTATACCAACACGAAAAGAAATAACTGTAGACTTCAAGTTATAATAATACATTTCTCAAATTATTGATAGTACAATATCCTCAATTCATCAATTGCATTTTCAACAAGAAGTTCTTCTGACTTCTGCCCTGAAAGTCTATCTAGAGTGCTGTTTGTTATCTGACTTCTTCCTAGAAAGTTTATCTGGAGTGCTGTTTTGTCCTATTTTGTTGTGTTTTGTGGAGACAAATACTACTTATCGTCATTAGGTTCCTTATTGTGATGGCTAATTGTTGCATCTTCTGCTTTGATACAGACTTGGGCGTAGAGAGGGGAATACACTTGAAAGACTTAAACGAGGAACAGATTTCTAAGGCTCTTCAGGACCTTAACAAAACAGCGGGAGCCCTTTAAGAGTAAGACAGCTGCTATTGCATTCCCAGAATAAAAATTGCCAGCCAGAGCTTCTGGTGGTTTTTTTTTCTATTTTAATGTCAGTTGATAGATTTAATGCCTTGACAATTGTTCACTCATTATAAACTGCTTCTTGTGACAAGAAAGGCCTGTTTGTTGCCTTTCATGGTATATGATGCATGCATATGTTCTCAATGGATAACTGTCCTAATTTTTTAGCTTCTCCTCTGGGAATACGTTTTTGATTATACTATTCTGTTGTTGAGGATGGGATGGGAGTATACTGGATTTTTGATCCTCGCGAGTTACATAAATCTTGGTTTGATGTGATGAAATGAAAATATAGTACCATTTTTATACTTGGGTATTGCTTCAATCTGATAATGACACTATTCTTGTTGTGTGTATGTGTCTTATGTAGTCTGATAAAATACTGTGTTGGTGATCCACTCGTAGCCGTAGGTTACCCTTCTTGCCGCAGAAGCTATAATTTTATTTGTGACTCAAATATGAGCAGTAAGCAATTGCTAATGAATTAAGGCATCTCCCACTTCTACATTTCCTCATATCTAGCAACTCTTCATTCCTCGCTTTCAGTTTAAAGAAATGTTGTTTTGAGTGGTTTCAAGTTTCAACCCAAAAGCTTTGTGTTAATTGTTTTTTCTAGCTTCTTGATACTGTGATAAATAAATCAAAAGTTATCTTCTTACTTTGGTGTGTGTGCACTTATAATTTTTTTTTAAAGCAAAAGTATTGGAAACTCTTCAAAGTATCAATTTAATGATTTTTAACTCGAAAATCAGAAGTAGTCAAAGACATAATGGGGATGCTTGCTTCATTATTTTTTGATGAGAATGGTAATGGAATTGAACAAATAATAATTTTTATGGTTAATGAGAATAAAAGATGATTAAATAACTGAGTATATTATACTTCAAAAATTTGTATGAAATGCTCTTATACGAGTTTCGATTAAATATATTATGAGATCCGTGAGCTCATGACAGTACTTAATTATGTTTTAAAGCAAAGTGAAGTGTTAATGGTAAAGTGGAGCTTCGTCTCATACATGATATTGTCTTTTATAAGACTTCCTCTTTTGATTAACTATCTCCCCTAATTATTTTTTTTCTCACTTGTTCTATGATTAGAATACAACACTAGCATTGTAATTATTATTCTCTATGTAATTCACTATTCCATTATTCTCGTTACTATCCTATTGAAGAATTTGAACAAAACGATTCCTTAGAAAGCTTGCAGCATATAAAGTGTTTAAATGAGCTGAATTTGCGTAGCACATCTCAGGCAATTTCATTATGGATCGACTCGTGAGCATTCCAGGTCAAGTAGGCCGAATTTCATGGGCTATTATGAATCCCAGATGGGCCAACCCTTACCAAGAAAGCACAGGTCTAGGCTCGGCATAGTCCAGATCCAAAGTGGGCCAGCCCGACTCACTTTATATACACTTTCAAATATTATATATTTGCCCCACACACACATATATATGAAAAGTCAAAGTATACATTACATTGAACAAGTTTTACACAAGCCAATAGGTAAAACTGAACAAGAATATGACTTATATTCTAAATTACGTGGATGTAAAAATCGGTCTAGGTGGTCAGAATTCGCCCGCCTAGCGATTTTCGATTTCTGCACCCTCGCTAAATTATATTAATCGTGATAACTGAAAGATATGACTTATTATTATAAAAAAAATGTATTACTCGTGATACTGAGGGGTATGCATTATATTACAAAAGAATATTAGCAGTGATGACGAAAGAGTATGACTTATATTATAAAATAGTATTAGTCGTGATAACTAGAGAGTTATATCTGTAAATATAAAATCAATTTTATGGTGAACATGTTGTTTAATAGGTAACCTACTCATATAAGAAATACATATGAAATAGTTTTGCAATTTAAGTTATAATTTCTTAAAAGTTCAAATTTTAAATACTTCTAAAGTAAATCTTGCGTCAGATCATTCCATTACGAAGCTGTCTCACAATTTTTTTTGCCTTATTCCTCACTTGTAATCTCTTGGAAACACCCCCTAACTATTATATTAGACATAATGAGCGTGGAACTACTTAAAAGATATCTCAATCTTTTGAGAAGAGTTTTGACATGATTTTATAAGTGAGACAAGATTCAACTTTAATATTTGAGTTATTTTTCTTTTTAAAATACAATTGAATTAAAATTTCAAAACTTTATAAGCTCGTGAGTCATATAATAATATGATAAATAGATCTTCGTCTCATGTATGACCGTACGAGACCATCTCTTGTAATTTTCTTTTATGATGTAAGGCATGTTTATTTTCAAAGTTAGTATTGAACCTCTCAGAAGATTTATATGAATTATACTTGTGGATTGTGGTATTCATTCATATATTTAAATTTAAATCCGAAGTATTTAAAACAGAATCCAAAAATCGTATCGTACATCAACCAAATTCCCACGAATGGTCTGTATATCAATTAATGAAACAACAAAACGCAGATTCTTGTCACATATGCCACAATTTCATGCTATATTATTCATCTCAAAATCCATTGGTAAAAAAATAGTATAAAGTGCGCTGTTAATGAAAAAGGAGTCCAGAAAATCGTTCTCAGAAAAACAAAACCCAAACAAACTGCCTTTGCTTAATACATACTCTCTCTCTCTCTCTCTAAACACGAACGACGCAGCCCAAAACGGTGTAACCGATTTCTTCAGGTAATTTTCTCGCCATCGTATTCCGTATTCATCTTAGTTTGAATGTTCCTGCTATATTTTGTTGATTACTGGACATTTTACGGTTTCTGTTTCTATCGGTGTGACTTTTGCTTGTGGAATGTTGGCGAAGACTTTTAATTTTTACCTTAGGCAATGAAACGATCAAGTGGCAAAAATTTACTGCTTAGTTTAATGCTGGAGAAATTTGATAACTCTGTAGATGATAACAATGATGAGGGGAAGTAGAATCTGTTAGAGGTGTAGCTCATGGAGTTTCACTGTGCTGGATTATCGATTGGACATGTAATTAGAGATGCAATTCAGTTATTCTCGATTTTCAATTTCGTTTTACAGCCCTGCGCCTGGAAATTCATGTGCACGCTGTGTAGAAAAGATTTATGCATTTTGAATGTGGATTCAATTGCTCTTATTTGCAATGCTTTGTCGTCAAATCATGCTGCCGATTTTGGCAATGATGCTAAATTTCGAAGGCTTGTTTCCAAAAAAAAAATTAAAAATTATGCTGCTGAGTTCTTTACCTTATTTATCTGATGTATTTTTCATGAATGTTGGTTAATTATAGTATTGTGGATATTTCTATATGTTTCTTTATTCGAGTTAAAATTATTGTTTTGATGTTGGTCGATGGACCTCAAATATACCTTACTTTGAGCTTGGAAGTGATCTGTTTGGTTATAGCATTCATGCATCATTATAATTTCCTCTAGGATCTTGTATCTCACAACATGAACCCAATTAATAACTTTATAAACATGTATGTATGCAAGTATATGTGTGTGTATATGAATTTTATCATTTGCTTTTCTGATTGTAGGATGCTATGACAAGTGAAAATGTAAAGGTGCTGCTTAAGAATTAGTTAATGTAGTTTCCTGTAGTCATTGAGAAACATAATTTTTTTTTGACTTTATCTTGGGCTATTAGTGGGTGTTTCATGACTTTACTTGTCACTTGTCTGCACTGAGTTGTCTTAAACAAAACATAAAGTTATAGTGTCATTGTTCATATTTCTTATACCTTCCCTATGAGGTATTACTAGCTCATTTTCTATGTCAGAAGGCTCAACCTTTTTCAATTTGCTAGTGATACACGAACACCTACGTACACAAATAGACACAAACATGAACTGCACCTTATTCATGAATCATGATCTGCTCTTTCCATAACATTTAATCTTCTTTACTGCGATGATTATGAGTATGTGAATTCTAAAATCTTCTTCAAATTTCTCGACTTTTTGGGAGTTAGTGGAGGCTTTGATTGGAACTCACTGATGGGGCCTGTGAGAGGGAATAAAAAGAAAAGGAAACTGGAGAAGAAAGCTGAAGAAAATTCTCTGGTCTCCGGTTCTTCAGAAGAGGGCTCTGCTGATTGGTGGGATGTTCTATCAAAGACAATAACTGGTAAAGTCAATCAGACATTAATACATATTGCAATGTCCAAAGAGCTATTGCTATTATATAGTGTGGTTATATGCGTTATGATAACTCAATTTGTTTTTCGAAGACTATGCTCTTAAATTTGGCAAAACGCAGATTGATACTTTCAAGTAGGATCTGTAATTCGCTCTCTTACAACTGATACCTGCTGTGTTGATATCCTAATGAACTAAAAACTACAAGGTTGTTATGATCTGTTATTCCTTGAAAGTAACTCCATGATTATAATTTTTAAGCATGAAATAAGAAAGCAATTTGGCTTCACCACTTGTTTTCAAATGTTACTTCAATTCAGTTGGAGCACGGGGTAGGAATTCTCACCTACATTATGAATATTAGATGTATCTGGGCACATACCCATTTTAGAAGTTTTGTCATAATAGAATTAGTGATGGGATTTGTGATTATTTTAGCAGGTGATAGACTCGGGCTTCATCTTTGACCTTAGAGCCTCTTTTATCATAAAGAAGTATTTGCTGAGTTTTTGAATGATTTATTAGAATTAACATGAAAAATACTAAATTGATAAGCCACTCTAGCATTTCCACAGAAAATTAAAATGCAGCAACAGTAAGTAAACGAAAAATAAAAAAACAATTTGTTTTAATCTACTGTTTTACTTACATGCCCATTGCTTGTTTATAATCTATATTTGGCTTTTATATATGCATGATCTGCTTACAGTCGGCTGCCTAAGTCATCAAGCAGTTCTCTTGTTGCTCTGACATTATAAAGAACGATTGGTTTATGCCATTTTCACTATTCTTGTTCATAAAATATTTAAATAACAAAGTCACAGCGCCTTACTGTGAAATGAATAAAATATATAAAAATCTTCTATACTTTAATATTCATGTCCTCATGATCAGCCTAAACTACTTTGGCTACTGCACATTATGGTCTATAGTGTATGAAAATCAGTATTTTCCTTACCATGATTGCTTTGACACAGTTGTGTGGCACAACTTCTTGGAAAATTTCATTAAATTGCAACTTTAGTTAACAACACATCCTGAGGATATGTTCATATATTGTCAGAGAAGCAGTCAATTATTTTCTCTCATTTTTTGTATCATTCCTATGAGATGATCTTCATTTTCTCAGTCAAACTAATTCTGCAAAAACTAATATGCAGTTCTTTGGAAGCATGGTGTATTGCCAACCTGTTGAAGTATGTTCTTTTATTATAGGAACCAATTTCAGTTAGACGGGTAGTTGGTATCCGTTAGATATGGACTCAGTTTTTGTGCCTGAAA
Source organism: Stenogyne calaminthoides (assembly GCA_037126765.1). Classification (NCBI taxonomy): domain Eukaryota; kingdom Viridiplantae; phylum Streptophyta; class Magnoliopsida; order Lamiales; family Lamiaceae; genus Stenogyne; species Stenogyne calaminthoides. Next base: position 24,978,499 of record JBBCBC010000022.1, on the reverse strand, counting down.
GTCCAATTTAATCTCGAGCTCTTGGCCTCAGATAACTTCATTTCATAGGCACCATGGTTTTTTAAAATGGTTCCCAGTTGAGGTATTTAGTGATGGCAATTTCCTCCAAACCCAATAAAGGAACTCTTTTGACCAAATTATATAGAACACAATGTCTGACCAATGTTTTAGTCAAAAGACTGTATATTCTAGGGTGTTTGACATGTGATGTGATTAACCTTTTGTTCCTGGTTCACCAATTTAAGGATTGCAATTTGAACTACAAAATGATGAGCCAATAACATGATCAATCATGATACCTTGTTTAAGTTGCACACAAGTCTTGAAAATGGAAGTTGGAATTTTTATGTCCCAAGTTTCTGTTTTAGATGGTATTAGTTTGTTCACTCAAAGAGTCAAAGCTATTAGTTGTTTCCACCGAAAAGTATTAGTTTTCATAATTATCCGTATCCAATTTGCAGGCAGTCCCTCATCTTCAAAGCTACCAGACCAGTTCAAATCCAGGTTCAAAGTGTCGAGAAAAACATTCGACTACATATGCAGCCTAGTGAAGGATCACATGACGGCCAAAACCCATTTCTCCTTCACAAACGGGAAAGCAATGTCGGTGCAGGACCACGTGGCCTTAGCCCTGACACGCCTGAGCTCCGGCAACTCCCTAATGACGATCGGCGACTCCTTCGGGGCCCACCAGTCGACCGTCTCCCAAATCACGTGGCGCTTCGTCGAAGCCATCGAACAAAGTGGGCTCCACCACATCCAGTGGCCATCGACGCAAAAAGAAGTCGCACAAATCAAACGCAAATTCGAAGCCATACGCGGCCTCCCAAACTGCTGCGGGGCCATCGCCACGTGTCACATCACCATGCTGCTGACGTCGTCCGACCCCGATGCCGCCACGTGGCTCGATCGCAGGGGCAATTACAGCATGTCGCTGCAGGCGGTCGTGGATCCGGATATGCGGTTTCGGAGCATAATCACGGGTTGGCCCGGGAAAATGGACGAGAACCGGGTCCTACGGAGTTGGAATTTTTTCAAACAGTGCGAAAAGGGGGAGAGGTTGAACGGGGGGGAGATTCCGTTAGCGGCGGTGAGGGAGTACGTGATTGGGGATTGGGGGTTTCCGTTACTGCCGTGGTTGGTGACGCCGTACGTAGGGGGGGAGGCGGAGTTTAATGAGAGGGTTATGGCGACGCATGCGGTGGCGCGGAGGGCGTTTGGGAGATTGAGGGGCCTTTGGAAGATTATAAAAGGGGATATGTGGAGGCCGGATAGGCATAGGCTGCCTAGCTTTATACTCGTTTGTTGTATTTTGCATAATATTGTGCTGGATCTGGAGGACGACCACGACGACGTCGTTTCGGATGATGATCATTTGGGCCACAAACACGAGGTTTGTGAGTCGGTTGATAAAGCAGGGGAAGAATTGAGGGACAAATTGTGTAGCTATTTTTCTGCTAAATAGTGTTATACATTGTCATTGTTTTTTTTTGAACCGTATAGATTGTCATCGTTGGAACAACTAGTTTACGTTTTATTTTTCAGTATTACTATATACTTATACAGAGGTTTTCCTTTTTTTTTTTTTTTTGGATCAAAACGGACTATACGTCTAATTTTTTTAGATTGAATTTTTCTATTAAAACTTGAGGTTTTACTTCACATTAGGGTGGTTTAGAGCCTATTTTGCAAACTCTATTAGAAAGGTGGTAGTGTTTTTTTTTTTTTTTTTTAAAACTTGAGCCTAATAACTTTTAAAAAATAACTACTTCTACTCCTTGAATAGAGTTCGTTTGAGTTGAATAGAGTTTGCAATAGTGGTACTTGAGTAGTAATCAGCTGTTTTTTTCTTATTTTTATAAAATTTTCTTTCAAGTATTAGTGCTTAATCAGAGACGCTCAAGAGTGTGAAGATGATGGTGGTACTTAAGAAAGGATATATATATACATGGCTATAAAGGACAACAAATGAACAGGGTTGTGTTCAATGGTACAACACAAACAGAGAGAGAGAGAGAGTACAACACACAAACTCATTAACTAGTGGTTTTTTTTTCAACATTAGCATAATCCTCAAGGGCTTTCTTCAGCTACTGATCACCAACTGCAAAATGAACACAGATTTTAAGTTTAGCATATCAACTGAGAATAAGCTAGCTTCAGTTGAATTTTTGAAAATCTTCGAAAATCACTGTATTCCGTCGACATCGTCATAGCAAAAACTAATTTCCTTCCGTCTTAATATACTTATTACGAGACTTAAGATAACAATTACCCCCTTTTCTCTATTCTTAGGGACTGGGAAAATTGGTGGCTCCATCTTTCATGGAAATCATGAATCTGTTAGTCCATTGCTGCTTAACAGCTTCCGGAACCAAAGTCTCGGCGATGAAAGGGCTCCATGCGTCCCCTTGTGGACTAGCAAGAACCCAATTGACTTTCATTGGTGGGTCCAAGAAAGACGAAGCTCGTGTGTTTTCTTGAGTTTTGATTTTCTTGATCCGGGAGAAGCTCTAACAAGAGCAAAGCACGCGATAATCAGATATATTGCAAAATAAATTAAAAAATCTGAATGACAAATTTGAGCTCACCTTAGTATATCGATGTTCCAGTTTAAAAACCTTTGCCAGGGGTTTGTTTTCCATTATTTCTTCTAGAGTCTTGGACAACGGGGCATTTTCGTCTTCCAGTTCGGCCAAGAACCTCTCGACAGCAATCAGGGATCGGAACTGTTGTCCCGTTTCAGGTTCATAGTAATACTGTGTGACAAAGTGTAATGCATCTCATTTCCGTCGTCCAATTACCAAGCATAACAGATTAGGGAAAATAGTTTTGTTTTTCCGGCAATTTATATCTATTTAGGTTCTGGTCATGTATAGTTTCACGAATTGAAAATAGCCCCTTAACTCCCACTTTTTCAAGTTTGATCCGGTAACCAACTGTAGGAGGTGAAACATCTGGTTGATGTACAGAGAGTCTGCTTTTTAATATGGCTAAGTCTGATTGGTCAACCTAATGTTTTACCTCTTACAGCTGGTCAGCAGACCAAAATGTCTGAGGAAATTGAAAGTTAAAGGATCTACTTTCAATTCGTGAAAGTCGACATGACCAAAATCAAAATAAAGGTGACTTACAGAACTAAAAAAACTAGAGACAACTCAACACAATACTCTCTTCCTTTCACACTTCTAAGCGAGTTTCTCGAAAATCACATTCTTATTACCTAGAATGAGAACATCACATTTGTGCTTTCTTATAGGATGCAAAACAAATCTTAGCACATAAACATTCTCTCAATGAAAATTTTCATTTTGATAAAGCTGTGTCTAACTAAATATGACATTACCTTGTCAGTGTGGTCCATATCTCTACGAGGTACTTCCTTAACGATCCAACCATCAGGAAGGATGTACGGTGCTGCCCGAACAGGTCTTACAGAAGTCACCTTGCCTCCATTCAGTCTCCACAACTGTAGTGCCATTTTCATTTAAACTAAGGAATTATGGAACATAAGAACACACTTTCAAATATACCATTTCTTCGGTTTTAATGCAATAAGAAAACATTGAGACAATACTATGTTGCATCATGGTTTGTAAATTCAAAAGTGCAGATGTTCTAAGTTTCTAATTATCAAATCTAAGCTAAACTATGTCTCTGCCTTATACTATAAACTTTTTTAAAAAAGTACTGTGGAACATATGGAATAATATTGGACCCAAAATCATGAAAAAAATCATTTGTAGATTGGGGGTAAAAGATCAAGCAATCAAGTCCCCACCAAATTAAACTAGTTCCTTGCAATAAATCACTATTTTTAGTATTAATTTCTAAATTTGACTATAATTTTTTTACCTTTCCACCAGAAACAATCATCGTTCGTTGCCCACAACTGATCTGCAGCCTAGAATTCTGCAGAAAATCAGTACAGAGCGGTAATTAATTAAACTGATGTGAAAGTGATTTTTTTTTTTTTTTCAACAATTTTCCCACACATTTTCCATGTATCAAAAACATCCAAAAAAAAATCAACCAAATTAACAATTATTAGAAAAAAAATTACCCGGAAAGAAGGAAAAATGTGCTTAATCCTATTCCTGGGACTTCTACGGGGATATTTTTCCCCATTGAGGTACCTATGAACTTCTTGTACTGATCTGAATTTTCTACCGGACCCTGGTTCATGATAATACTGCATGTACCAAAAAATGAAAAATGCAGAAATTTTAGTATGTAAATAATTAGCATATTATTGAAAAAAATTATAATGAAGAAATGAAATTAGAGTTGATGAACCGTGTCAGTGCGGAGGCCGTCGGGGCGGGGCACTTCTTCGACACCCCAGCCATGGGGGATTCTGGGCGGCGCCACCGCGAGACGGCGGTCGGAGTAGGGAACCAGCATTGAATTTGAGGGGGAGAGGGTGGTGGTGCGGTGGCGTCGGAGTTCCATGGTAGTGGATGATGCGTCAGTTTCAGCTTTGAAGCTCTGTTTTCTTGATGTCCACTTGTGATGTTTTTGGCATGGACTTTAATGCACGTTTTATTAACTAATTTTGGTGTTTTATTTTTTATTTGTTTATATTGTTTTTCAATTCAGTATGATTTTTTTTGTGATAAATGTTGAGTCGCTTTATTAACTCCGATGATAGTGACCACTACTTCTATTCAATTTTTTCCTTTTCTTTGTGTGTTCAAGATACGATGATAATGGATCATATTCATATACATGCGTTGAGTAGCTCTTATGTGTTGGATGCACAGTACAATTTATATATTTGTGAAATGTGCAAGTTATTTTAATTAAAATATAAAAATAATTTCATTAATATATTTGTATATAAATTTTAGTGAAAATAACTTGTATGTTTTAGCCCAAATAATTTGCATATCTAAAAAAATGCATTTGAATAGTATGTTGCCTATACAATTTGGTTGATGATCAAGAGCATCTCCATTTAGGGTGGGGTTTAAGTATGACCTCAATCACAAGACTTATAAATAAGATTTTAGAAATGTCTTTACTATAAAAAATAAACGCGTGTAACTATTTCAAACATAAAGCATACAATTATGTTTTATATTAACAACAGACTTTTTTTGTAAATGAGTCGACTTTTCAACATAACAAGTTTCTTGACGCTTAAAAATCTTGACTATGAAATAAGATGTCTTTTCATACAAGACTTAGCCCTCCATTTATATACCCATATTCAAATTCAAGTATAAATTTTTGTCACATTAATTGACACATCAAAAATTAATTATACTCATCAATTTGTTGTATTTCTACTCCCCAAACATATCAAGTACTATAAATTTTATGATTCAGGGCCCACTATAAAAAAAGGTGTGCAACGGTTCTTTTTGAAGCATAAAAAAAAAAAAAAAAAAAAAAAAAAATCAACTTTTGGGCTCACATGAACAAAATTGAGGTATATCAAATATTTGGACCTCTCTTTTCTCTCTCCTCATTTGTACCCAATATCCCAATTATATACCTAGACACAGGGATAAAATATTGCAATATATCCGCGAAATCGCATTCTTCAGCGATATGAATTTCGCATGTAAATTTTTTCTTATCGTGAACATTGTAAATATCACGAAATATCACATAATATTACAAAAAAATGGGAAATATTGGAAAATATAGCGATATTATTACAAATTTCTATATGTTTTTTTTTTTAATTTAACTGCACCATGGGTATGAGCATTGATCATAGTGATATGTCTCAAGATTCATATGCGAGTTCACAGTTTGATTGAAATACTCAAAATGTTTTTCATCGCTCAACTCCTCAAATGTCTTATGAAGGTCAACATGCGTATCAACAAAATACTTGGGTCATGACACAATATCCAATTCATGGTGAAACAGTTGGAAAAGATAGAGAAACATATAAATGACATGTGCATAATTATATCCATGAGTACTTTGATGTGATGAATTGGTTGTTAGGAATTAAAAGAAGCAATTATAGGAGAAAATAATGGAACTACGGATTAAGGAACAAATAATTTGGTTACCCAGTTCGTCAGGAATGACTACGTCTGGGGGCACTACCAAGCCAGAAGAGATCTACTATATCGTATAAGATAGTGCAAGTAGTGCAAGATACAATGGGGGAGTTAGGGGGTTATTTATACAAAAACCCGAATCGAAATCCAAAAAAAACCTAGATTTGGCCCATCCCGCCCGAAACCCTATTTCCGTCCCAGCCTCCTAACCGCCGACCAGGGCATTTGGTCGAGCGGTTCTGCCGATCAACTATCTAGCTCGAGCGCCCTCATGGCGCTGGATGGGGCGCCGACCGAGCACACTGCCGACGACCTCGGCCGTCGGTCGAGTGCCTCCCCTGCCTCCTGATCCCGTTTCACTCAGGCTCCATAACCCAACAATCTCCCACCTGGAGACTGACACTAGAACGGAAGTGCACGACCTCAACTAGGTCGAACGTCTTGTCCTCCCTGGACTTATTCCGAACGTCTTGTCCTCCCTGAACTCATTCCGAACTTCTTGTCCTCCCTGGACTCATTCCGAACGTCTTGTCCTCCCTGGACTCATTCCGAACGTCTTGTCCTCTCTGGACTCATTCCGCAACTCAGACTCCAACAATCCCAACATTGGTACCATTATTGTTTGGATAGAGAAGACATTCCATCTTCTATTTTTGAACCTCATAGGTCATCATTTTGGTACTAATTATATTTTATCATGTAATTTTAGTCATTTTGTATTGTATTGTCAGCTGTTTTTTTATGGACAGTGTTTATATAGTTTATTGTTAATATTTTTGATTTAAATTTGTCATTTTATTGTGATTTTAAATGAAATGTATGCATAATTATGTGTAATAATAACCCGTAAAATTTCATGTCAAATTTCTAAATTTTTAACAAAATTTATGTCATTTAAAAAAAAAATTGCGACATCAATATGCGATATCGATATATCCATCGATATAACCGTAAAATTAAAATTACGATATTACTTACGATAGCGATTTCACTTACAATAGAGATATTTTCATCCTTATTGGCTAGCCACAAATTATTACCATGTAAGTTTGTACACCATTGGGGTGCCTAAGTAATTTTTCCTATATGTAACCACATAAGTTATTAGAATTATGCTTGAGTTTGACTCATTAAAATAATTGAAATTTGATTTCTTATCAGACTAATACTTCAGTTTTTAGATGGCTTCATCTTTAAAGAATTATTATGATATTTATTTTTTTAATATAAAATGACATTGTTGATGAGAATAAGCTATACAACATAAAATCTCAAAATCAAGGTAGGGTGGTATATAGAAGTATATATATAAACACTACCCTTAAATTAATATACAGACAAATATAAGTAAAATATACTGGAGTATTTCAAGTAGTAGTCTTAAATAAAAGTAACAAAATTAACTAATTGATTAGAATGATCATATCAAACCCAGTTTGTAAAAAACTTGGTAAATTAGTAAGATTAATAAATTATATTCCCATCTAACATTAGTACATTACACAACCACCTTACTAACACAAGCATGCAGGGAAGTTTTAATGGATGAAAAACAGGCACACGCAAAGAAATTGCTGGACGATAGTGTTTGCTTACAAGACAAAATGAAGTAGTATCTGTTACGACATAAATAGAGGAGATTTCCACCTAAAAACGCAATGTAAATAACAAGTGAATTATGTAGACGGAGATAACTTGGAGAGAGTGAATAGATGCTGGATTTAACATTTTCCCACGAAATGAAAAAGAGAAAAAAGACAAAGAATTGATGGTATTTTCACTACAAGAGCTGTCTCTGCTGTATCTTTTCAACAGTGTTGCCCCTCAATCTTTGTAGTAATTGCTAATTAACCACAACAAGCTGACTTCTGCGCAGTTTGACCACCATCAGCAGCTGCTCCATCAGCCTGATTAATCTTGAGCGTTGTAGGCTGAAATCAACACAAATGTAGCTCATCAATAACACAATTTTATAATTTATACTCGATTTATAGGGTGAGTTTCAATCTACGTCTTTAATTTTAAAATGTCTCGACTCGGGGCTCAATTATTGTTTAGTTTTTCTTAATTCAAATCCTGATTTAATTTTTCTGTCTTGATTCAAAAGCCGACATTTTTTTTTCAGTGATGATTATAATAAATAACATACACTTCTAAATTGTATGTTTATCATCTTATATCCTCAAATTGAGGGAAAAAGTCTTAAAATTGAGAAAAAAATAAATAAAAATTGAACCCTATTGAGACATTTGCAAAATGAAGACCTATATCGAGACTCAACGTAAAAGTTAGGCCCTGATATCCCGTTTACCTCGCTTCTGGTGTCAGTTTCTGAAAGTCTTTGCTTTATATCTCTACCTATTGAGAAGAAAACTTCTTCCACATTAAGATTTGTTTTAGCGCTCTGCAGCAAAACATATTACTGTTTCAGTTACGTTGCACCTATAATAGTATATACCTGTTTTTAAAAAAAATCAGATTTACTCACAGTTTCAAAGAATTTTATCCCGTACTCATCCGCGAGTGCTTGACCCTTGGAGGTGGGAACAGCCTAAACAATTACAGACGATCAAAAATTTATTCCAGAAGTACTTAGAAGAATCACAGAATCAACATTTATAGCAAAATAAATGCACAACACAAGAACAGCTCTAAACCATCATGCCCACTTTTGTTTAGTTTATTAAGCTTGAACAATGATGCTTGAGATTAGATCTTAAATTGGTCACCTGGAAGATCTGTTCAGATTTGGATTGAAGACTTTCTAATTGGAATACTCAAGCCTCAATTTGCTGCTGCTAAATGTATATTAGACCCTTTTTTCTACATAATAATATACCAACATGGAAAATCCCATTACTTTTCTTTTTCAATATCTCCTTATGGTTTTACAGCTATTGTGAATATGCTAGTATAATCCAATATGTAAATGCCAACATTACGGCAACTTCAGCTGCCTTTGAAATCCCGTAAAGGTTTTTTTATTTTTTTTATAGTTTAACTTGGTAATTTCAAGCCATCTTGCCTCTTAGTCTTCTCTTTTGACTTGAGTCATTTGACCCTTTTATAAATATGTTTCCTAAAAGCTTATTTTATACAAAGAGTATGATGGTTCAACTTCAACTAAAGTTTGATATTTTAGATAAGAAAAGTATCTTAGTATTTCTTCTTTAAGTTCTTGAACGAAAGCAAAAACCATCTTAGTTTTGACACTTCCAAGAGAAACAGCTCTTGTTTAGACCAACCCGTCTGCAGTGCAGACCTCAATCTGTGAAAGATCAACTTCTAAAATATGAAGTGATAATTAGAAACACTTTTGAAGTTTGACCTATCTACAAAAAAACCCAGAGATTTTGTAAATTGCATAAAAGTCCATTGATATTTGCTTCAATTTTTTTAATTGCACTTACTAAGGGGAGTACCTATACAAAAAATACAAATTCAGGGGGTATTTGTAGTAACTCAAGGGTGTATTTGTAATTTCGAAATATAATAGGATTTTTTGTGTGTAAATACGTCAAACCTGTAAGGGTATGTTACGATCCCACATCGGTTCCACATGAAAGTGTGGAAGGGTATATAAGTGGTAGTTAATCCTTAACCTTTGACCATGGTTTTGGGTTAAGTTAGGGCTCCCTAGCTTATATTCCTAACAATTGGCGCCTGTCTCAGGGAAAACTTCAGGGGTCATGGAATGGGGCTACCCGATGGTGGGCCCAGGGGTTGCCACCTCGGATGTGGGCCCAAGGGGGGTTGCCACCCGGGAAGTGGGCCTTGGCATATGGGTTGCCACCCGGAGTGTGCCGTCCGTGGACGTCCGGCTTTAAGGGGGGTCGATTGTTACGATCCCACATCGGTTCCACATGAAAGTGTGGAAGGGTATATAAGTGGTAGTCAATCCTTAACCTTTGACCATGGTTTTGGGTTAAGTTAGGGCTCCCTAGCTTATATTCCACGTTCACCGCACCAATTGGCGCCGTTTGTGGGAAAACTCGGGCGGGCTGCGGAATGGGGCTACCCGATGGTGGGCCCAGGGGTTTCCACCTCGGATGTGGGCCCAAGGGGGGTTGCCACCCGGGAAGTGGGCCTTGGCATATGGGTTGCCACCCGGAGTGTGCCGTCTGTGGATGTCCGGCTTTAAGGGGGGTTGTTACGATCCCATATCGGTTCCACATGAAAGTGTGGAAGGGTATATAAGTAGTAGTCAATTCTTAACCTTTGACCATGGTTTTGGGTTAAGTTAGGGCTCCCTAGCTTATATTCCTAACAGGGTAGTTTTTGTAATATATTATTTACCGTAAAATAGATTCACAAAATAATTCCTATTCAGGGTCTGCATCAATCTTTAGATAGATGACAAGCTAAACATAAAATTGATCTTATCATCAAGCTACCCTAAACCATAAGCAACAAAAATCAATCAGAAACATAAATACCTAAAAAAGAAAAAGGTTAAGAAAAGGAAAATACCCGTTTGCTTTCATCCATGTCAGCTTTGTTTCCTACCAGTACCTTGTTGACATTATCAGAAGCATGTTGTTCAATGTTTCTGATCCAGTTCCTAATGTCTGATAGAGACACATATTCGACTTTTAATAGTAAGCCACAAATAAACCATGAAGTCAACCACAAAAATATTTTACATGAAACTGAGTAGGTGAACTATCAATATCTAAAATGATATACCATGCAATTCTAATTCCTCTTTTTCTTTTCTTTTTTGCAAGACTTTTATTTCTGTTATTTGATATGTTTGGTTTTCCCTTTTGAAGGATGCAGGATCTCTCTATGCATGAAGAAAATTCAAAGAGACCTTCCTTTAAGTGTTTTCATATGAATTTCAAAAACTTTTGAAGAGGAATAACTCAAAGGCTTCAATAAAAGAGAAATTCACAACCACTTCTGAATATTGCAATTATGGAAAGGAAATATTATATAAATAATTTAATCTGTTAGGACTTAGGTTCCAAATATGGGTGCAGAGCATAAAAAGGTCCGGAAAGTTTAAGTTCAAATGGTTTACTGGTTGAACTAAAGCAACAGAAAGGAAGAAAGTACATGCCACTATGCCAAACAATTAGATCATAAGATAGGAGAAGAAAACTTACTGTTAAAGGATGACTCATCTGTGACATCATAGACAAGCAATATACCCATGGCTCCACGATAATAAGCTGGGGAGAACATAAGGCATGAGGATATCAGAAAAATTATATGTGCTTTGGAAGGAAAGCACTAATGATTCTTTAGGAGCTGGAAAACATGCTGGTAAAATTTATGGATTGTGTGAAATCTTTTAGTTATTGTAACGACATTTTGAGAACACCTTAATTCATTATTCTAAGTAATATAAAATGTAATCAGATGCTTTCATTCGTTGTTAAGTTGCACAATATGTGAATCTTAGAGATTGATTTATCCAAATGTTTCAGCAAAGCACCGAGTGAAGAATGGAGATATTGTTAACATAAAATCTCCATCTTGTGCCACATTAAAGAACATTCAATAAAGTTCAAGGAATTAGACGAACAAGGATTGCAAATTATATATAATGAAGCAATGCTTTAATGTCTCTTTTCTCCACAACCACACTAGATACACGAGAAAAGAAATACATCCAGCACTGTTGATGCTAAGAAAGGCATATGAGAACTTACCAGTAGTGATTGTCCGGAATCTTTCTTGGCCAGCTGTATCCCAGATTTGGAGCTTGATTCGTTTCCCATCAAGTTCAACGGTTCTTATCTTAAAATCAATTCTATGGAGTAAACAATACAGATATTAAGTACCTAACCCAAGCAGTTCATAGTTTTTTATGGCAACAAAGAACTCACCCAATGGTGGTAATGAAACTAGTTGTGAATGACCCATCAGAGAATCGCAGAAGAAGACAACTTTTGCCTACACCTGCAGGACATAAAGTGCAAAAGTAAAGTAAAATAAGAAAGGGAATATCTCTTTAGACCTATCCTTTAATTGTCACTATGTAAAGTAACAGATATATTTATTGCAGATAAGCAGTAGGGAGTTAGCAAATGTGAATAAAGAAACTGGTCGCAAAAGAACAGCAGAAGCCGAAATTCCAAATCCCTCTTTAAGTCAAGAAAATGACCAATGAAAATCACATATATAAAATCATAAATGATCATATATTCATATTATCATTCAAGTAAAAGCTTAAAACGAGAGCCTGAAAGAGGCATGAGAACAATAGGGAGAACAAGTAGATTGTCCAATACACAAAAATATGAATCTGCAACACTAATAGCAGGAGCCAATCCTCATATCAACTCCAAAACCTAACTCTAATAACACCAAATCAGTACCAGGATCAACAGACTGAAAATCACGGATTGATCGGATATAGAAATGATACTATGCTACCACTAACTCATCACGAAAAGGCCAAATAAGCCTAAGAAGACTTCCCCTAACATATGAAAACTTCTCACCATCCCATTTACAAACTCAATATTTGTGAATTTATCATGAATTAAGACGCCGCAAGGTAAATATATTCGAAATTCGAATCAACACCAACCCTAAGCTACAGATCCGTACAAAATGGAGTTCTTAATTCAAATACCTAGCTTCACACCATCAATTAACTAACGAACACAAATATCATAAACACGGATAAATACAAGGGAAAAATGATTGAATATAAAAATGAAAATCCAATTAAGACTAACCGCTATCGCCGATGAGGAGAAGCTTGATTAGATAATCGTAATCTGCTCGTGCCCTTGCCGGTGGTGCGGCCATTAAAGCTCGCCGGTGGTGCCGTCTCCTTCACAATACGCCGCCGTTTGTGGTTTATGTATGAATATCAGTAACAAACAGCTCTGCGTAAAATCAAATAAATCACAAGAAATTCTATTTCGATAGAGAGGGGAGATCGGACCTTGTTTGGGGATATATTGCTAATCAGTGCGCCGTGGTGCCCCATGCGCATGCTAGCAATATGGACAATAATTAAAAAAAGGAAAAAGAAAAGAAGAAATGGAGAAAAGTATAGGATGCGCACGGGCACACCGTAACAAGAGAATGCTCAGGACTTTTGTTGTGCACTCGTTGTACTTGATCCTAATAAATATACTGGAGTGGGTTACTTTCTAATTCCATTTGACCCATTTTATCAAATAGGTTCAAAGTATTATAAACATTATTAAGAAGTTCAAAAAGGTGAAAGGATTACATAAATGCCCTTAATGAGTCTTCTTGTTTCTATTTTTTATCTTGTGTCTATTTTTTTTTCTTTATTCATATTTTATCTTGTGTCTATTTTCTTTTATTTATTCTTAATTTTTTATATTTATTGTACAATAAGGGAGTTGATGATAATTTTTGAATATTTTTCTTTATTTAATATAGGATAATAATTTCAAATAGGATTATGTTATGTATACACATTCATAATTTCATATCTAAATCGATTAAAATACCAAATTTTACATACTTAAAATAAAAAAAATTACATATTCTCATCGAAATCCTGAAGAAATTTACATATTTTCGTCTTATTCGGCATGGGTTTATGGATGAGTGCTCTTGGAGTAGTCGGTTTGGCCTCCTCGAACCTCTGTAACCTATGACTTCGTTTCTCGAAATTTCTTGCAATGAAGATCCAAATTTGAGACTTTCTACACCAAAAATATTCTATTAAACGAAGGTATTCGTGGCGGATGGCGGCTCAAGATCAAATTCATGAAAACCTTATATTCCCGAGGAGGTTCTAACATGTGGAAACACTATTTAATGGAACTTTATCTCAGAATCGTCGTGACCAAGAAACCACCGGTTTTGCTTGGTGGGCGGAAATGCCCGACTTATTAATTTATCCCAGAAACTACTAGGAGCTCATGTAGCCCATGCCGATTAATCGTGTTCGGGCCGAGCAATGAACCTATTTGAAGTGGCTCATTTCGCACTGCAGAAGCTTTATGTATGAACAAGGATTAATTTTACTTCCCCATCTAGCTACTCTAGGTTGGGGGATAGGCCTTGGGGGAAGTTATAGATACCTTTCCATACTTTGTATCTGAGTACTTCATTTAATTTCCTCTCTGCGATTGGGTTTTTGGCGGTATTTATCATGCACTTACGGGACTCGAGACATTGGAAGAATCTTTTCCATTCTTCGGTTATGTGTGGAAAGATAGAAATAAAATGACCACAATTTTAGGTATTCACTTAATCTTATTGGATCTAGGTGCTTTTATTCTAGTCTTCAAAGCTCTTTATTTTGGGGGCGTATATGATACTTGGGCTCTGGGAGGGGGAGATGTAAGAAAAATTACCAACTTAACCCTTAACCCAAGTATCATATTTGGTTATTTACTAAAATCGCCCTTTGGGAAGAAGGGTAGATTGTTAGTGTGGACGATTTAGAAGATATAATCGGAGGACATGTATGGTTAGGTTCCATTTGTATACTTGGTGGAATCTGACATATCTTAACTAAACCCTTCTCGTGGGCTCGACGTGCCCTTGTATGGTCTGGGGAAGCTTACTTATCTTATAGTTTAGGGGCTTTAGCCATCTTTGGTTTCCCTGCTTGTTGTTTTGTCTGGTTTAATAATACCGCCTATCCGAAAGCTAGTTTTTACGGTCCCATCGACCGTAAGCTTCTCAAGCTCAAGCATTTACTTTTCTAGTTAGAGACCAACGCTTGGGGGCTAATGTAGGATCCGCCAAGGACCCACTTGGTTTAGGTAAATACCTAATGCACTTCCCGACCGGAGAAGTCATTTTTGGAGGAGAAACTATGCGTTTTTGGGATCTGCGTGCTCCTTGGTTAGAACCTCTAAGAGGTCCAAATGGATTGGACTTGAGTAGGTTGAAAAAGACATACAACCTTGGCAAGAACGACGGATATATGACTCATGCTCCTTTAGGTTCTTTAAATTTTGTGGGTGGCGTAGCTACCGAGATTAATGCAATCAATTATGTCTCTCCTAGAAGTTGGTTAGATATCTCTCATTTTGTTATAAGATTCTTCTTCTTCGTAGGTCATTTGTGGCACGAGGGAAGGGCTCGTGCAGCTGTAGGAGGATTTGAAAAAAGAATTGATCGTGATTTTGAACCTGTTCTTTCTATGACCCCTCTTAATTGAGATGAGACAGGAGATTCAATGCTTGAATTGAAGTAGGAATCACTTTGATTCCATCATACATATTGGGATCGGGTTATACTTGAAAAGTATTCCTTTTTTTTCAACTCACTAATCGATATTTCTATTTTTTATGGCTTGGCTAGGTGGGATAGCCGAGCCATTTCCCTTTATTTATGATACTAATCTCGGCAAAATCGATAGAAAAAATCGATTCAATGAGCAAACTAAAGGAGAGAGAGGGATTCGAACCCTCGATAGTTCTTTGTTCAAAACCATACCGGTTTTTCAAGACCGGGCTATCAACCACTCACCATCTCTTCAAAGACAATTTTTATTTTATTCCTCCGAATAGAACATGGCCATAGGGGGATACCACCGCTATTTGTAGAAAGATCTCGGTGTGAATCTACCAATTACCTATCCATATATAGAATCCAAAGATGCCTCGTTTGTGAAATAAAAATCAAATTCCATTTCCCCAGACTCCATGTACGAATAGAGTGGTCAAAGGGTAGTAATAAGTCCAATTGATTCGTGGTAAACTAAAATCCCTTGATGGTGTTTTTTTTCTTACAATTTTTTTGGGCGATAGAGGGATCAAATGGTATAGTTTATTTGTTGGTATCTTGGAGGATTATAAAGGATGACTCTTGTTTTCCAATTGGTCGTTTTTGCATTAATTGCTACTTCATCATTCTTATTGATTGGCGTCTGTCAGATTTGCTTCTCCCGACGGTTTGGTCAAGTAACAAAAATGTTGTATTTTCCGGTACATCATTATGGATTAGGTTAGTCTTTCTGGTGGGTATCCTTAATTCTCTCATCTCTTGAACCTATTTTTCCCAGATCCAAAACGACCCCCCAAAAAAAGAAAATGAAAAAAAATACAATTTTAAATTAGAGGGGGGTCAACATTCTTGGATGAAAAAAATACAATTAATGAGATTAATAAAATGATTGGAATAACTATGAACAAAGTCTCCGGTCCGATACTGCATAAATTGTTGGGGAATTAATTGCCCGGATCTATTCGGGATGAATATTTAAATACAAATTTAATTATAACAATTATTACTAGCATGAATTAATCCTAAATTAATTCAAATAATAATTCAACAACAAATCATGCATATAATCAGTTCACGTAAATCATACGCATGCGGAATTACTACGAGTTTACGTGAACTTACCTCTTGGAATGACAATGGTCTTGTCGATGAAAACACACCAAAAGACATTCCCAAGTATTCCCTAGTCCTTGCTCGACAATCCGGTGGAAGGAAGCCCGCGAACAATTAACAAAATGGAAAATAAAATTTGTTGCACCACCTTTGTGGATTTACTAATTTTTCCAGCACATGGAATTGCACATGGGATGAAGAAATCATCCCCTATTTATAGATGGGGTGGTGGTCGAAAATTTGGGAAAAATAATATGGGAAAATCTTTTTCTTGATCTCCAAGAAATCTTGAATATATCTCATATATTCTTTTCTCCATTATTAAAATATTCCACAAAAAACCCACCTCATCTTGTTATGGAATTTTCGAAAAAAATTAAGGATCAAGATTCCAAGATTTGGATCTTCTTGAACTTATGAGATATACATGTATTCCAAGAATACATATCTTCCATAATATCTTTTCAAGAAAATCAAGAAAATCTTTCTTTCCCTTAATTATTCAAAATTTTCGAAAAATCCATATGAATAACCAAGTGGGAGATTTCTTGAATTTAATGAGACAATCTTGTATTCCAAGAATACATATCTCCATTCCATAACAAAATTCAAAGAAAATCTTTCTCCCCTTTTATTCATAATTTTCGAAAAATATGAGGAAAAATAAGCAACAAATTTATTTTATTTTTAAACACCTTTTTCAGTTATTGGACTTTATGTTGGGCTACTTGAGGGGCCTTTAGGAGAATTAAGATTGGACCTTCCAATGGACCTTGAATTATCAATATTGAGCCACAATATTATTCAAGCCCATAAATATTAATTAATCCCACTACATAATTAATATTGCACTATCCATCTTAACTCATATTACAGTTAATATGGCTCCCGATTATTATTTCCCGTGTTTAAGATTATCTAGCCCATAAATTAATTCAAGCCACTGAAATAGCTTTCCATTAATTAATATCTTTTATCCTTGGTAAAGGAACAATTCAACATTATTATTCATACCGGAAACTAGTTCCACTTGCAAGATTTGGTATGATAAAACTTATGAACCTCCCAAGGGGGCAAATCGAACAAGCGTACTTGCACACGATTCTCCGTATTAAATCTTAGCAATCACATGTGACCAATAATATTGCCTAAGATATAAAGTATTGAATCTCCTTGATTCTCTACCCGTAATAAGTCAAAGCAATAATTACTAACCACACACGATCCTATTTAAGGGACGAAGATTAAGAAATAACGAACCACTGAGGTCTAATTCTTCCTAGTTCAGTTCTGAAGAATTTGTCCTCTTGTAGGTCCTATTCAGTGCATCAGTCATGCACTAGTGTAATCTCTTGGTCAAGACAAATCAATCTGAGCCTTACACTTCAACCTTTCACGATGGGTTGTTCATTTCCATCTAGGTCGTGAATGGTGTACTTTTAGTTACAAGGAACTGTTAATTTAATCTTCTGTGATCTGGTATCACTAAATTAACTACAATGTAACACGTACTATTTATTGAACAGTTATCCATTAAATATATGTAACATTCGATGATATTTAAAGCATTAGTGATAAACAATTTATTTCCGTAAATAAGTCCGAAATTCAGTCTGATTATACAAAGTAAAAACATACTTTCCAATATAATCCCAACATAAATATGATACATGTTATCATATATGTGTGGATATATTGTGTATCACAAACAAAAATGCGGATATGGTCGAATGGTAAAATTTCTCTTTGCTAAGGAGAAGATGCGGGTTCGATTCCCGCTATCCGCCCAAGATAAAATAATTTTTTGAATATGCTAAAGGGTTGGGTATAGTTGGTCGTGATAGTCTAGTAGGTCTATCCCCCCCTACTCCCCCCAAAAAGGGGTAAGAGCCAAACCTCAAAATATCCAAGTTTGGATAAAAAAAAAAAAGATGTTGCGGAGACAGGATTTGAACCCGTGACCTCAAGGTTATGAGCCTTGCGAGCTACCAAGCTGCTCTACCCCACGCTGAAGAGAAGAAGTAAAAACTAATAGACAAAGAAGGATTGAATGTGCCCCTCTACCATATCTGTAAATAGAATAGTACATTTATACAGAATGGTAAAGAGGCCCTTTATGATCGTCGACCGTATAAATAAAATAAAAGATTAATCCTTACCAACTTGATCTTGTTTCTCCTGGCAACAAACATGCATGAACCATTTCACGAAGTGTGTGTCCGGATAGTCCAAAGTCTCGATAGTTAGCTCTCGGCCTTCCGGTCGAAAAACAACGGCGATGAAGGCGCGTAGGTGCACTATTTCGTGGTGGGGATTGTAACTTTCCATAACTTTCCCATTTGTCACTCAATGATGGAACTTTACTTGTTTCTTTTTTTAAAGATCGACGAATCAAATGATATTTCTGTTCCAATTTTTGCCTCCTCTTCTCCCTCTGAATCAAACTTTTCCTTGCCATAATGGTTCAGGTCCTATTAGTATCCATGATAAAAAAAGTCAAATCCTAGATGTAGAAATAAAATAAAAGAAGGCATGCCGGTCCTTCTCCCCATCGAAAAAATGAGATTATCGCGGATATAACACATTCCAAAATTAACCAAATTTTCCCGACGTAGAAGCAATCAAGAAAGCTGCATAAGTGAATATATAACCTACAGAAAAATGGGCTAATCCAACCAATCTTGCTTGCACAATGGAAAGCGCCACATGTTTATCTCTCCATCGAATCAAATTGGCCAAAGGTGTGCGTTCTTGAGCCCATGCTAAAGTTTCAATCAATTCCTGCCAATATCTATGCCAGGAGATTAAGAACATAAATCCAGTAGCCCAAACAAGATGTCCAAATAAGAACATCCATGCCCAGACAGATAAACTATTCATACCAAAAGGGTTATATCCATTGATAAGTTGTGAAGAGTTTAACCATAAATAATCTCTTAACCAGCCCATCAAATAAGTAGAAGATTCATTAAACTGTGAAACGTTACCCTGCCATAATGTGATATGCTTCCAATGTTAGTGTTAGTTTCCTAGAGACAATCCTTTGTAAGGACATAATACTCAGATAATATTCAGTATTGGTTTAATATTATTATTTGTTTAATATTAAATGTATGGCGTTACACTCATTAGAATATTATGTTTGATTGTTTGCATTTATTCTTATATTTGTTCCCTTGAGTCAATGCTGTCATTGAGTGAGTGAGAACTCAGATGACTTAAGCATGATTCTTAAATAGCCCCAATCGAGGATCATCAAGAAAGGGATATTGATGACGCAATGGAGATTGGTGTGCGATCTGCATCATACTCTTAGAGAGTGTAGTAAGATCTCACTTACTACGAGATACTAGGTATCTCATGATGGATGCACAAATACCTTAGAGGGTATTGGTATACCCATCCGAGAAACCATTTGATGTAGTTTCACTATATGTGTCTACGGGTGTCTCGGTTAGTGGGAACAATGCGATACTCCTTAGACTTGAGGTCAATGCGCACAACATGTGTGGAGTGATGAACTTTGACCATGACCGATGCTTGCACCCTTCCATGAGTAGATATGACTTGGATTGGGTTCATCACGAAGTGCATGTGCGTGGTAGTTGAGCCAATAAAATGATTCATTCCTCAAAGTGGATTTAGAGAGAATACTCACCTTCTCATCATAATTGGATCAAAATCATTGGCCAATGCACGTCAACTTGGACTTTGTGGCCAAGTGTGACATAAGTGATAAATTAATTGATTTGAGATAAAGTGATTAAGTTATTTGAATAGACACTTCATCATGTTCAAGACTAATCGAGTATTTGTGAATGAAAGGAGGAAATTGTAATAACCCACGTTACAGTTACAGGTAGTTGCATGTTTCTCGCAACATACCTCATATATTGAGAATGTCTGATTTATTGACTAGGGTTCAATTAAGACCGTTAGTTTGACTAATCGCTCGGTATATGAGGGCATATGGGTCACACAAGTAGTTCCCTTTTACGGAATTATAGTTGGTTGATTAAATGTTAAATTGAGTTTAATATTTAATTTATGGAGAAGTAATTAATAATAGATTAATTTGGAATTAATTATTATTAACATTTAATTAAATTGGATTTAATTAAATAAGAATTCCCAATAATTATATTTGGAATATAATTGTAGGATTTAATGTATATGAAAATAAATCGTAGAGATTTTCATATAAGACATTTAAATCCGTAGAGATTTATATTTAGGGAATTAAGTTAAAAGGAATTAATTTAATTCAAGATTAGGGTTTTTATTTCCCTAATTGGGCTAACTTAAGATTTAAGCTGGGCCTCCCTATATATACAAGCTCTTGGGAATTCACAAATAACGTTACTTCATATTTTCTCCATAAGATCTAGAGTTTGGATTTTCCTCGCAAATCTGTCTCGGGATTCAACGCTGGCAAATTCGTGCAAGTCTGTAATTGGGGATTACGTGGATACCATAGTAGAGGAATCTGCACTCGAGTTACTGTAAGATTTCTCGTTATGATTATTGTAATCTATATGCAATTAATTGTTCGTTGTTGGTGAACTTTAATTTCCGCTGCGCATGTGATTACGTGTTTTACGTGCCTCTATTTTCCAACAGTGGTATTAGAGCTCCAGGCTCTTGTTTTTAATTGCATATTAAAATTGATTTTAATAAAAAGAATTTTTTTTATTTTTTATTGATGGGGCACGACTCTTTAGATCAACCACACCCCCTTTGTTTGCTTTATTTTGTTCGTTGTGCTCTGTTCATCCTCTCTACCCAGATTAGGGTTTCCCTCGGGGATTCCCTCTGCCTCCATCCGCAGAACCTCGATTCGACCGACGGGCGCTTATCTTGCATCGCGAGGCTGCTAGGTATCTGCGCACGTCACGTCATGTGTGATAGCGCGCGAATCGAATCAATGGCCTTTCCGCTCTCTCTCCGATCTGATATCACCTTGAGGCGATTAGTTCCGGCGCCGTGGTGCTCACAATCACCGTGGCCGCAACGCGACCTCATTTCACCCTCGCTTCGTGTCGCGGTGGCTGCGCCACCCGATTCCTCCGTTTCATCTTCGCGGCCCGCCACATCTTTTCGAGAACTTGGTCGGCGTGCCCGTTTTGATGCGCGTTAGGGCGACGTGCCGCATACTCGACCTTTTCCCATCGCTTCCGATCTGGTTTCGAACCAGATTCAAACAATGGGTGCGGTAACGCCCAAACCCCTTCCGATATGCTGCATCGGCGGCGAAAATCGCCCGCACTTTGGCGTGACGATGGCGACTTCGCGTCCCTCGATGGTGCGTCGCAAGATCGCATCGTTCTTTCTTGTTGCGATGTCGATTAGTTGTGAACCCGATATCGATCATATTTCTTGGTTCCTATTTTTGATTTGAATAATTTGATAAGATTGTGATTACGAATTTGGTTAATTTGGGGTTTGGAAAATTCGGATTGATTCGATTTGGGAGGGTGATGATGTGAAATGTTTTTTTTGCAAATTTGATTTGAGACAGACCCTCCCGTGCAAAATACCAAAATTTGCACCTGAGCCCCCGAGAAATAAATAAACTAATAAAATTATTTTTTTTTTGGAATTTTATTCGATTTAATTCTGAAACTAAAATTGGTTGGACCAAAACGATTAATTGGATTAATCCCTTTTTTAATTGAAAATTAAAATTCATTTTAAAAGTTTTATTAAAACCCGCTGTTAACCTGTTTACTCGTTTAAATTCGTTAACTTTTTACGTCCGCATTATAACTGTTTGGGTAGGCGGCACCCAATAACCGGGTTGGACCAGATTTATTTTTTTTGGGTGATTTATGCCCATATAAGTGTTAGTCCGTATAAAATCATGTTTGGGTAGGCGGCGCCCAATAATTGCTTAAATATGATATAGATTAACATGATGGATCTCGATTAAGCAATTAATACCCCGTCTTTAAAAATGTTCCTCACTAAAATATAGTTTTCTCATTAACTTGATAAGATGTCTTCCATCGAAATTAAAAGTAAAGCGAAGATTTTGTTCCAATGAGTACTTAAAGACCCTCGTCTTTTGCTCAGATCTACATCTAACGGGACTTTTATAGGGAATAAAAATGTCGCCGCTTGATGGTTGTAAACTAGCTTAACTTTGTTTCGCTAGCCCTCACGGGGAACAAAGGATAATGACATCAGTCGAACTAAGTTCGACAAACTAGGAGTTACAATCTGGCAATTGGTTTGGAGACCTACCAGTTATGCTGTCATAATGATCATCCCTCACTGGGATTATGATAGTAGTAATGTGGATCCTAGTCCGTTATGATTTATATTAGATATAAATTCATACTTTTCCGATGAGGTCGTTAAGTATGTGAAAATAATGGAGACAAAATAAATTGAAAAGCCATGTTTATTTTGATTGCTGAATATTGATCACAAGAATTATGTGTTTTAATTCCCGTTTTATTTTATTTCTCTAGGATTGTTGAAATGAATAACTTGTCATTGAGAAGCGTTTTGGAAACAAACAAGTTGGTTGGGCCAAACTTTCTCGACTGGCACCGAAATGTTCGTTTGGTGCTCAGGCAAGAGAAGATTGAGTACGTGTTGGACACGCTAATCCCTACTACCCCGAGGTCGTAATCAAGAGGTCGGTTGCCGACGTAAAGAAATGCGGACAAAAGAAGCATCAAAGGATGCTTCCTGTGCTCGATGTGTTATGCTTTACTTTAATGACTCCCCGAAATTTGCAAAGGCGCAGATGAGAAGATGCTTCCGCTTGAGATGATTAAGCATCCGAAGGATCTCTTTTGATTTTGAATCTCGTTAAAGATTTATAAAGTGATGAGATCCGTTTAGATGCCGATTGTCCGAGGAGGGAAGGTTTCTCCTCATGTATTGAAGATGGTAGGCTAATCGAGAAACTTGGTCGCCCTGGCATTGAGCTCAAGACCAATGTTGTTTGTTTATGCCATTCTCCGATCTCTTCCCGATTCATATTCGAAGTTTAAGAGTAAACTTTAATATGAATAAGACAATCGACCATGCCCGAAATTGCATAACATGCTCAAGACTTTTTGAGTCCTCCATCGCTAAAGAGAAGCCCAGATTATGGTGAGTGCCTCTACTTCTTCCGGTCCGAAAGAAAGAAGAAGCGGAGGAAAGGCAAAGAAAGGCTCTAAGCCTAGCTTTCTTAAGCCCAAAGGTGGAATTCAAAAGAAGGATAGGGTGGACAAGGATCCCCAAAGTTAGACTACTTAACCCCATTCGACTTTGAGTCTTATGGTAATTGCGAATCCTGTCTCAAGGGCAAGATGATCAACAAACCCTTTTCTGGGAAAGAGGTTCATGCCAAAGAAGTTATAGAGTTGATCCACAAAGGATGTTTGTGGACCACCGCCCACTCTAAATAGGGGGTCAATTCAATTTTTTATTATTTTTATCGACGATTTCTCTAGATTCGCACGCGTGTATCTAATGAAACACAAGTCCGAATCGTTTGAGAAATTCAAGGAGTACAAAGCTGAAGTAGAGAAACATCTTGGTAAGAGTATTAAGACTCTTCGATCAGATAGAGGAGGAGAATATCTTAGCCATGAATTCATTGATTATCTGAAGTTGCATGGAATCCAATCACAATGGACTCCTCCCGGTACACCCCAAATGAATGGAGTGTCCGAGAGGAGAAATCGAACCTTGTTAGACATGGTAAGGTCCATGATGAATTTCTCCTCCCTTTCGACATTCTTATGGGGATACGCACTCCAAACCTCAATCTACATTCTGAATATGATTCTATCCAAATCAGTTGAGCATACGCCATACGAGTTATGGCATGACAAGAAGCCAATTTTCTCTCACATTAGAACATGGGGTTGCCCGTGTTTGTGAAGAAAATGCTCACTGACAAGTTGGAATCAAAAGGTGAAAATGGTTATTTTGTGGGATATTTTAAGGAAACTAGAGGATATTATTTTTATCTACCTCAGAAACAAACAGTGATTGTTTCAAGGCAGACTAAATTCCTTGAAGAAGACTACGTCTTTAAGGAACAAAGCCGTAATATGATATAACTTGAAGAAATTCAAGAACCACAACTTAACAAAGAGACTGATGTCTTGGGAATTCACAAACAACGTTACTTCATATTTTCTCCATAAGATCTAGAGTTTGGATTTTCCTAGCAAATCTGTCTCGGGATTCAACGCTGACAAATCCGTACAAGTCTGTAATTGGAGATTACGTGGATACCATAGTAGAGGAATTTGCACTCAAGTTATTGTAAGATTTCTCGTTATGATTATTGTAATCTGTATGCAATTAATTGTTCGTTGTTGGTGAACTTTAATTTCCGCTGCGCATGTGATTACGTGTTTTACGTGCCTCTATTTTCCAACATCCAATGCCAATAAAAAGTAACCCATCCAATAGTATTTAACATGCACATATGCATATAAATTTGGCAAAATTAAATTCCAAAAACTTAGCAGATCCATGTTCATCTTCTTCCTCCATCTTCAAATCTTTTGATCTGCATCTTTAGCATCTTCAAATCTTCAAAAAGCCAACAATCAAGAAATTGAAAACATATACACCAAAAATTAGCAATACAAACATCCAAACACAAAACACAACCAACCAAAAAAAATTCCCCAAACTCAACTTTGAACCAAACTAACCCAAACAAGATTGGATACTAAGTTCAAGCAAATGAGACTAGAACACCAATCTTTATCATCGTCCACACTGCAATTTATCAAAACAAGACCCAAAAATTAACACACATTCATGTTAAAATTGAACAAACTGGAGACGGACAATCACTCCCATTGTTGTTCATCCAAGAAAGGCAAGATTCACACCCACCGTAAGAACACCAAATATGAGTACTACTCAACCCAGCATATCCATCTTCTTCCTCCATCCACCCACCCACCAAATTTCAGCAAAACTAGTTCATAAACAATTTATAAGCATCAATTCATAAAAAACAAAACCCAGTTCATAAACAATTTACAAGCATCAATTTCAGCAAAACAAAATCCATCGAAATTTACAAACACAAAAATTTTCAAAACAAGAAAACCCAAAAAAAGGCACAAATCTGTGAATCCCTAAAAAAAACCCCCAAAAAGTGCACAAATCTATAAATCCCAATTTTTCAAAAAAGAAAACCCAAAAAAACATCACCATCTTCATCGATGCCTGGTGGGGGGCAGAGCGAGGGTTTGGTTGTGACATAGAGAGAGAAGAAGAAGTGGGGAAGTGGGGGTGGCGACGGCGGCCGGGTGTTTAGGTGGTAGCGGCGGTGGTGGCGGTCAAACTGCTCTCTACCGTGATGACCAACGCATTTCTTCGTCTTCGCCAGAGAAGGAGGGTGCGACGACATTTTTCATCGGGAGAGGCATTTCTTTATCTTTGCCGGAGGGGGAGGGCACGACGACATTTTGGAGTTTTGTTCAGGGAGGGGTGGGGTGCTTCATTTGTTATGGTTTGGAAGGATGGAGATTTGGGGGTGGGAGGGGAGAGGTTTGGGCAAGCCGTATGTGTTTTGGTAGGGGGATGCTTTTAGGGTTTTATTGGCTTTGAGGGTATATTGGGTAATTTATTTTAATTTGGAACCTATTAGTAATTGTAAAGATTATATGGAACCTCTTAGTAATATTGTGGCCAAATTGGAACTTTATTGTAATTTTCTCAATATATTCCCTCCGTCCCATTTGAAGTTGCACACTTTGACTGACACACATATTAAAAAAAAGTGACTTTTTGTGTGTTTTGTTGACTTTTTAAAGGGAATGAAGGGTGGAGATTGTGAAGGTGGAGATTGTGAGGTGAAAATTGTAAGATTATTTTCCATATTTGGGGTGTGCAACTTCAAATGGGACGGACCGAAATGAAAAGTGTGCAACTTCAAATGGGACGGAGGGAGTATAACTTAATTGAACATTTGTAATTTTTTTTTGACAAAAACTTGTATATACTTGGTTCTATGAATCTTGTTTTTAATTCATGATATTTGACCCTACTCAATATATAATAAATGTCAAGTTCAGTGATTTAGAAAAATGTGTTGAAAATGAGTGAAGTGAGTTAAATAATTCAAATTCATAGCATATACCCGGTTCATGAGAGACCAACTCAAAAAAGATATGTCCCAAATTCAATTAAATATTTTTGTAATGTGTAATAAAATAACATTTTTTTTAATCTATATCCCTCAAACACCTTAATATTAGAGTGACTCACACATATGTCCAAAACCCACTTGTAACTTACTCCTAGGTCCAACTTCTTTTTAAAATTACTCTTAGGTTAAAAAATAGGGCTAAAAGGACTACAATAGCCTTAATTGATTTCTTACATCCTTTTCTTTATCTTTTCTGCAAATTGTCATTTTTTTTCATTTTCATCGGATTTCTCTCTCTTCCTATCTCATTTTTTTTGGTCTTTCTTTCTTCATCAAAATTCATCAATCTTAGCCCAAATTTCTTGGGAGGAAATTAACTCTTTGGTTTAATTCAATTTATAGGAGAAAAGAGGTATGTATATCTAAAACATTAATTAAAAATACTGTAAATTTACATATTTAAAATTCTTGCACATTCTAGTCTTCGTATCAAAATTCTTACATATCAAAATTGAAAAAATGTCAGAAATTTACATATCTAAAATCTATAATTACAATCTCAAAATTTACATATTCTCATTACGACATGAACATGTTCATAAAAAATACATGAACATATTCATAAAAAACATGAACAGATTCATCTCCGATTTCAGATCCTCACACTCAGAAATTAACAAACCAGATCTTCATAAAATGGATCTTCAAATATTCAAAAAACTCCCATATCAACAACCCAGATCTTCAAGAAAATTTCATCAAAATTCATCACATTCAAAAACCCAACAACAATTCAAGAAAATTTCACAAACCAGATTCATCCTCATATTCATCAAATCCAGAAAATCATCATAAAAAATTCATAAAAAATCCAAAAACTTATTCAAATTCACCAAACCAGAAAATCCAAAACTTATTCAAATCCAAAAATCCAGAAAAGGGTAAATCACATCGTCATCAAAATCCAGACAAAACCAAACAAAAATCATTAACGACGCGGCCGTGGGAGTGGCACCTGGTGTGCAGATCGAAGCCTGGGGAAGAGCCCGCCGTTCGAGGTGGAGAAGGCGACGCGGCCGGTGCAGGTGGCCGTGGGGAGTGGGAAGTGGCGACGCGGCCGTGGGAGTGGTGCCGGATCGATGTCTTGTTTGAAGCCACTTGAATCTGTTGGTGGTGCGCGTCGCGCAACGGTGTGGGGAGGAGATTCGGCGGCGGCGACGAATAGGATAGGTGCCCCGTGTGGTGGGGCATGGATTTTGGCTGCCGTGGGGAGGGACTGAGTTTCTGGGGTTTTAGGGAGAACGAGCGGAGGTTGAGAGAAAATAGGGAGGAATGAGAGTGATTTATTAAAATCTGAATTGGAATCCCACCGTTAAGGGTAAAAACCCATTCTATTTTGGACCTAAGAGTATTCTTGACTCTATATATGGATATATGAGTGATTAATTCTTAATATTACACCCAATATCATTATTTTTTCAACAATAAAGTTAACTTTATCTCATTTAATTTACACAAATGTCACTGCTTTTACCATTTACCTCCCACAAAACAACAATTTTATCCCTTTTAATAAAAAAAAAAAAACTATTTTCTTAAAATCAGTGTGCACAGTAAATGTTCAATCAAGTTAGGGAAACACGTTTTAAAAAATATAAAGGCAATCTTTTTTTTTATCAGACAAAAAATATATTAATTACATGCAATTCTAGGATTATGTAACCAAGCAGAGATTAAATCCAAAATGGTCCCATAACTTATTACCTTTTTTGAAATGATCCCAAAAAAGTCTCATTTACAAAATTAGTCCCATTTTTTTTTTAAATTGTACAATTTTAGTCCCAAAATTCGTCGAAAACGCAAAACGAAACGAAACAACATCGTTTCGTGTCATGCGCCGAACACGTGCACCTTCAAATTGGGGATTTCCAGCGAACTAATAATTGGACATGATTGTCATGCTGATATGGATTTAGAAGCCAATTAAAGAAATGTAAATGGCTATTGATTAAAATTAATACCAAATAAAAAATAAAAAATTAAAAACAAAACATTAAAATTAAAAAAACATTTTAAGCTCAATAAACATTTTCAAACCCTCAAAATCAAATTCATATTCACAAAATCACATTACACAAACCCTCAAAATTCATATACTAAACTTGTTCGACTCCTCATCCACCTCGTTCATCTTCCTCCCAGTAGACCTCTTCACCCAAAAAAACGTGTTCTCAGAGTTCACCACCGCCGGTCTCTTCGCAATCTGCCCCGCAAGCCTATCCTTTGCCTTCGAATATGCCACCATGGACTTTGGGATAACATATGCCAGGATCTATTGGGATGACCTCATAAACACAAATTTAAATTAACAATTATTACTAGCATGAATTCACCCAAGTGAATTCAAATAATAATTAATCCAACAACAACAACAACATGCAAATAATATTCACGTAAAAGATCCTAGCATGCGAAATTTTTAGGAGTTTACGTGAACGTACCCGTTGGATAGACAAGACGGACATGATCAAGTAACGGACTACCAACTAAAAGTCCTTCTCAAGTATTCCCAAGTTCTCGCTCAACAACCCCGGTAGAAGGTTCTCCAATGAACGATTTATAAAACAAAGGAAAATAAAATTGTTGCACCACCTTTGTGGATTTCTAATATTTCCAACACATGGAATTGCACTTGGGGATGAAAAATTCATCCCCTATTTATAAGTAAGGGGGTGGTCGAAATTTTGGGGCAATTAGGGTTTATGAAGATCTTTTCTTGATCTCCAAGAAATCTTGAATATATCCCATATATTCTTCTTTCCATGTGTATTTTTTCACAAAAATCTCACACCCTTATTTAGCCTTAATTTTCAATTTTTCCAAGAAGATTTGCAAGATTGGATCTTTCTTGAATTTATGAGATATTCTTGTATTCCAAGAATACATATCTTTCTCCATAAAATCTTTCCAAGAAAATCAAGAAAATCTTTCATTCCCTTTCTTTACATAATTTTCGAAAAATCCCATTAAAGGAACCAAGTGGGAGATTTCTTGAATTTATGAGATAATCTTGTATTCCAAGAATACTTATATCCTTTCCATAAAATCTTTTCAAGAAAATTTCTTCTCTCTCTTTTCCCTTAAAATTTTCGAAAATTATAGAAAATATTAGGCAACAATCATTTATTTTATTTTAAACACATTTTATTTATTGGACTATAATTTGGGCTACTTGAGGGGCCTTTAGGAGAATTAAGATGGACCTTCCAATGGGCTTCTGAATTCCAATATTGAGCCACAATATAATTCAGCCCATTAATATTAATTAATACCACTATATAATTAATATTGCACTATCCAACCTTAACCCATATTACGGTAATATGGCTCCCGATTATTATTTTCCGTGTTTAAGATTATTTAGTTCACTAATTAATTAAGCCACTGAAAAGCTTTATATTAATTAATATCTTTATCCTTGGAGTAAAGACAACTCAGCTTTATTATCCATACCGGAAAATTAATTCCACTTGCAAGATTTAGTATGATAAAGGTTCTGAGCCCACGCAAGACTTTGCAAGCACACGATTCTCTGTATTAATTTAGCAACTGTCGTACAATTAATATTATTGCCCAAGATATAGGGTATCGAAGTCGCAATGATTCTCTTTCCATTTATAAGTCAAACAATAACTACTAATTGCACACGGTCCTTATTAAGTGACAGAGACACACTAGTTTACAAGGGACTGTTAACGTGATCTTCTGTGATCTGGTATGACCACGTTAACTACAATGTAACATGTGCTATTATATGAATGGTTTGCAATAAATATATATAACATTCAATCATATTTAAAGCAACAATGATAAATAATTTATTTCAGTAAATAAGTGTTTAATACATAGGTTATACAAAGTAAAAACATACCTTCACGTATAACCCCAACAATCTCCCACTTATACTCAAAGTCTGCTTTTAAGTATACCACCACACGTCTAATGTATTATATAGTGACATCTAATGTCATCTACATCAACCTAATAATATATCTCCCACTTATACTCAAAGCAGATTGACAACGTTCTTGACATCCATTCCTTCCACATGTCTCTCGAATGTTAACAGAGGCAGACCCTTTGTGAATGAATTAACTAGGTTGTCTTCCGACGCGATCGTTGCCACCTCTATATCTCCTCTCTTAACGATTTCTCGTAAAAGATGGTATTTCCTTTCAATGTGTTTGCTGGCCTTGTGGGCTCTCGGTTCCCTTGAATTTGCAACTGCTCCGGCATTATCATAGAAAACCGTGATGGTGCTGGGAAAATTCGGAACAACGTCCAAGTCCACTAGGAAGTTCTTGAGCCACACCGCTTCTTTCGCTGCTTCACAAGCAGCTACATATTCGGCTTCCATGGTAGAATCTGCGATGCATTTCTGCTTAACACTTCTCCATGTTACAACTCCCCCCCAGACAAAATACACTACCTGAGGTAGATTTTCTATGTCCGATTGAAAATCCGAGTCCGTGTATCCCACTGGAAATAAATTGTCCGACTGGTAAACCATCATTCTATTCCGAGTTCTTTTCAAATACTTTAGAATGTTCTTTACGACAGTCCAGTGTTGATTTCTGGGATTACTTTGATATCTTGCCACCATGCCAATGGCGTAGCAAATATCCGGTCTCGTGCACAGCATTGCATACATAAGGCTCCCTACTGCCGACGCATAAGGAATGCCTTTCATGTCATCTATCTCCCCTTGTGTCTTGGGACACATGTCTTTCGATAGATGGATTCCGTGCCTGAAGGGTACAAAACCTTTCTTGGAATCTTGCATGCTGAATTGCTTCAAGACAGTATCTATGTATGAAGCTTGCGATAAGCCAATCATTCTTTTCTTTCAATCTCGAGTGATCTTGATACCAAGAATATGACCGGCTTCCCCTAAGTCCTTCATATCAAACTATTTTGACAACCATACCCTTACGTCTGACAAAACCTTTACATCATTTCCGATGAGCAGAATATCGTCTACGTATAGTACTAAGAATACCAAGGCAGTTCCGTCACACTTCTTATACACACAACTTTCAAACTCGTTTTGATCAAACCCATAAGACTTGATTACATGATCAAAACATTGGTTCCAAGCCCGAGATGCTTGCTTTAGTCCATAAATGGACTTCCTTAGCTTGCAAACAAGGTGTTCTTGGCCTTTCGTGATGAAACCTTCGGGCTGTTGCATATAAATTTCCTCGTCAAGACTCCCGTTAAGGAAAGTTGTCTTGACATCCAATTCCCAGATCTCAAAATCTAGATGCGCAGCTATTGCCAAGAGAATATAGATGAACTTAAGCATGGCTACGGGCGAAAAAGTTTCTTCATAATCGATACCCTCCTTTTGAGTGTATCCCTTTGCCACAAGCCTAGCTTTAAAGGTCTCGACCTTCCCGTCCGGTCCTCTTTTTCTCTTGTAGACCCACTTGCATCCAATGGGTTTTACCCCACTGGGTGGTTCCACTAGCTCCCACACTTGATTATGATCCATTAAGCCCATCTCGGCTTCCATCCCAGTTTGCCAGGATTCAGAATCCTTATCTTGGACCGCCTCCTTGTAGGACCAGTGGTCTGATTCATTATCCCCGGGGTGTTGGGATTATACTGGAAAGTATGCTTTTACTTTGTATAATCAGACTGAATTTCGGACTTATTTACTGAAATAAATTGTTTATCGCTGATGCGTTAAATATCATCGAATGTTACATATATTTAATGCATAACTGTTCAATAAATAATACGTGTTACATTGTAGTTAATTTAGTGATACCAGATCACAGAAGATTAAATTAACAGTTCCTTGTAACTAAAAGTACACCATTCACGACCTAGATGGAAATGAACAATCCATCGTGAAAGGTTGAAGTGTAAGGCTCAGATTGGTTTGTCTTGACCAAGAGATTACACTAGTGCATGACTGATGCACTGAATAGGACCTACAGGAGGACAAAATCTTCAGAACTGAACTAGGAAGAATTAGACCTCAGTGGTTCGTTATTTCTTAATCTTCGTCCCTTAAATAGGATCGTGTGTGGTTAGTAATTATTGCTTTGACTTATTACGGGTAGAGAATCAAGGAGATTCAATACTTTATATCTTGGGTAGTATTATTGGTCACATGCGATTGCTAAGATTTAATACGGAGAATCGTGTGCAAGTACTCTTGTTCGATTTGCCCCCTTGGTAGGTTCATAAGTTTTATCATACCAAATCTTGCAAGTGGAACTAGTTTCCGGTATGGATAATAATGTTGAACCGTTCCTTTACCAAGGATAAAAGATATTAATTAATGGAAATCTATTTCAGTGGCTTGAATTAATTAATGGGCTAAATAATCTTAAACATGGGAAATAATAACCGGGAGCCATATTAACTGTATTATGGGTTAAGATGGATAGTGCAATATTAATTATGTAGTGGGATTAATTAATATTTATGGGCTTGAATAATATTGTGGCTCAATATTGATAATTCAAGGTCCATTGAAAGGTCCAATCTTAATTCTCCTAAAGGTCCCTCAAGTAGCCCAACATAAAGTCCAATAACTATAAAAGGTGTTTAAAAATAAAATAAATATTTGTTGCTCATTTTTCCTATTTATTCGAAAATCATAAATAAAAGAGGAGAAATATTTTTTTTGAATTTTGTTATGGAATGAAGATATGTATTCTTGGAATACAAGATTATCTCATTAAATTCAAGAAATCTCCCACTTGGTTATTTATGGTGAAATTTTCGAAAATCTTGAAAGAATAAGGGAAAGAAAGATTTTCTTGATTTTCTTGAAAAGATATTATGGAAGATATGTATTCTTGGAATACAAGAATATCTCATAAATTCAAGAAGATCCAAATCTTGGAATCTTGATCCTTATTTTTTTGAAAATTCCCATAACAAGAGGAGTTGTGATTTTTATGGAATATTTTAATTATGGAGAAAAGAATATAGAAGATATATTCAAGATTTCTTGGAGATCAAGAAAAATATTTTCTTCCCCCTATTCCATGCCAAAAAATCGTCCAACACCCCTCTATAAATAGGGGATGAATGTTTAATTCCCAAGTACAATTCCATGTGCTGGAAAAATTAGTAAATCCACAAAGGTGGTGCAACAAATTTTATTTTCCCTTTTGTTAATTGTTCGCGAGCTTCCTTCCACCGGATTGTCGAGCAAGGACTAGGGAATACTTGGGAAGGTCTTTTGGTGTGTTTTCATCGACGAGACCATTGCCATTCCAAGAGGTAAGTTTACGTAAACTCGTAGTAATTCCGCATGCGTAGGATTTACGTGAATTGTTTATATGCATGATTTGTTGTTGAATTATTATTTGAATTAATATAGGATTAATTCATGCTAGTAATAATTGTTAGAATTAAATTTGTATTTAAATATTCATCCCGAATAGATCCGCAATTAATTCCCCACAACTGTATCGAGCCTCGGTTTGTGCTTTGAATTTTAAATTGTAATTTAATTCGTTTTTCATTAAATTTGAAATTGGATAGTAGAATTGCTAGATCTTTTTTTTTCGTATCCAATTGTCATGGAATTTAATGTGTTTATTTATGCATGCATATAAATTGTGGTTTTTTAATTCGATTCGCTCAATTTGTTTTTGCCTTCGTGAGAAAAATCTACGAGTAGATTAGAATTTGTTTGATTTGATCAATGTAATAGACTAGTCTAAATCTAGGTTTATTTATTTTTTGTAAATAAATTGTAACCGGATCGGAAACGGAGGCGGAGACGAAGAATTAAAAGCGGATCCGAGAACCGGACGAGAGGCAGCGACGCACGCAAAAACGTGCCAAGGGAGGCACGCGCTAATGCGGACGCTTAGCGGGCGCAAGACGGAGCGGGCGAGGCGGAGGGGCCGAGGAACGCGGGATTCGCTCGCACGCTGGGGAGGCGATGCCTAACGCGAGCGTAGGAAGCGGTGACGCTTTTAGGTGAAGGGCGACGCTGATAAGATCGCGACGAAGCGACGTGGCGACGTTTGCCGAGGGCGTAGGGCGACGCGGGCGACGCGGCATCCGCCAAATATAAGACGCTTACTCGACATGGCGAGGTGCTAAGGCGGGCAATCCGACCCTTGGTGGTCGATGACGTGGCTTTTACAAGGCGTTTTTTGGAAACAAATGTGGGAGCTTTTCCGCATTTAACAATGAAGGCCATGAAGACGATTTCTCAAGATCAAGACATGACAAAAATTAACCATGACAATTGGATAAATGTGCCCAATATGTTTAATTTTTTGTCTTGATGTTTATGCATTATTTTATGCTTATTTAAATTGTGTTTAAATTTGCGATGCATGAGAAAATGTTTTGAAAAATCTCACTTTCGAAAATTACTAAGTATGCTTAAACAATTAATTGACAATTTTATTCCGAATAATAAAATTGAATTAATTATTGACCTCCATGATTTATTTATTTGTGAATTCTTTTGGAGAAATTTCCCCCACGGGACGGTCAAAAGATAGGTTTCACATGAATAAATTCCAAATGGATGAATGTAGATTATTACTAGTGGCGACGATGACCCTCCCCACGAGGCTCAATCAAAGCGAAATAATAATTCTGTATTTAATCATGGTTATTACTTAGGTATAAAATTGATATGCATATACTTCCCCGAAGTCCCTGTCAATTTTATATTGGTCAAGTGGGAGCCAACTATTAATCTGGATACTAAAAGTTTGTAACTGTTCTTGTTTGTAACCTGCTTGAATGTGTTTAAATAATGACCCACCCCATGTGGCTTATTTAAACTGTTTTGAGATGTTGGCTGATGCATGTTCATATTTTTTTGAGATTTTAATATGAAACATGGGATCGAATTTTGTGATATATTTATGCTTTTGCATATTATTATTTATTTCAGTCCATCATGTCGCAACCTTTTAATCCACTGTTCAATATACTTAAAGACAATTTGCTTACTGGTGAAAATTTTGTTGATTGGAGTCGTAAACTTACTATTGTCCTCACTGCACAAAGCCATAACTAGGTTCTCACTACACCTAAACCAGAAAAGCCAAATGATGAGTCAACTAAATCGATTAAAAAAGAGTATGCTGACTGGGAGCATTCCAACGAAATGGCAAAGTGTACCATCTTGGCTTCAATGTCAGATGTGTTGCAACACCAACACCAGAACGTTGAGACCGCTGCAGACATCATGACTAGTCTTAAATCGATGTTTCAACATCAGAACCGTGTGGCTCGTCAGATCACCATGAGGGACTTGCTCTCTATGAAAACGGTGGAGGAAACGCCTGTAAGGGAGCACGTTCTCCAGATGATGGCTCACCTTAACAAACTTGAGGTACTTGGCGCCGAATACGACATCGAGACGCAAATCGATTTCGTGCTCCATTCTCTGCCGAAAAGTTTTGAACAGTTCAGGCTGAACTATCAGATGAATAATCAGAAGTTCTCGATGCCTGATCTATTGCAAGCTTTGGTCTCGGCAGAGGCGATATTGGGGCAAAAGAGCCAAGCCTTGGTGGCAAATGGACCTTCTTCTTCTTCTAGGCCAAGGGGTGGTAAGAACAAGAAAAAAGACAAAAGCCACAAGCAAGTGAACTCAAGTGTTACCAAAGGCAAAGAAAAGGTGAAGGGAGGTGGAGGAGTGAGCAAGCCAGCTAAGGGGAGGTGCTTCAAGTGCGGTGAAAGAGGACATTGGAGGTCAGCCTGTTCCAATCCCAAAAGGAATGGAAAGAAAGATTATTCTCACGCCCTAGTTGTTGAAACTTGCTTAGCGGCGTATGCCTCCCATTTATGGGTGGTGGATATGGGATCCACTGATCATGTTTGTTTTACTTTACAGGGGTTCAAGCGGACCCGACAACTTAGTGGGAGTGAGGTCCTCATCACACTGGGCGATGCTACGAGAGCGGCAACTGAAGCAGTGGGAGAAGTGCACCTGTCTTTTGAAGACAGAGTTTTAATTTTAAGAGATGTTCTTTTCGTTCCGAATTTTAGAAAGAATTTGATTTCGGTTTCTAAACTTTACCTTGATGGATATTCGGTTACTTTTGATAAAGTTGTTACCATTTCTCTTTATGATAAATTTATCTGTCATGGAACGTTGTCAAGTAATCTCTATACAATTAACTGTGCACACCACTCACGAAATGCATCATATAACACATCAATTATTTCCAATAAAAGAAAATGTTCATCAGACGTGAACGAAACACTTCTATGGCATCTAAGATTGGGACATATTAATCCAAAGAGGATCGAAAGGTTGGTGAAAGACGGTTCACTCGAGTTTCTCCAAGTTGAACCAATTCCAACCTGCTAATCATGTTTGGAGGGTAAAATGACCAAGAGGGCATTCAGAGCCAAGGGGAATAGAGCCAAAGAAGTGTTAGAAATCGTTCACACAGACGTATGTGGTCCAATGTCAACCAAAGCAAGAGGAGGTTATGAGTATTTCGTCACTTTTATTGATGACTACTCAAGGTACGGTTATATTTTCCTTATGAAACATAAATCTGAGACCTTTGAGAAATTCAAAGAATTTAAGGCTCAAGCAGAGAATAATAGGGAAAAATGTATCAAGTCTCTACGATCCGATCGTGGAGGTGAGTACCTCAGCGATGAGTTTTTGAACTACTTGTCAGATGAAGGGATTGCATCCCAAATTAATCGCATCTTTAACCCCTCAACAAAATGGGGTTGCAGAGCAAATAAACATAACTCTTTTAGAAATGGTTAGATCAATGATGTGTTATGCGGATCTTCCCAAGTCATTCTGGGGTCATGCCTTGGAAACAACGGCTTACATTCTGAACTTGGTGCCATCCAAATCGGTTCCCAAAACTCCCAAAGAATTGTGGACCGGGCGCAAGCCCAGTTTGAGACACATGAGAATTTGGGGGTGTCCGGCCTTACGTGTTGGACAAGGAAGCTGGGAAATTGGATCCTCGATCAGAATTAAGGCTGTTTATAGGATACCCCGAGGGAACAAAAGGGTGTATGTTCTATGGTCCCGAAGATCAAAAGGTGGTAATAAGTACCCACTTTAGATTTTTTGGAGGAAGACTATATGAACGAAAGAAGACCCAGAAGTGAGATTATCTTAAGTGAGCTAAGGGGGCTAACCTCATTGCCAACTATACAAGATGACATACCAAACAACACACTTTCACAACCGGAACCTCGTCGTAGTGGGAGGGTTGTGAGACAGCCCGAGAGATTCATGGGGATAGGAGAGTCCTCGGACTTGATTCCCGAACAAGACGAATCAGACCCATGGACATATGATGAGGCAATCTAAGACAAGGATGCAGTTTCTTGGCAAAAGGCAATGAAAGCAGAAATGGGTTCTATGGATCATAACAGAGTGTGGGAGCTAGTCGAACCACTTAATGGGGTCAAACCTATTGGTTGCAAGTGGGTATACAAGAGAAAGAGGGGACCGGATGGGAAGGTGGAAACCTTCAAGGCAAGGCTTGTGGCGAAAGGTTATACTCAGAAAGAAGGGATCGACTATGAGGAAACCTTTTCACCTATAGCAATGCTCAAGTCCATCTGGATTCTCTTGTCTCGATAGCTGCACATCTTGATTTTGAAATCTGGCAAATGGATGTCAAGACAACTTTCCTTAACGGAAGTCTTGATGAAGAAATCTATATGCAACAACCCCAAGGCTTCATTGAAAAGGGCCAAGAACACCTAGTTTGTAAGCTCATGAAGTCCATTTACGGACTCAAACAGGCATCCAGAGCTTGGAACCAATGTTTGATCATGTTATAAAGTCTTATGGGTTTGATCAAAACGAGTTCGAAAGTTGTGTGTACAAAAAAAGCGTGTCGAATCGCATTGGTATTCTTAGTACTATACGTAGACAACATTCTGCTCATCGGGAATGATGTAAAGGTGTTATCAGACGTAAGGGCATGTCTTTCAAAACAGTTTGATATGAAAAACTTAGGGGAAGCCGGGCACATCCTTGGGATCAAGATCACTCGAGATCGCAAGAAAAGGATGATAGGCTTATCGCAAACTTCATACATAGACACTTTCTTGAAACAATTCAGCATGCAGGATTCCAAGAAAGGCTTCGTACCTTTCAGGCATGGAATCCATCTATCCAAGGAAATGTGCCCTAAGACACAAAATGAGATAGATGACATGAAAGACATTCCTTATGCTTCGGCTGTCGGAAGCCTTATGTATGCAATGCTGTGCACGAGACCGGATATCTGCTTTGCCATTAGCATGGTGGCAAGATATCAAAGTAACCCGGGGAAAGAACATTGGACGACAGCTAAAAACATTCTGAAGTATCTGAAAAGAACTCGAGATAGAATGTTGGTTTATCAGTCAGATAGTCTAATCCCCATCGGCTACACGGACTCGGATTTCCAATCAGACTTAGATTCCAGAAAATCTACCTCCGGTAGTGTGTTTTACATGGGGGGAGGAGCCATGACGTGGAGAAGAGTTAAGCAGAAATGCATCGCAAATTCTACCATGGAAGCCGAAATGTAAAGGCTTATGGCAAAAAAAAAAAAGCGGTTTGGCTCAAGAACTTCCTAGTGGACTTGGATGTAGTTAAATTTGCTCAAGACAATCACTTTTTATTGTGACAATGCCGAAAGCGATTGCAAATTCAAGGGAACCAAGAGTCCACAAGGCCAAAGAACACATTGAAAGGAAATACCATCTTATACGAGAAATCGTTAAGAGAGGAGATATAGAGGTGGCAAAGATCGCGTCAGAAGACAACCTAGCTGATCCATTCACAAAGGGTCCGCCTCAGAATACATTCGAGAGACATGTACGAGACATGATGTAGTACACTTAAAAGCAGACTTTGAGTATAAGTGGGAGATTGTTGGGATTATACTGGAAAGTATGCTTTTACTTTGTATAATCAGACTGAATTTCGGACTTATTTATTGAAATAAATTGTTTATCATCGATCGTTAAATATCATCGAATGTTACATATATTTAATGCATAACTGTTCAATAAATAAGACGTGTTACATTGTAGTTAATTTAGTGATACCGATCACGTAAGATTAAATTAATAGTTCTTTGTAACTAAAAGTACACCATTCACGACCTAGATGGAAATGAACAATCCATCGTGAAAGGTTGAAGTGTAAAGGCTCAATTGGTTTGTCTTGACCAAGAGATTACACTAGTGCATGACCGATGCATCGATGAATAGGACCTCTGAGGACAAATTCTTGAATCCGAACTAGGAAGAATTAGACCTCAGTGGTTCGTTATTTCTTAATCTTCGTCCCTTGGTTAGGATCGTGTGTGGTTAGTAATTATTGCTTTGACTTATTACTGGTAGAGAATCAAGGAGATTCAATACTTTATATCTTGGGCAATATTATTGGTCACATGCGATTGCTAAGATTTAATACGGAGAATCATGTGCAAGTACGCTTGTTCGATTTGCCCCCTTGGGAGGTTCATAAGTTTTATCATACCAAATCTTGCAAGTGGAACTAGTTTCCGGTGTGGATAATAATGTTGAACCGTTCCTTTACCAAGGATAAAAGATATTAATTAATGGAAAGCTATTTCAGTGGCTTGAATTAATTAATGGGCTAGATAATCTTAAACACGGGAAATAATAATCGGGAGCCATATTAACTGTAATATGGGTTAAGATGGATAGTGCAATATTAATTATGTAGTGGGATTAATTAATATTTATGGGCTTGAATAATATTGTGGCTCAATATTGATAATTCAAGGTCCATTGGAAGATCCAATCTTAATTCTCGTAAAGGCCCCTCAAGTAGCCCAACATAAAGTTCAATAACTGAAAAAGGTGTTTGAAAATAAAATAAATATTTGTTGCTCATTTTTCCTATTTATTCGAAAATCATAAATAAAAGAGGGAGAAAGATTTTCTTTGAATTTTGTTATGGAATGAAGATATGTATTCTTGGAATACAAGATTATCTCATTAAATTCAAGAAATCTCTCACTTGGTTATTTATGGTGAAATTTTCGAAAATCTTGAAAGAATAAGGGAAAGAAATATTTTCTTGATTTTCTTGAAAAGATATTATGGAAGATATGTATTCTTGGAATACAAGAATATCTCATAAATTCAAGAAGATCCAAATCTTGGAATCTTGATCCTTATTTTTTTGAAAATTCCCATAACAAGAGGAGTTGAGATTTTTATGGAATATTTTAATTATGGAGAAAAGAATATAGGAGATATATTCAAGATTTCTTGGAGATCAAGAAAAAGATTTTCTTCCCCCTATTCCATGCCAAAAAATCGTCCAACACCCCTCTATAAATAGGGGATGAATGTTTCATTCCCAAGTACAATTCCATGTGCTGGAAAAATTAGTAAATCCACAAAGGTGGTGCAACAAATTTTATTTTCCCTTTTGTTAATTGTTCGCGAGCTTCCTGCCACCAGATTGTCGAGCAAGGACTAGGGAATACTTGGGAAGGTCTTTTGGTGAGTTTTCATCGACGAGACCATTGCCATTCCAAGAGATAAGTTCACGTAAACTCGTAGTAATTCCGCATGCGTAGGATTTACGTGAACTGTTTATATGCATGATTTGTTGTTGAATTATTATTTGAATTAATATAGGATTAATTCATGCTAGTAATAATTGTTAGAATTAAATTTGTATTTAAATATTCATCCCGAATAGATCCGGACAATTAATTCCCCAACACGGGGACCAAATCCTAAGATTCTCCTATCCCCATGAATCTCTCAGATTGTCGAACAACCCTCCCACTACGACGAGGTTCTGGTTGTGTCGGTGTGACGCTTGGTATATCAACTTGTACAGTTGGTATATGAGTTTTGCTCTCTTATTTCATCTAAGGTAATCTCACTTTTGGACTTTCTATTGTTCTTAAAGTCTTCTTCCAAAAATCTAAAGTGCCTACTTATTACCACCTTTTGATCTTCGGGACCATAGAACATACACCCTTTCATTCCCATGGGATATCCTATAAACAACCTTAGTTCCGAACGTGCATCCAACTTACCGGCTTCCTTGTCTAGCACGTATCCCGGACACCCCCAAATTCTAAGATGTCTCAGACTGGGCTTGCGCCTAGTCCACAACTCTTTAGGGGTTTTGGGAACCGATTTGGATGGCACCAAATTTAGAACATAAGCCGCTGTTTCCAAGGCATAACCCTAAAACGACTTGGGAAGATTTGAATAACTCATCATGGATCTGACCATTTCTAAGAGTGTTCTGTTTCTTCGTTCTGCAACCCCATTTTGTTGAGGGGTTCCGGGTGCAGTCAACTGGGAAACAATGCCCTCGTCTGATAGGTAGTTCAAAAACTCATCGCTGAGGTATTCACCTCCACGATCAGATCGTAGAAACTTGATACTCTTTTCCATATGATTCTCCACTTCGGCTTTGAACTCTTTGAATTTATCAAAGGTTTCCGATTTGTGTTACATCAGGAAAATGTACCCAAACCTTGAGTAATCATCAGTGAACGTCACGAAATACTCATAGCCACCTCTAGCTTTGGTTGACATTGGACCACACACGTCAGTGTGAAAGATTTGCAACACTTCTGTGACTCTATTCCCCTTGTCTCCGAATGCCCTCTTGGTCATTTTACCCTCCAAACATGATTCTCAGGTTGGAAATGGTTCCATCTGTAGGTCCGACAATGAACCATCTTTCACCAACCTTTGGATCCTATTTAGATTAATATGACCAAGTCTTAGATACCAGAGAAGTGTCTCATTCACATTTTCTGAACGTTTTCTCTTATTGTTTGAAATAGTCGATGTGTTAAAAGATGCATTTTGTGAGTGGTGTGCACAGTTAATAGTATAGAGATTGTTCCGCAAAGTTCCATGACTGATAAACACATCGTTACGAAAAACAGTAACATGTTTAGAAAAACGAACAGAATATCCATCATTAAATAGTTTTGAAACTAAAATAAGGTTTTTACGAAAAACATGAACGTAAAGAACATCTCTTAAAACTAAAGTCTTGTCTTCAAAAGACAGGTGCACGTCTCCCACTGCTTCAGCTGCTACTCTCGTAGCATCGCCCAGTGTGATGAAGATCTCACTTCCACTAAGTTGCCGGGTCAGCTTGAACCCGTGAAGCAAAGATGATCAGTGGATCCCGTATTAACTACCCACGAATGAGAAGTATACGCCGCTAAACAAGTTTCAACAACTAGTGCGTGATAATTACCTTTCTTTCCGGCCCTTTTGGGGTTGGAACAGGCAAACCTCCATTGTTCTTCTTCACCGCAGTTGAAGCACTTCCCCTTTGGATTTTCCTTGACACCACTAACATCCCTCATCTTACCATTGCCCTTGGCAACAGTTGAGTTGATTGCTTATGGCTTTTGGTCCTCTTTTTCTTCTTGCCTTCCCCTGGCCTAGAAGATGAAGACGGACCACTTGCCGTCAAAACTTGAGTTTGGTGCCCCATCAACGTCTCTGCCGAGACCAAAGCTTACAACAAATCAGCTAGCAAGGCCAAATTGCTCAAAACTTCTAGGCAGAGAGTGGAGTACCAAATCGACCTGAGTCTCCAGATCATAATCTGCACCCAGAACCTCAAGTTTGTTAAGATGAGCCATCAATTTTGAGGACGTAATCCCTTACGGGGTTGCCCTCCACCATTTTCAGCGACAATATCTCTCGCAAGGTGATCTGACGAGCCCCGCATTTTTGACTCGTCAGTTGGCTCATCTGATTTTTGGTGTGTCAAGAATCCACTTGTGCTTTGTGCAGTTAGGACAATCATAATTTTTCGTTTCCAATCAACATCATTTCCTATACAATTCTATTGACTTTAAGTATATTAACAGTGGATTAAAAGGTTGCGACATGCTGAACTGAAATAAATAGCAATTTGTACAAGTACAAAATATCACATAATTCGTTCACATTATTCATATCAAAATCTCAAAACAATATGAACATGTATCAGCCGACATCTCAAAACAGTTTAAATAGGTCACGTTGGGTGATCTGTCTATTTAAACACATTCAAGCAGGTTACAAACAGGAACAGTTACAAACCTTTAATTCAAAATTAATAGTCGGCTCCCACTTGACCAATATAAAATTGACAGGGACTTCAGAGAAGTATATGCATATCAATTTTATACCTAAATAATAACCATGATTAAATACAGAATTATTACTTCGCTTTGAACGAGCCTCGTTGGGAGGGTCATCGTCGCCACTAATAATAATTCACAATCATCCTTTTGGGAATTTATTCATGTGAAAACCATCTTTTGGCCGTTTCGTTGGGGAAATTTCTCCAAAAGAATTAACAAATAAATAAATCATGGAGGTCAATATTGACGTAATTTTATTATCCGGAATAAAATTTGTCAATTAAAACATACTTAGTAATTTTTGAAAGTGAGATTTTCTTTAGACAATTTTAAATCATGCAAACACATTTAACAAATAAAATTGCACAAATTTAAAACAAGCATCAAGATAAAATAAATCAAGTTGGGCATATATATCCAACTGTCATGGTTTAAATTCCAAATCTTGATCTTGAGAAATCGTCTCTTCTTTTGCCTTCATCGTTCATCTCGAAAAGCTCCCACTGAATCCACAACAATTCTTTAAGGATTGTCCTCCATTTCGGGTTTGGACGACGTCCGGAAAACGAGTAGCTCACGACCCGAACGCGAAGTCGAGATGCGTCGTCTAAGCGACGCCCCGTCCGAAGTCGGCCATCCCCCCCCATCGCCCCTCGGCCTCCACGCCATTGCATTGCCCGACGATGTGGCATCCGGGTCCCGCGCCCCATCGCCAAAGACGGCCAAATTTCGGGCAAGACGCTTTGCGCGGGCCATGGCCATCGCCAGGCGCCTCGCCGCCGCCCTCATCCGCCGCTTTAAGCTTAAGCGGCGTTGCCATGTCCCCGTCTGGTGGATCGCCGGGTGGTGCGCGTGGTCGCTAGGCATTCCGTCCAGCCCGCATGCTCAGCCTTGGCTCGCGTACGTCCGGGCACTCGGAC
This sequence comes from Stenogyne calaminthoides, assembly GCA_037126765.1. NCBI lineage: Eukaryota > Viridiplantae > Streptophyta > Magnoliopsida > Lamiales > Lamiaceae > Stenogyne > Stenogyne calaminthoides. The sequence continues at coordinate 24,933,987 of JBBCBC010000022.1, read as the reverse complement.
GCCCTTCTTTAATTCATCATCTCCGTCTTCGTTCGCGATCCGGTTATAATTTATTTACGCAAAATAAATAAACCTAGATCTAGACTAGTCTATTACATTGAACAAATCAAACAAATTTTAATCTACTCGTGGATTTTTTCACGAGGCAAAATGAATTCGAACGAATCGAATTAAAAACTAATAAATTATTTGCATGTAAATAAGCACATTAAAATACCATGACAATTGGATACCTGCAAAACAGATCTAACAGTTCTACTATTCAATTTCAAATTTTAATGAACAACAATTTAAATTACAGTTTAAAAGATCAGAGCCCAAACCAGGGCTCTGATACCAGTTGTTGGGATAACATATGACAGGATCTATCGGGATGACCTCATAAACACAAATTTAAATTAAAAATTATTACTAGCATGAATTTACCCAAGTGAATTCAAATAATAATTAATCCAACAATAACAACAACATGCAAATAATATTCACGTAAAAGATCCTAGCATGCGGAATTTCTAGGAGTTTACGTGAACGTACCCGTTGGAGAGACAATCTGAGACGGACATGATTAAGTAACTAGCTACCAACCAAAAGTCCTTCTCAAGTATTCACGAGTCCTCTCTCAACAACCCCAGTGGAAGGTTCTCCAATGAACAATTTATAAAATAAAGGAAAATAAAGTTGTTGCACCACCTTTGTGGATTTCTAATATTTTCAATACATGGAATTGCACTTGGGAATGAAAAATTCATCCCCTATTTATAAGTAAGGGGATGGTCGAAATTTTGGGGCAATTAGGGTTTAGGAAAGATCTTTTCTTGATCTCCAAGAAATCTTGAATATATCCCATATATTCTTCTTTCCATGTGTATTTTTTCACAAAAATCTCAAACCCTTATTTAGCCTTAATTTTCAATTTTTCCAAGAAGATTTGCAAGATTGGATCTTTCTTGAATTTATGAGATATTCTTGTATTCCAAGAATACATATCTTTCTCCATAAAATCTTTCCAAGAAAATCAAGAAAATCTTTCTTTCCCTTTCTTTACATAATTTTCGAAAAATCCCATTAAAGGAACCAAGTGGGAGATTTCTTGAATTTATGAGATAATCTTATATTCCAAGAATACTTATATTCTTTCCATAAAATCTTTTCAAGAAAATTTCTTCCCCCTCATTTCCCTTAAAATTTTCGAAAATTATAGAAAATATTAGGCAACAATCATTTATTTTATTTTAAACACCTTTTATTTATTGGACTATAATTTGGGCTACTTGAGGGGCCTTTAGGAGAATTAAGATGGACCTTCCAATGGGCTTCTGAATTCCAATATTGAGCCACAATATAATTCAACCCATTAATATTAATTAATACCACTATATAATTAATATTACACTATCCAACCTTAACCCATATTACGGTAATATGGCTCCCGATTATTATTTCTCGTGTTTAAGATTATTTAGTCCACTAATTAATTAAGCAACTGAAAAGCTTTATATTAATTAATATCTTTATCCTTGTAGTAAGGACAGCTCAGCTTCATTATCCATACCGGAAAATAAATTCCACTTGCAAGATTTAGTATGATAAAGGTTCCGAGCCCACCAAGGGGACCAATCACGCAAGACTTTGCAAGCACACGATTCTCTGTATTAATTTAGCAACTGTCGTACAATTAATATTATTGCCCAAGATATAGGGTATCGAAGTCGCAATGATTCTCTTCCCATTTATAAGTCAAAGCAATAACTACTAATCGCACACGGTCCTTATTAAGTGACAAAGATTAAGAAATCAACAACCACTGAGGTCTAACTCTTCATCCCTTAAGTCAGTGCCAATGAGTTTATCCTCTCTGCAGGTCCGCTTCAGCGCATCGAATGCACTAGTGTAATCTCTTGGTCAAGACAAGCCAATCTGAGCCTTACACATCAACTTCTACCAATAGATTGTTCGGGTCTATCTAAATTGTGAAACACGCACTAGTTTACAAGGGACTGTTAACGTGATCTTATGTGATCTGGTATCACCACGTTAACTACAATGTAACATGTGCTATTATATGAACGGTTTGCAATAAATATATATAACATTCAATCATATTTAAAGCAACAGTGATAAATAATTTATTTCAGTAAATCAGTGTTTAATACATAGGTTATACAAAGTAAAAACATACTTTCACTTATAACCCCAACATGGACGACGTCTTGCACTGCCCCTCGGCGTTGGTCACGATCGTCGGCTGCCTGCCTTCCATTGTCGCCACAGCCAAGTTGGTGGTGCCCAAATCAATTCCGGCCACTTTTTTGCTAACAATTTGTAAAGGCCAAAATTGCCTACGCCTCAAATTGGGGTGATTGTTGATGTTTTTAGGGCGAAGGAGGGTAAAGTCGTAAAGGGGTTTTGTTGATTGTTTTGAGGCACAAAAATGGGTTTTGTTTCCTGTGTGGGGAATGGGCAGTGCAGCTGCACTGCGGTTGCCATGGATGTGCAGTGCTGGGTTTTTGTGCAGAGTGTGCAGAGAATGGGGAAATATGCTATTCAATTTCTAAGATTTGTGCGTTATAATTTATTGTTCTCGATCTGAATTCTGAGGGTTTGAGTGTTGTGATTTTATGAATATGAAAGTTTGATTTTGAGGGTTTGGGTGTTTGAATACGAAAACATTTTTTAGGTTTTAGTTTTTATTTTTTATTTTTATTTGGTATTCATTTTAATCGACAAATGACTTATGTGTCCATTGCATATTTTTTGATTAACTTTTAAATCCCTATCAGCATGACACGTCATGTCTAGTCATCAGCTCGCCGTAAATCCCCAATTTGAAGGCACATTTGCCCGGCGCATGACACGAAACAATGTCGTTTTGTGTCGTTTCGCGTTTCTGACGAATTTTGGGACGAAAATTGTACAATTAAAAAAAATTGGGACTCATGGAACTATTTTGAGACCATTTTGGATTTAATCCCAACCAAGTATTTAAAGAAGCATTAAAATTGATTAAATATTTCACTAAACACTAACTCCACAACCTCCCATTTCAACTCGTATAACATTCTTGTCGGATTGAATTTCAATTATACTGTGCAACTGATTTCATTTGTGTGCATGCTTGAACAATATTAGCCATGTGTCATTAAAATGTATTAATTAATATGGTATTATATTAATTTTTTCATTAAAATATAATATTATTTTACTATAAAATATTAGTTGCAAAACATGTATATGATAAAACTAGTTTACATATACCAACTCAACAATAAATCAAAGATTTAAGCATTTTCCTCCTATAACTTAATTTTTACTTTTATTGAAGTGCCCTATATCCTCTATATTATACAAATAGGGAGTTTGTCTTGATGATGTATCAACCTCACATTGATTTGGCCAATGTGTCATTTTAAAAATTATTTGAGTACACATGTCATTTTAAGAATTATTTGAGTACACATATTATTTAATTATTGGTCTTTTCTCTTTAAAGTTAAGTTGTCATTGAAATTCCACTTCAAAAGTCATGTCCATATGAAGACTATTACCACAACAATTGATTACTAATAGATTACCTCTTACATTAATTCAATAAATTATAAAAAAATATCGGGCTATTTTTTAGAAAAGTAAGAGTAAAAAAATAATATCAAATAATAATTTATAAATTATTTAAATAAACAAATAATTTATAAATAAATTTGACTTATTTATTTACTTTATAAATTACCAAAAAAAATTTAAAATTATTTAAATTCAAAAGTTATCAAATTACAATATAAAAATAATTTATAGATTAACAAACCAATTACTAAATCTTTAAATGTTTTGGAAAAACTATTTTATTGAACACTCTTTAAAATTGACCTAATTAATTGTATAACTAATATTCTATCACACATCGATTTAAGTATTATATTTTATTTAAGTTGAGTCTATAAATATGTAATTGATATTGTATTGTGATGTTATTTAATTTTATCGTATTTACTTTTAGTGTCTTAAGAACACAACAAAATTTGATCTACACACTAATTTTTATCCCATGTCAAATTTAAAAACAAATGAATATAATTAGACATTTGTCATAATTTACAACTTAGGTTCTCCTCTTTTTAGTTAAAAATCAAATTTTTATAGTAAATGTATGATTTTAGAGTGCCACTACTCACACCCCAAAATCCTCTAAACAAACCCATTTGTTAAGCACATCCCAACAAAATTTAAAAAATAATATGTATACTAAACACACCCCATTTCATTCCTATAATATCATTCCTCCAACAAAATTGTAAAAAATAATTCTTTCCTTCCTTTTTTTCCTTCTCATTAATATTCCTCTCCAAAAAAAAAAAATCATTTCTTTTTTATTCATAATTCTTTTTTCTAAAATCTAAAATTTCTTTAAAAAATTATATAAAATCTGAAAAAAAAACAACCAAATCTTAAAAAATGTATAAATTAAAAAAATTCTTTAGCAAAATAGAAATCTTAAAGAATACTATTAAAAAAATAAATAAAATCTGTAAAAATATAAAAAAATGAGTAAATCTTCCAAAATAATTAAATTTAAATAATAAACATCTTCAAAGAATCAATTACACGTAATTAAGATCTAAAAGAAAAAAAAATTGAATTTAATTAATTTTGAAGATTTTTTTTAATATTTTTCATATTTTATTTAGTTTTAATTGATTTTTAAAATTTTTTGCTTACTAATTTTTAAAATATAGTTAGTTAATAATATTTTTCAGAGTTTAGTTAATTTTTTCATATTTTTTTCAGATTTTTTAAATTTATTTTTGAAAATTTAATTTATCCTTAAATATTTAGTTATGTTTTAAATTATTTTTAGATTATAATTTAATTTTCGTCAAAATTTTCAATTATTTTTTCATGTCTAAATAAAAATAAAGGACTAATTTCAAAGTGAAAGAGAGTTAGAGGACTAAAGTCAAAGTCAACAAAACTTAAGAACAAATAATACCCCAATTTAAATAGGATAACTAAGTCATTTTATGTATATTTATTTTTATCTTTAAAATTATGGGGTGTGTCTTGAGGATTTTGTAGTATGAGTAGTGGAAGTCATGATTTTATTCTACACATGTTTATCCTCTCCTTACAATATGATAACCTCCGCATCAGATGATCCCTTGTTAGCTGCAGACGGTTTTTCATACATCTCAGTCAAAATCTCCAGCATCTCCTTCGTGGTTTTTGCTTTCACCGTATGGAGGGCGACGTTCCTGGATAACGACATACAAACCACACTCATCGCCTTCCTGTCCAGCAACTTTCACTCCTCGTCCTTCATACCTTCTGGTTTTGAACTTAAAGGTTGATACAGATCTTTACCGTATATGTAATCCTCGAACTTCAATTTCCAGAATCCGAAATCCGTTACATCAAACTTCTCAACAGGCGATTTCCCTTCAGCCATCATAATTGCTCCCACAAGATCCTCTTAACCCGATGCTCTAATACCAGTTGTTAGGATTAAAGCAGCAATTATGGAGAAAATAATAGAAACAAGAATTAAGGAACACAAATTTGGTTACCCAGTTCGTCAGGAATGACTACGTCTGGGGGCACTACCAAGCCAGGAGATCTACTATATTTTTTGGTGATATACAAATACAATGAGTCAAAAGCTATTTAAAGTGAAACAGGGCCGAAACCCTAAAAGCCCACTTCAGCTCGCCGGGACCGCTCGACCTCGGGCTGTGGTCGAGCAGATGTGCTCGACCAGATGGGGTCGAGCGGCCTTTGCTCCCTGGTCTCGGGGGGTGCTCGATCGAGCACAAACCGCTCGACCAAAAGGCTTGGTCGAGCACCTCCTTCTCCCTGCACTCCGGTTTCGATCTGGCTCCAATAACCCAACAATTTGAAGGCGCAAATGCCCAGCGCATGATACGAAACAATGTCGTTTCGTGTCGTTTTGTATTTCTGACGAATTTTGGGACGGAAATTGTACAATTAAAAAAAAATTGGGACTCATGGAACTGTTTTGGGACCATTTGGATTTAATCCCAACCAAGTATTTAACTAAGCATTAAAATTGATTACATATTTCACCAAACACTAACTCCACAACCTCCCCTTTCAGCTCGTATTACATATTTTACTATAAAATATTAGTTGCAAAACATGTGTATGATAAAACTAGTTTACATATACCAACATGTGTATGATAAAACTAGTTTTACTATAAAGTTTTCTTTGGACCTTTTACGAAAAAGTATTTAATTGTGGGACGAAATTAAATTTTAACTCTTATATATATGCACGCTAGAATTCATCAGCTTATCTTCAATTTGTAACATAATTTCATATCTTATTCTTACATTATTATTAAAGATACTTACTACATGTTAATACGTCATTTGACGTCATAATCATACTCATTGTAACCAGGTTGAAATGCTTTGCTACAAAGAGACGAAATATTATGTTAGCCTATGATGTGCAGTTGAGTGCGATTAGGGCCGGCCCAATCCCAATATCCACAATCCGACGATACACTTCTTGTGTGTAGTGCATGCCATCCCAGTATATGAATTGGTTAGGGTTTGAACAAACGGGCACTCCGGGGCTTCCACAAAACCTGGCACTATCATAGTTATGTCTTCCCCCAATTCCACAACAAGCTCGAAGTCCTATATTCCCACCACCTGCACTTAAATTTTGTATTAAATGATATTAAGGAGCAACACTTGTGTGCACCAGTTGTATAGTGTAACTAGTGCACAACTAATATAATATTGTTCAATGATCATAACTACTTAATACGATTCACTAAAAAAAAGCTAATATTGTTCAGTGAAAAAAAACTAATATTGACCAACTGATACCGTTCAATTAATGATAACATGTAATATGATCACTAAAAGTAACTAATATTAATTATTAAGTGAAAGAATTTAATACAATTTTGGTCCCACATGACATGGCACCTCACGGTTTTGGTCCCATGAGCGAATTTTTTTACCCTTTTGGTCCCACCGTTAACACTTTTGGTCCCATAACGGTGGGACCAAAAATGTAAATTTTTTTTACGGTGGGACCAAAACTGAAAATATTGAGACCAAAACTGTGAGGTGCCATGTCCTGTGTAACTGATATCAAAAAAGAAAAGAAAAAAGAAAGCAAGTTGCACAGTGCAACTGATATATATAAGAATTTGCCTAAATTAAGGTAAGGAGACTTGCCTGAAGCGATCATCTGAGTAATCACAGTTGTACCGAGTTGTAAATCGTCAATATATAATATGGTGACATTGGGGAACTGGGTTTTAAGATTGTTGATTGCTTGTTGGAGTGCATTGTTGTAGGACATTATGAGAGTGTTCACGCTCTTCAAGCATCCTAGTGTATCGTAAGCTGAGGAATTAGAACTAGGTAAGGCTGTTAGGATGTAGGGGTAGCATCCAAGAGCACCACCTCCAGAAATTAAAATTCGTCTCGCTCCCATCTTGATAACTGTCTGAGTTGAATCAAGATAATTTCAAAAAAGAAAATCAATCATGAGGAATTAAAATCAAATTCATCCCATAACTTTTACATTTTTTTTTTTTACGGAATGGTTTCACAATTTCTTGTTTTTCCAATCTAATCACATATATATGTATTCAAATTGTTTCCTTTTAGTCTCAAATTGCTGGAAACACATTGAAACAAACATCGTTATTACTTATTAGCATGCGCCAGTGACATGCTAAAAACGACGCCGTTCTAAATAGTGTTATCCAATGATCTTGGGATTAGAATGATGGGAAAAATATTTTTCTAGGACAATAATTTTGAGGGTTGTGTTTTAAGAACAATAATTATACAGACTTAGAAATGTAGGACAATATGTTTTAAAATATGTAAATATAGGACAATATGTTTTAAAATCTGTTAATGTAGGACAATTGAGCCCGAATAAGCCCAAATCGGGCTAAAATATCATGTGAGATTTGGGCTCGATTGTCCTAAATTTACATATTTTTAAAACATATTGTCTTATATTTACAAGTTATAAAATATATTGTCCTACATTTCAAAGCCTATAAAATTATTATCTTTAAAACACAATCCCCTAAATTACTGTCCTTAAAAAATATTATTCCCTCAAAATGATACAATTTAAATACATATTGAACTAAATTGGTTAAGTATAAATTAATTGTGGGACCATTTTGAAAAAGGTAAAAAAGGATGCGACAGATTTGACCTTTTGTTTTTTAAAGCAAAAAGGATTTCTAATTGTAATCACAACAAATATCGAGCAGACCATCTACGAAAATTGAAGGCACAGCCCGACAACGAGGACTCCCATAATGTGGATTTGACTAATCTCATAATTGTGATTATCATGCATGCATGTTTAATACAAGCGAAGAAATTGTAATTTGATGTTAATTAATGAGAAGTAATTACTCTGGCAGCTTTAATTTGTTCTTGTACTACAGAGGGCAGGTAAGTCGTGACTTGTTGGACGGATTTGCCCTTGAGTAATGCATACGCGATGTCAAGGGCTTCGGCGTACACGAATGATACTAAAGAGTTTGCAACCCTATTTCCAACCTCTGATTAATTATTAATTCACTAGTGTTAGTGAAATATCAAATTAACTATTAATTAATTGAAGGGTAAATACGTAATTTTGAGTTGAGGTAAATAAAATTGACCTGTAGGATTTGAGGAAACCGATGTCAAGTATTTTTTGAACCAATTAAGTTGAGAGGCAATCTGAGTAGCATACGATGGTACATTATCAATGCCCCTTTCTATAAAAAACCGGCGATTACTAATTGGGCTTCTTGCAACCGAGAAAACGACGCTGTCCCGTGAGTTTTCTTTTTTATATATATATATATATATATATATATATATATATATATATATATATATATATGGGAGCTAATTAAACATCAAGTCAAGTTAGCCCGTAATGACGTAAATTCTGCCATATTATATCTGATTAATGACATATATCTGATTAAATTTGGCCTTTAACGTCTTAAATAATAGGAAACAATCTTTACTTAACCCGTAATAACATTATAAATTCAGCCATTATAGTTTATCTAGCTAAAATTCTTAAATGATAGGAAATAAACTTTAATTTATCATTAAAAATCACATCTTTAACTAGAGAAATTAACTATAATTACAAAATTTATGTCATTTCTGTGAGCTACATATATAAGAAATCCAAAAAATATGCTACTCCATATCATGATAAATTGATAATATATGGAGTAGTATTCTATGAAACTCAAATATTTGATTTCATGGCATTAAATTACCTGCAGTCAACGTCAACACGACCATCGGACCAACGACCGGTATGGAAACCGGGAAAAGTTACACCGTAAGGTGACCGTGTGGCCGGAAGAAAAGGTCCTTTGGGGAGAATTCGAATAGCGTTGCCGATGTCAGTGAATCCATCGCCGAATTGGTAAAAGTAGCGAAAAGGGCATTTGGTGGTATTTTGGGAAGAAGTTGTAGTTGCAAGAATAAAGTTATGATATTCAATGACTTCACTTTTTTACTCTCAAATCCGACCTCCATGATATGATAGAGAGAAAGAGATAGAGATGGGCTAAGTATTTACTATTAAACTTCAATAGAGCTGGCTTATACAGGGGGTAAATTGTAGAAGTGATCCCATGTGAATTTTTCGTCACAGTTTTAGTCCCAACTTCTTTTTTTATCCTTTTTTTTTCGCAGAAATTGTCCCAGACAATTTTTATTTAACAGTTTTGGTCCAAAGAGAATTAAAAAAAAAATTGGTACAAAAAATTCATGTGTTTTTTGGTTGTAAAATTCTATGGGACCATTTCTATTAAAAAATGGATCATTTTCATGAGGGCAAATTCACATGGGAGCACTTCTGTAACTTACCCCTTATATATAGGTGATGTGGGTTGTCAATCCTAATTAAAAATTTTATGGTGTGAGTTGATTTTCGAAAGTAAGTTCCTAATAATTAGTTAATGAATACAACTCATTTTTGATTGTTGACAAAAATATTGACAAAAATGTTGACACACTCCCTCACGATTTTGGTCCCAAACCTTTCACTTTTGGTCCCGTAACCTAAAATTTTTACACATTTGGTCCTGCGACTGGGGAAACCGTCCAAACTTCCGTTAAATTCGCGCGTCCAGCACACGCGCCGTTAGTCAAACGTTAATTAAAAAAAAAGTGTAATATACGGGTTTCATCCCCAACCCCAATTTGAAATACCATTTCATCCCCAACCCCATTTCTTCCCCAACCTGAGATCGCGCACCATCTTCCTCCCTCCTCCCTCAGCCGCGTAAATCGCCGTCACCGTCCTCTCAATAATCGATACCCACCGCAACCGCACCTGTAAACCCTCTCAATTGCCCTTTGCCGACGGCTCCGCACTCGGATGCGATTTCGATTATGGCTCAGTCGCCCAATCCACGGGATGCGGCGTGCGATTCTGAGTTTCTCACTCTGTTGGAGGCGAGTCGAGCCTCTCGCCGTGTCGCTCCTACGCCAATTCCTTCGCTTCCTGGTAATTTTCTGCCTCCGAACTTTTATTCTTCTGGGGCTGATAATGTTGATTTTGACAATATTGTATTGCCTGATTTGCCTATGGTGTCGAAATCTGATAGTATTACAATTCCTGCTGCTGATGTTTTTCAAGCTCCTTATGGTAATATGTTTATACCTGGTAATTTTGCTGAGAAATCAAATGTCTTAATGGGTATTGATTCTGATTCGTTGAGGGTGAATAATCCAGGGAATACCAACTTGATTTCAACTTCGAATTCTGGGGAGTAGAAGGCTTTTCCGGGAGTAGAAGGCTTTATGATTGGTTAGTTGTATGATTAAGGTACCTCTGTTCTAAATTTACCAGCTTTAGAGGTGTGATTAGTTTTCTGTGTATTTTTAATGTGAGGTAGATTAAAATATTTAAATGACATCTAGGTGTTTGTTAAAAAGCCTGAGTGGTGCCATATCCTTAATTTCAATGTTGTAAATTTTACTGGAATTTTCCAATGAGGAATCAGAACATGTTTTCATAGAGGTTCTTTGCAGAATTGTTTTCCCGGATAATCGTTGTGTTGTTTTTCATGTAAGATAAAGGCAAATACATACATACTAAAAGGTATTAGTTGTATTCACAGAACAGTGTTAGTTGTTTTCACTGAACAGTATTAGTTGTTCACCTGTTGCACCCAAGTGTTACTCATAGAATGGTTTAACGAGTGAAATCGAAGTGATGAAAGAGAGACCGCTTGACATCCTGTTGCTGTGAACTTCTATTATTGCATGATAATTGTGACAATTTGTGTTGTTTGTCATGTAAGATAAAGGCAAATACATACTAAAAGGTACTAGTTGTATTCACAGAACAGTATTAGTTGTTTTCACTTAACATTATTAGTTGTATTCACATAACATTATTAGTTGTTTTCATTGAACAATATTAGTTGTTCACCGGTTGCACCCAATTGTTACTCATATAATGATTTAAAGAGTGAAATTGAAGTGATGAAAGAGAGTATTAACCGCTGGACATCCTGTTGCTGTGAACTTCTATTGTTGCATGATAATTTTGACAATTTGTTCCCTGATTTAACTTATTCTGCTGAAATTATTATTTCTTAGGTATCTTTGATTTTCAAGAATGGCTGAACCAGCATACACTGTAGCATCTGATAGCGAAACAACCGGAGACGACAAATCCTCATCTCTACCAGAAATCGCGGTTGGAATCGACATTGGCACTTCCCAATGCAGTGTTGCAGTTTGGAGTGGCTCTCAGGTGGAACTCATCAGGAACACGCGTAACCAAAAGCTGATGCGTTCGTACGTTACTTTCAAAGACGAGATTCAATATTTTGTTGGTCACTTTGCTATTAGTTTGTGCTGTTGAATTTCTGTTGAATTGCTTGTTATAATAAAGTTATGTCATAATTATAATAGAAATTCTAAAAATTTGATGAAAAAATTGAGTAAAAAATCCTATGGGACCAAAAATGTCACGTGTTTCCCTCCAAATTATCCCTCAAGCGCATATGTTGACTGAAAATCCTATGGGACCAAAAGTGTTATCGAAATTGACAGAAAAGTTGACGGTGGGACCAAATGTGTAAAAATTTTGGGCTACGGGACCAAAAGTGAAAGGTTTGGACCAAAATCGTGAGAGGGTGTGTCCTGTGGGACCAAAAGTGTGTTAAACTCATTAGCTAGGGATATTGAAGGAGATATAAACCAAATTCGTCCCATATTTTTTTACCTTTATTGAAATGGTCCCATAATTAACAGTTTTTTTCCAATTTAATCCCATATGTATTCATTTTGTTTCAATTTAGTTCTAGACCGTTGGAGAATGAATAAACACAATCAAAACGACGTCGTTTTAGTCGTGTGTCTATCACGCTCCCCTACTTTTCGTGACTAAAATGACATCGTTTTGGGTGTTTCTGATCAATCTCCGACGATTTGTGACTAAATTGAAACAAATTGAATACTTATGGGACTAAATTAGAAATATTAATGAGACAATTTTAATAATGGTGGAAAATTATGGGACGAATTTGGTTTAAGTCCCGAATATTGAATGTGCGGGTTAGGAACAGTTGGTCATTCTGATGAGAACCGCGATTTGGGAACAAGATAAATTCGTCGCCCTAGCACAGGCTAGCAAGAGAACGAATATAAAACACGATAAAATCGACGCCGTGGCTCAGGCCAACAGGAGAACGATTGTTTTTTTGACAAAGTTGCCAAATAAAAGTTATACTTTATTCATTGATTCTAATAAAAAAACGTTCAATACAAATATATAGGGAAAAAGGACTAAAAATCTGACTAAAAGGACTAAATCAAATCTAATCTAAAGATATGCAAAAATATAAAAGAAATAATCGAAACTTACAGGATAAAACGTAAATCTGTAGATTCTTGTCAATCTTGTAAAGATTCTTGCCAATCTTGAATAATCTTGTGAAAAGAGGACCATATCTTTGCTTGCGATAAAAGAAGGACAATTTCGCGAATAATCTTACACGTACTCTTGTGTCCAAAATTCTTGTTCGCATCATTCCCGTCCCCTTCAAGACTGTCCTTGTCCTCAAGGACCAATTTTGGCAACGCTCTCTCATCGAGCCTAAGTGCTCTCCTTCATCTAATCACCTATTGCTCACCACCAAATAATTGAGCTCAAAATTATTAGCTATTCGGGTGTGGCCAAAAATCTTTAAGCGATAGCGCTGATTTTTCATTGTACTGCCAACAAAATAACTATCATTAATTATAAAATAATAATAATTATTATGAGAATCAAAACTGTTATCTTCATCGATATAGAACTTGACGGATGTCATATGAATTCTTGGAAAAATTGCCCCGTCTTCTTCTTCCTTAGCAATTTTTTTGTACGACTCGTCTTCGGCGTTAGTGCCATAAACGGGAAGCACGAAATCACTTCCGAGAGGCTCTTCATCATAAATAGGTGGTCCATTGTAAAATGGAGGCCCACTAAATTTATCCGGTCCATTTGAAAAAATAAAGGGCCCATCATCCTCTAAATCTTCACAATAAGTTGCTGGCCCATTCTGTTTCAACTGATAATAAAGCCCACGTGGTCCAACCTCAAGAGTATTTGACCCATCTTGCTTACTTGTCGGCCCACTGAGCTGAATAGAAAAAAGCCCAAAGTAATTAACTTCCAATTTACCTTCTATGGAAGTAGGCCCACTGACTTCCTTCTCCAACTTACCCAAAGGCCAAATTTGGCCGCAAGTTTCAACTGCATATGAAGGCCCATGTCGAAGAGAGAGGGCATCAGCGAGAAAATCGCAGCCATCATCTTCTTCATCCGCAAAACACTGTAGCGCTGCGCGACCACTCCTCTCGGCGGGGCCCAGCGTTGACTGGGGGACGACGGCGGACGGCGTTGGTTGGGGAACAACGACGGACGGCGTTGGCGGATCGTGAATTGGTTTTGGTACAGAATGGGAAACATGACGAATTGACGTCGTCGGTTTGGAGATTTGGGGCTGACTCAGCGATGGAACAGGTTGGATGTTAGTGAGGCGTGATGGTGAAGCGGAAACCTGGAGGCTCTCGGTGGTTATGTGGCGGTGACGTCGTGAGGTCGTCTTCTCCGGTGAGGACGAAGACCGGTGCTGGGATTTTTCTGATGAAGAATCAGAAACAAATCCCCGTCGTAAGCAGTTTGCGCTTCATCTTCTCTACCCTCGCGATTACCGCATCAAGCTTCACGTCAATGTTGGCCATACTAATTTTGATGTCCGCCACGTTGATCTCCAACGATTCAATTCGTTCCTCGTCGGTTCTTGACATGATAGCAATTTACGATCGCAATTCTCAAATACTCTCAATGAAAGCACCAATTTGATGAGAACCGCGATTTGAGAACAAGATAATTTCGTCGCCCTAGCACAGGCTAGCAGGAGAACGAATATAAAACACGATAAAATCGACGCCGTGGCTCAGGCCAACGGGAGAACGATTGTTTTTTTGACAAAGTTGCCAAAGAAATGTTTTACTTTATTCATTGATTCTAAGAAAAAAACGTTCAATACAAATATATAGGGAAAAAGGACTAAAAATCTACCTAAAAGGACTAAATCAAATCTAATCTAAAGATATGCAAAAATATAAAAGAAATAATCGAAACTTAAAGGATAAATTGTAAATCTGTAGATTCTTGTCAATCTTGTAAAGATTCTTGCCAATCTTGAATAATCTTGTGAAAAGAGGACCATATCTTTGCTTGCGATAAAAGAAGGACAATTTCGCGAATAATCTTACACGTACTCTTTGGTCCAAAATCCTTGTTCGCATCACATTCACAAAACTTGACCAACCAAAAAAATTTCTTCTATACTATATTATTTTTATATCTTAATCTTAAGCTTAATATATACTATATGTTGGTAAATATGGTTGAGTAACATTGTAAACCAGGTCTATACACGAATTTTATAATTATTATGCACAAAATTATTACTGTTGTGCATAAAAACTCTTACTATATAAATTATGCATTATTTTTCAAGCAATGATAGTTCATATACATAATAGTAATAGTTTTTGTGCATAATAGTAAGAGTTTTTGTACATAACAGTGACATTAAAAAAATAGAGTTCACCGTGAACTCAGGTTTATACAATTTTTTGTCAACCTGATTCAGTCTATGTGCCGAAACTACGACAGCCTGCGCAAAACTCAATTCAACTAGATTATTTTGTTTTTAAATCATACACTCTCATTAAAAATTAATTTAAATACTTTTATCCTCTGCGCAAAACCCAATTCAATCATATTATTTCATATTAAAATCGTGCACTCTCATTAAAAATTAAATTAAATATTTTTATCCATATATCATATTAAGTATAAGTGTTAACGCCCCACTTATCATGTCCCATTTTAAAGTTATATTCACCCATATATCATGTTAATAATGCCCCACTTATAATATATATATTCACGTCCCACGTGTAAAGATATAATATGCTACATATATTTAATTGTTTAATAAAAAAATAGTGTATTGATCAATTAATACCATTTTAAAATGCACTTAAGAGTTACATGGTGCACTTATTGTATATAAAACTTTGTCCATATATGAAACATTATACATTGGGGAGGATATATAATACTCAAATTTCAAAAGTATAACAAACATACGTTCGTCTCATACATGAGACTGTCTCGTGGGAAGACCTTTTCACATAATATAAGTTATATAACCCACACATATATCTAGGCACATGTAATATTATAAAAATATTAGTAAAAATCTCTCACTAATTAAATTACCAAAATTTGCATATAGAATATTACATAACGTTGTGTGCATATCGCGCGAGGTGGGTCCGAGCTCACGCATCAACAACTACCAGGATTGATGCAACCTGCCAATTCGCTAAGTTCTCTACCTCACACAATATGTCGTGAAGCTTGATCGGGCGACGTCCTCTCACCCGAACTCGTCGACATCGGGTGAGCCCAATGTCAGAGCATTAACTATGATGGGTTGTGTGTCAGGAACGAAGTACAGAAGATCGTTCCAAAATCATGCTTGGGTCAGAGATGAATCAGCGAAAGACGGTCTTGATTGACCGCTCAGGGTACTTAAAACGGCTAATTCCCTTCAAATCCGGGAATTGCCTAGATCGACATGCAAGTGAAGTCTGTGAGGTTGCCAAACCTCGGGCAACCTCCCTCGAACTCCAGAGACACATCAAATCAAAATCTTTAACATTTAATATTTTGCAGGCCAACTTTTGGCCCTTGTACTTGTAATTCGGGAGAGTGAGTTTCACTCTCCCCACCACTATAAACAGAGGAAATTTATGACCCCAAAAGAAGGAGAATTGATACCATACCAAAACTCTTGTCCATTTATTCTTCAATCCTAAGATGAACAAAAACTCTATCTCCCAATCATTCACAATAAATACAACCAACAACCATTAATTACTTGTTTGTGTTACTAGAATCATTAGCCACATCTAAATCTCCTAACCCGATATTTTAGTATACAACACATAAAAAAATAAAATAAAGATAGGAAGTATAATAAATAATCTAATACTATATATTAGTATGCCTGATTTAGCTTATGTGGCGAAACCACGTTAGTCTGCGTAAAACCCAATTCAACCAGATTATTTCATTTTAAAATCGTGCCCTCTCATTAAAAGTTATTTAAATTAAATTTGTAATCTGTCTAATTAAATATTTTTCGTTTTTATCATATTTATTTATTAAGATATGCTACGCTTATTTATAAATATATATTTACATCCCTACATGTATCTTATATGCACTTATGCAGTTGCATATAAATAAATATTTGTAGATATCTTATATGTAGCCGACATGATTAAAATAGCACGTCCAAATTAATACTAAAATTAAACAAAAGCATATCCTATGAAAAAATCATAATATAAGGTGACAATCATAAAATAAATTAATAAATTTGATAAATATATATTGTATATGTTGCAGGGAATATTAAGGTAAACAATTTGAGTTATGAATTCGTTATGAATGTATATTATATTTGTCTAATTATTTTGTATATTGCAGGGATTTTTATTATACTTCACAGAGTATTAATGTAAGTAATTTGAGTGTTTAATTAATTGTGAATGAGTTTCTTCTAATATATTCATAATTATTAATATTCACGTTTTGTATATATTGCGGGGAGTATTGAGGTAAGTAATTTGAATTATGAATTCGTTTTCAATTTTTTAAATTTTTTAATCTGATTTTGTGTTGTATATTTAATTTAATTTTTTTATTTAATATTGCATAGAGGTAAGTAATTTGAGTTATGAATTGGTTATGAATGTTCATTGCAGTTGTGTTATTATTTTATATATTGCAAGGAGTTTTTCTTATATTGCATGGAGTATTGAGATAAGTAATTTGAGTGTTGAATTATTTCTAAAGGAATTTCTTCTAATCTGTTCCATTTAATTTGATTTTATTATTTTATATTGCAGAGAGTATTGAGTTAAGTGATTTGAATTATGAATTGGTTATGAATGTATTTTGCAATTGTGTAATTATTTTGTATATTGCAGGGATTTCTTTTATATTGCACGGAATATTGAGATAAGTAATTTGAGAGTTGAATTAGTTGTGTAGTAGTTTCTTTTAATTTGTTCATAGCGATTAATATTCACATTTTATATATATTACAGGGAGTATTGATGTAAGTAATTTGAGTTATGAATTGGTTATGAATATTTATTGCAGTTGCGTAATTATTTTATATATTGCAAAGAGATTTTTTATATTGCACGAAATATTGAGATAAGTAATTTGAGTGTTGAATTAGTTCTAGAGGAGTTTCTTCTAATATGTTCTATTTAATTTGATTTTATTATTTTACATTGTAGGGAGTATTGAGGTATAATTTGAGTTATGAATTGGTTATGAATGTTTTTTTTTGTAATTATGTAATTATTGAGTATATTGCAGGGATTTTTTTTATATTACACGGAGTATTGAGATAAGTAATTTGAGTGTTGAATTAGTTGTGCAGTAGTTTCTTTTAATATGTTCATAGCGATTAATATTCACGTTTTGTATATATTGCAGGGAATATTGAGGTAAACAATTTGAGTTATGAATTTATTATGAATGTTTATAGCATTTGTGTATTATTTTGTATATTGTAGGGAGTTTTTTTTTATTGCACACGAGTATTGAGGTAAGTAATTTGAGTGTTGAATTAGTTATTAATGAGTTTCTTCTAATTTGTTCATAGCTATTAATATTCACGTTTTGTATTTATTGCAAGGAGTATTGTGAAAAGTAATTTTAGCTATGAATTCGTTTGCAGGGAGTTTTTTTTTTATATTGCACAAAATATTGAGGTAAATAATTTGAGTGTTGAATTAGTTTTAGAGAAGTTATTTTTTAATTTGTTCATAGCGATTAATATTCACGTTTTGTATATATTGATGGGCGTATTGAAGTAAATAATTTGAGTTATGAATTTATTATGAATGTTCATTCTAGATTTGCTCTGTTGAAGTGATAGACACTTGACTTCAGATGAATAATTTTTGTATTGATGATAGCGTAGAAAGTCTTTCAGGCAACTGTAGACCTCTCGCCACTTTAATGACTGTATTGGAATTTTGTCTTTATTTGTTTCGCTTTTTTTTCATCAAACTCATTGATATAACAATAACATCAGCTACAAATATTTGTTATGTTGTTTATTTGGTCACAATATATTATTTATTTAAGAGAAGATGTTTTTTCCAGACTACCAATTTTATCACTTTTGATATTGGTCCTTTTGATTTATTTTATTTAAGTTTTCGTCTTGTAACTTATAGACTTTTTGTCCAAATCATCAAGCGAAATATCATAATATTACCAAGTTGCTAAAAATCACATCTTCCTCCACATGTTAAGCGGAAAAAGAAAAGATAACTTTGTTACTTTTTTTATTTTAACTTATCTCTTGCCTATCATATTATTTTCTGCTTATAAAATTGAAATAATTTTACAATTTCCCCCATAATCAGTAAATCATAAATTAAAAATCTCAAGTACATCATTTTTGCATGAGGATATGATATTTATGTTTATATATAAATTTATTTGTATAACACTTAAATTTTTTAAAGATAAAATTATATATCAAATCTTCCGTAGATATGATTAGTTAAAACTCTTTAAAATTGTTCAAGAAAATAATTTTTTTAGAGATTTTGTAAAATAAATATTTATCTGGAAAAAAAATATATGTACCAAATTGCACTTAGATATGATTAACCATAACTCTTTAAAATACTTCAAACAACATTATTTTTCAAAATTTGAAATAATAATTTTTTTCATTCACAATAGAAAAAAATTAATTCATCTTTTCGAATTGCAAAGTCTTTCATAACAAACAAATCAAATGTTAGAATTTCTTTTATAACACCAAAATTATTTCAACCCCGCGTAATACGCGGGTATACGAACTAGTAATATATAATTGCAAAAATTAATTTACAATATGCATATTTAAAATTATAAAAATTTAGTACCAATATTTTTAAATTAATACATTAACTAACTTAATTGTTTTAATATTAAATTAAATAACTACATGTAATTACATTATAAAATACCTCTACATCAATTTTAAAATTTCAGGGGCACAATGTCCCCTACCCTCCAGGTAAAATCGTTACTATTCCTAGCCATGCCTAATTCTTGTTGAAAAATAAACAATATAATTAGGTTTCTAATTAATTCTAATTCAATGCTCATTTAACCTTAGCATGTAAAAAGTTTACCAAAACTTTCGTGAGACGCGTCTCAAAAAATGTATTGCGCATAACGGTATTTCAGCAAAAATAAAGCTCTACTTATAAGGTAAAAAATCATCATGTATGTTTTTTCATTAATTATTATAATATATTTTAAAAAGTGTTAGATTTTTTATTTGGGCATGACGGGTTCAATGCAAGTTTGAGTTTGAACTTGCTCGATTATCCTCCCGCATATTTTTAATTGAATCTATATGATCATCATGTTGTTTTCTCTTGAGACATTATTGCTCATTAAAACAAAGTCTTGTATGAAAATTTGTATACATGAAAAAACTCAATTGAAATTTAATTTTAATTAATGGGTATTTTTATTCGGATCCGTTCATTCACACCGCCTCTCTTACCCCTTTTCCCAATATTCTTCCAGTTTCTCTCTCCTATCTTTTCCCCTTTCTTACTCCCAAACTCTTTTTATCTTCTCGTGGAAAAAAATTCAAGCCCTACCCATTTAATACTCAATCCTCATTTCATTTTGCCCATGTTATGCCTAATCCACTACTCATACTTTCTATGTGCAATTAATTGTTCGATCAAATTGAGAAGATTGAGGATTGTTCTATGACATCGCAAATGAGAGGCTCGAGAATCTGCCGCCTCCGTTGTATATATGTTGTTAAATGTGTTTTGGATTCCTTAAAAAATGACGAATTCAGAAATTTATTTTGAATTACTTCGCTGAGCTTCAAAAAATCGATTTGACAAAGTTCTTGGTTTGACTAGGTGTTTTAGAAAGCGGTTTCTTCTTGGAATTTTCTAGTTCCAATTATTGATGAATTGTTGGGTTCTCGTTTTCTGCATATGTGTGTGGTTTCTGATCAATTTTAATTTCAGTTTCTCTGCATATGTGTGTGGTTTCTGATCAATTTTAATTTCAGTTTCTGAAGTGTAATTCTTTAGTAATGTAAGTTATACTCCTTAACCGATTTCACCGTGAAATTTGTTCACTCTATACTTTGCCAAAATTGAAACTTATAGAGAAATATTAAATTAATTCATTATGTTAATTTCCCAACACTTTCCCCATTTCTGAATTCTCAATTCTAACATTTGAAGAGGAGGTCCAAAAAAGATAATTAATGAATATGAGTATAGTTCGTTTCAGCGACAAGATTTGAACTCAAACTTTTAAAGTAAAAAATTATAATATATTTTATTTTCATTAATTATTATAAAAAGGTGTTAGATTTTTTATCTAGGGTAGGACGAGTTCAATGCAAGTTTGAGTTTGAATCCGCTCCATACTCTCTAATTTAATTGAATCTACATCATCAAGTTGTTATTTCTTCAAACATTATTGCTCAATAAAAAGTCTAGATAAAGTCAAATTTTAGGTCTTAATTGTGTACTTATTACTATAATTCGTATTGTCAACAAGATTGCAATAGGTTAAAAAAAAAAAGATTGCAATAGGAAGCCAACCATCTATTTTCCTTAAATAATTAAGAAAGTCCGGGTTTTTTTCCCCTTAAAAGGAAATCTATAATTGCGAAGAATATTTTTTTTTCGAAGAATAAAAATAGCAAAAATTCAATTCATATATATCTATATTTAGTTAAAACTAAATTAACCAATCATATCTTGTTATGCTGTTCTTTTTTAGTTTTTATTTCAAGGGTGAGCCTCGTGTGTATTAGGTGTGCACCATGCACTTCATAGTGTATTTTAAAAACATAAAATTTATTATTCTAAATTAGGCAATTTATTTCATATATTCACCCATATATCATGTTATTGCCCCACTTATAATATATATATTCATGCCCCACTTGTAAAAATATGCTACATATATTTAATTGTTCAATAAAAAATTAGTATACTAATTAATTAATACCATTTTAAAATGCACGCTCCACTTGTAAAAAATATGCTACATATATTTAATTGTTCAATAAAAAATTAGTATACTAATTAATTAATACCATTTTAAAATGCACTTAAAAGTTACATGGTGCATCTATTACACGCAACTTTGTTCATGTATGAAACATTATACCTTGGGGTGATTTTATAATACTCAGATTTCAAAAGTATAACAAACATACGTCAGTCTCATACATGAGACTGTCTCGTGGAAAGACTTTTTCACATAATATAAGTTATATAATCCACACATATATCTAGGTGCATGCAAATATTATAAAAATATTAGTAAAAACCCCGCACTAATTAAATTACCAAAATTTTCATATAGAACTATCACATAAAAAAACAAAATAAAGACAGAAAGTATAATAAATAATAATAATTGCAAAAATTAATAAAAAATATGCATATTTAAAAATATAAAAATTTAGTACCAATATATATAAATTAATACATTAACTAACTTAATTGTTTTAATTTTAAAATTAAATAACTATATGTAATTACATTATAAAATACCTCTATATCAATTTTAAAATTTCAGGGGCACAATGTCCCCTACCCTCCAGGTAAAATCGTTACTATACCTAGCCATGCCTAAATCTTGTTGAAAAATAAACAATATAATTAGGTTTCTAATTAATTCTAATTCAATGCTCATTTAAGCTTAGCATGTAAAAAGTTTACCAAAACTTTCGTGAGACGCGTCTCAAAAAATGTATTGCGCTTAATGGTATTTCATGCAAAAAAATGTACTACTTATAAGGTAAAAAATCGTCATGTATGTTTTTTTTCATTAATTATTATAATATATTTTAAAAAGTGTTGGATTTTTTATTTAGGGCATGACGGGTTTAATGCAAGTTTGAGTTTGAACCTGCTCGATTATCCTCCCTCATATTTTTAATTGAATCTATATCATCATTTTGTTTTCTCTTGAGGCATTATTGCTCAATAAAAAGTATAGACAAAGCCATTAAGCGCAGGTTCAATAAGTTTGTAGGTCTTAATTCTGTACTTATTACTATAATTCGTATTGTCAACAAGATTGCAATAGGAAAACAACCATCTATTGTCAACAAGCTATAATTGCGAAGAATAAAAATAGCAAAAAGTTAATTCATATATATATCTATGTTTAGTTAAAACTATGTAAATCAATCAATCATAGCTTGTTACGGTGTTATCTAAAAGTTAGAAACTTATAGAAAAATATTAAATTAATTCATTATATTAATTTCGAACACTTCCCTCGTTTTTTTATCTGAATTCTCAATTCTATCATTTGAAGAGAAGGTCCAATGAATTGATAATTAATGAATAAAGGTACAGTTCCTTTTAGCGGCAATATTTGAACTCAAAAAATATAGCACTTTTAAAGTAAAAAATTATTATATATTTTCTTTTCATTAATTATTATAAAAAGGTGTTATATTTTTTTATCTAGGGTTTAGGGTTACGGGTTCAATGCAAATTTGAGTTTGAACCCGCACCACACTTTCTAATTTAATTGAGTTGTTTTTTCTTGAAACATTATTGCTCAATAAAAAGTCTAGATAAAGTCAAATTTTAGGTCTTAATTGTGTACTTATTACTATAATTCGTATTGTCAACAAGATTAGGTTTAAAAAAAGAAAAAGAAAACATGATTGCAATAAGAAAACAACTGATGCAGCGGGCATAATAAGAACGAATAGCACCTTCTATCGAGGCGTTTGATTCAATAGAATACCGGCAAGATAGGAAACGGGATAAACCCTAAAAACCAATAATCATTCAATCATCGTCCAAAGTGCAGTTCCACGCAAATAAATAACAAGAAACATAAAAGGCTAAAGTTGCAAAGCCCATAAACAAGTTTGGGCGTCCAAAATAAAAAGGGACTGAAAATAATAAAAAAAGGACTAAAATAAATTAAAAGGCCCGTGAACTGGGCTTATCAAGGAGGAGAGGATCGAACTTGGTGAAATACTTCATTGCAGCTTCATCCTCATCAACAACCATCTATTTTCCTTAAATAATTAAGAAAGTCCGGTTATTTTTTCCTAAAAAGGAAATCTATATTTGCGAAGAATAAAAAATAGCAAAAAGTCAATTCATATATATCTATATTTAGTTAAAACTAAATTAACCAATCATAGCTTGTTATGCTGTTCTTTTTTTAGTTTTTATTTCAAGGGTGAGCCTCTTGTGTATTAGATGCACCATGCAGGCCATATTGTATTTTAAAACATACAATTTATTGTACTTAACTAAGCAATTTATTTCATATATTAATAGGTGACGGTTCAATGTAAATTAATTGTACATTCCAATGCAGTAAGTTTTATACTTAAAAAAAAACTATGGACACGGTGCACCTGGTGTATATAATATTTACATTATTTTAACCCTTCCGCACATTTTTTCTAGGAGTGATACTTGTGTGCACCAATTGCACTTTGTGCAATTGGATTCAATTTTAATTTGTATTAAACACACACTAGAACTTGGGTGATTTCACCCTCCATTTCTTTTTCCATTCCCGAACCATGAACAATGAACCCTGAACCCAAACCATGAACTCTGAACCCAAACCCGAATCCTGAACCTGAACATGAACCCTGAACCATGACCCAAAACAAGGACCATTACTTTAAAATGTAGCAATTTCAGGCCAAATTATAGTCATTTGGGCTAATTTCTACTGGAATCGCTACTATTTAAAATTACGGTCCTTATATCGCCAACCAAAAAGTTACTGTCCTTGTTTGCCATCCCTCAAAATTACTGTCCTTAAAAAAAAACCTATTCGCTCCATACTAACAATCAAATACAAGATCTATATAAGTCAGTTCGATCTTGAGTTAATACTTAGCCATAACCTCATCTCCAACCCACTCTCTCTCCACTTACAACCAATGAGAATCGTAACCTTATTCTTCCTTATTTTTGCTGGTGCAGCTTCTTCCCAAAACACCACGAGATGCCCATTTCAGTACATTTACGAATTCGGCGATGGATTTGGCGACATTTGCAACTCTATTCGAATTCTGCCGAGAGGGCCTTTTCTTCCGGCCGCATGTTTGCCTTGGTACAACTTTTCCTGGTACCCCTACTGGTCGTTGGTCTGATGGTCGTGTTGAAGCTGACTATGTTGGTAAATTTTATATTTTTTACCTTAATATCGTAAAATTTTGTCATTTCGCGCGGTAGGAATATTAGAATTCGCCACCCTTAATGAAAAATTCCACCCCCCTTTGGACGAATTTTTGGATCCATCCCTGTTGCACCGTGTAATTAACTGGTGCATATTTACTCATATATATATATGTATGTACTCCCTCCGTCCACCAAAACTGTGCTCATTACGTTTTGACATGTTGTACGGAAAGGTAAATTAAGTACGTTTATGGACACAATTTTTTTTTATCTTCATCATCCAACAATCACTTAATTACTCAAGTTATCCTTATACTTTACTCACAATCAATTATGTTATTAATAAATGGACATAATTTACCTTTCCGTACAATATGTCAAAAAGAAATGAGCACAGTTTTGGTGGACGGAGGGAGTATATATATTTGTAACTAAAAATTAGTTAATCTAAACCTTAATTAAATTAATCAATGCCTTGCAGCTAATGGTACCGGCCTGGCAAACGTTAGACCTTACTTGTCATTGGGTTCTAATTCTTCTTCCTCACGTGAAGGCGTCGTTTTCTCGGTAGCAAGCAGCCCAATTCTTGATCGTCTGTTTTTTATAAGAAGGGGTATTGCTATCACATCTTATGCCACTCCTCTTGCCTCTCAAATTAATTGGTTCAGAAAGTACTTGATATCAGTTTCCTCAAATCCTACAGGTAATATATATACCCACACACACCACTAATTAATCACGTATTTATCCTTAAATTAATGAGTTAGTCTCCCATGAATCAGGTCTATACTATGAACTTGAATTATTTTACTCATTTTTAACATATTTTTCTAAATCACTAAATTTGACCCGTATTATACACTGGGTAAGGTCAAATGCCATGAATTAAAAATAAGGATACAAGTTTTTGTGTAAAGTAACGAGTCAAAATATAATTTCGTCCCACAACTTTAGCCTTTTTTTGAAAGATCACAAAAAAAAAAATTAGATTTTCCAATTTAATCCCAACTGGTCCGATATTTTTTGTCCTATTTTTTCCGGAAAATAAAAAATGGTGTTTTATATATGGTCTCAATCGAAAAAAAAAAACGTTGACATGACGTCATTTCTAATTTTTCGATGAAAATAAGACCAAAATTCCAACTAGTAAGTTATGGAACTCATAAATTGAAGATTTCAAAATTTTTGGATCATTTGCGAAAAAGTCCTAAATTGTGAGATGAAAATAAGTTTTAACTTATAAATTTTGGGATCATTAATGTTATATTGCACTAACTCTAGTACATTAATAATTAATTAGAGCTCGGGAATAGGCTTGCAAACTCTCTCATAGTGTTTGCCAACGCTGAATCCCACGACATCGCGTATGCATTACTCGATGGCAAGTCCATTCAACAAGTTACAACTTACTTGCCCTCTATAGTACAAGCTCAAATCGACGCTGCAAGAGTAATCACTTCTAATTAATTATCATCAAATTACAATCAATTTCGTTCATGTACTTTGAATTAATTTTTTAACATATAATTTTAATTATGGTGATTCAACACAGAGAGTTATCAAGATGGGCGTGAGACGAGTGGTAACTGCCGGAGGTGGTGCACTTGGATGCTACCCTTACATTTTAACAGCCTTACGTAGTACTAATACCTCAGCCTACGATACACTCGGATGTTTGAAGAGTGTCAACAATCTTGTCATCTCCTACAACACGCTTCTCCAACAAGCAATCAACAATCTTAAAACCCAGTTCCCGAGTGTTACCATATTATATTCGGATGATTACGTAGCCACCACAAGTGTCATTACTCAGATGATCGCTTCAGGCAAGTCGTCTTCTCCTTTAATTTAATATATTATTTTTTAAGTTGAGCAAGTGTCTTGTACATTTGGTGTATAACTAATATCCATCTGTTTCAAAGAAATTTGCCCCATGACATGCATATTAAGAAAAAAGTGTAATGGGTAGAGTGTTGAGGGGTACTGTAGTAATTTTATATGTATAAATTTAATGAATTAAATGAATTGAGTATGTATTTGTGGGCCCCAAAAGTAATAGATTTTGCTGTAAATATGTGAATAAAGTGAGGGTGAATTTAGTAAAGGGTTTTCGTTTTTGGGTGAGCAAATTGTTGTAGGACGTCCCAAAAAGAAAATTGGACAAATTTTTCTAAGACGGAGGGAATATTGTTTAGTGAAACAATCGATAGGGTAAGTTGCACTTTTGTTCCCAAGAGAATGAGTTAATCGCAAACTGATCCTGTTTTAAAAAATTTGGTCCCCTAAGATTGTCCGTCCATTTCTAATGGAATTGAGTCACACACGCCATTTACTTGCAAATCAGGACCCAAAAAATTACAAATTTTGTCCCAATTTCCTTTTCTTTTTTTACTAATATTGTTCAGTGAAACAACAAATATTAATTGTTCAGTGAAAACAACTAATATCATTTAGTAATGTACTTGAGTTGCATGATGTACATAAGACTTTGTGTATTTTTAAATATCGATTTACACGCATATTAGTGATATTTTATCTAATACAAAATGTAGGGAAAAATGATTTTAAGGACAGTATTTTAGGGGTGGTTGTGTTTTAAGGACAATAATTTCACTGACATGGAAATGTAGGACAATATGTTTTAAAATATGTAAATGTAGGACAATATGTTTTAAAATATGTAAATGTAGGACAATCGAGCCTATATTTGGGCTGAAATGTCACATGAGATTTGGGCAAAAAATTGTCCTACATTTACAAATTTTAAAACATATTGTCCTATATTTGCAGATTTTAAAACATATTGTCCTATATTTATAAATTTTAAAACATATTGTCCCACATTTCCAAGCCTGTAAAATTATTGTCCTTAAAACACAACCTCCTCTGAGTTATTGTCCTTAAAAACATTATTCCCCAAAATGTAAGCGCAGGTGGTGGGAATATAGGACTTGGAGCATGTTGCGGAATTGGGGGAAGTTATAACTATGATAGTGCCAGGTTTTGTGGAAGCCCCGGAGTGCCCGTTTGTGGAAACCCTAAGGAATACATATATTGGGATGGCACGCACTTCACACAAGAAGCTTATCGTCGTATTGTGGATTTCGTGATTGGGCCGGCCCTACTCGCGCTCAATTGCACGTCATAAGCAAGCATATATATAATATTCATGTCTTATACATAGCATATGTATTTCAACCTGATATATGACTCATGTTATTATGTCGTCAAGTGACTTATTAATATGGCAAATTCTCCCATGCAGGTGCAATTTAATTTTAAAAGTTTTTTTTCTAATTTTCTTTAGTTTTAACTTTTTTTCTTTTTTCAGTTTCGGTTTTCTTTTAACTTTAATTTCAGTTTTAGATGAATTTTTTTTCTTTAATTTTTCAATACCCAACCCGGCCCGAGTGGTTCATGGTTCACTCGGCCCAAGTGATTCATGGTTCACCCGGCCCGAATGATTCATATATGATTTAGGGTTCACTATTTAGGGGTTAGGGTTTAGATTGCATCAATTTGGATTGGTGCATGTGGTGCACAGAGAGTGACTCTATTAATATATTTATAATAGTAATATAACAATATAAGAAATACAATAAAAGTGATCGATACACTGTGACAAAGTCTTTGTCTGATCTTTTGGTTAATTAATTTCTTGATCAATAAGAGTGCTCCCTCTATTTCTAATTCTTATTTATTTATTTATTATTATTATTATTATTAATTTTTTTTTTTTGTGGTTGTGTTGGGAAATTTATTAAGTTTTGATAAAAGTTCCAAAACAGATGTAATAGGACCAGTCAAAAAATGTTAGCTGACTAATGATTTAGTTTGAGAACTAAGTTGACCAGTTGATAATAATTGTATGGAACAACTGATGTAAAGATAGAATGGATCACACATTGAGGGGGAACTCAATGTATGTCTTGAAGATTAGAAGTAAAGATCAGAAGCGAAGATCAGAAGATCAGAACTTATCTGAAGCCATGAAGAAGACATGAAGACTGAAGACCAGATCAAAGTACATCAGATGAAGTCAGTAAGTTGAGCTAAGACAACTTACAGATAAGGACTTCAAGTAGGGCATATCAGGTTATCCGATCTGTTCAGTTCCTAGAAAGGTTTAACTCAGGAAGTTACAACCTACATCAAACAAATCGATCAGACAACAAGCATTTAGATCTATCAAGACCAACACTCTTGGTACTTGCTAGCCAATGAGATATTGACACGTTTGTACGAAACTGATAAGACTCAGGGTTGAAGGCTTAAAGTTCAACGGCTAGAAAGGACAAAGTTGCACGCTTTCAGCCATGCCGGCTCTGATGAAAATCATATCAACTCTGCAAACCTACCTTAAATAGACCGAAATTCGAATTGCTCTCCAACGGCTAGTTCGATTTCGTGCCTATAAATAAGGGATCAAACCTTCTTAATAAGGCTACAAAAATTATCTACAAGCAAAAGCTCTCAAGATTTCCGCACGAAGAACACAATCTCAAGATTAATTCTTAAAGTGTTCATCCCTTAGTTCTTAGCAGAATACTTATCCTCTAGCTTTAGGCTACTTAGAAGATAGAATAGTATTCCAGTTGGAACAAAATAAATCTTATACCCAAGCACTGTTAGGTTAAGATTGTTATAGCAGGATTTCTATCTAGGGTTTCTAGATTAGATTTCTGGGATTTGTTAAGTGAGAACTCGTTAAATATCTGTTGGTTGTATTGTGTTGGACTAACACATTAAACTAAGTCCAGTTGGTTAAGTTGGTGCCCCTGCTGATAGGGAAGAGTGGACGTAGGACAAGTTGTCTGAACCACTATAAATCTGTGTGCCTTTAATTTGCTTTACACATACTTGCACACTACTTTTGTTATCTGCATGCATATTCTGTACCAGGATCAGATTAGCATCAAGCTACTGATCTGATCAGCTTAACACTTTAGTTATCTGATTCAAACCATATTGGTTAGAATCTTTGTTTGAGTAAAACTGGTTTTCACACGGGTTGACTAATCTTCCGCACCATCAGTTAAACTGATAGACGCCGAACTGATCTACCTGCCAGATCAGTAAGTCAGATATCAGTCCAAACTGATCCACATCTCACTCTGATCAGACCTACGTGCAAATCACATCTGATCCACTAAAAGTTTTTGAAGTCTATTCACCCCTCCCCTCTAGACTTCAACCCTCACTGAAACCCGTTCGGGACCTACAAGTGGTATCAGACAGTGATTCTTCCAACCACTGACTTTGAATATCATTGGTTCTTGAGGAAGAACCTTTGTGGTCACTTGAACTGATCTTTGAAAACCGTTTTTGAAACTCATTTTTAAAAAAAAAAAATCACCACAAGCATGGATAACACTACAGGTATGCATCATAATCTACCCATGTTTTCTGCTGATGAGTATGCAGATTGGTCCATCGACATGAGAGATCATCTGGGAGTGATCAACAACAAAATGGATGAAATTCTTGAGATAGGACCAATTATCATCTATCACTTTAACCCAACCGAAGCAGGACGAGATCCTACACAACCAGTTGGAGCAAGAATCAGAAAGAGTCCCTCTCTGATGGATGCAGATGAGAGGAAATTGTCTAATCTGGATACTGTTGCTAGACACCTCATCATGAAAACTATGGATGCTACTACAAGAGAGAAAGTGAAGTACCTGAAGACAGCTAAGGAAGTTTGGGATACGCTTGCTGAAATCTGCAGAGGAAATGAACAGATCAAGGTCAACAGACTGCAACCTGAGCTAGTTGTATTTGAGAAACTTAAGATGCTACCGAATGAAACACTTGATCAATTTGATGGAAGGATCACATGAGGAGTCAACCGACTTCGTGATCTAGGACGAATAATGTCAAACAAGGATATCAACTACAAGATTCTCAGATCGTTGACTAAGAAATGGGATACCAAGGTGACCGTGATTAAGGACTGTCAAGATATTGCTACCATGAAACCAAATGATTTAATCTTCAGTTTGAAAGCCCATGAGTTCGACCTGATTGAGAGAGGACAAGGATCAGATGATGTCTCTGCTGAAGCTGCTGCAAACTCAGCTAAATCTGTTGCGTTCCAGGCAACCAGTAGCAGTTCACGAATCGTGGAACCAGTTGGAAACATCATCAGCCAGGCCGAACAGATTGTACTACTAACGAGAAAACTTGAACGAACAAATGTTCAGATGGGTAAGTACAAAAAGTTCTATGACGACTATCAACGAAGCAGAGGAAGAGATCGAAGATCTTCTGACAGATCACAAGAGAGATATCGTTCTTCAGATGATAGGGACAACAGAAGAGATGACCAGAAAGATGATCACAGAGATGAAAGGAAAGATGATCGAAGAGAAAGTAGACGAGATGAAAGATCAGATAAGAGAGGTTCTGATTATAGACAGAATGGAAAGTCTCCTGACAGATCATACCGAAGAAATGATTCACCGAATAGAGAAAATTCTGGAGATTCAAGGGTTTGCTACAACTATCAGAAACCAGGTCACTACAGTGCTGATTGCCCCGATCTGACTCCCAAAGAGAGAGAAGAGAAACAGAACAGAAGAGAACAAAGGTACCGAGACAGAAAAACCATGGTTGCAGACACATCAGGAATTGACGATTCTTATCTGCCATCAGATGACTCTGGATATCCATCTGTTGAAGATTTCTATCTGATTACCACAATTGACGATGTCGATAATTTGAACTTCTCATCTGATGACGAAATCTGTCTGATGGCCAGAGAAACTGACCAGTCTGAGGTAATCTCTAAACCTTCTGTGGTTTCTTGTTCTTCACCTGTTGTGCTTAGCACATCTGCTGGAGAGATTAACCTACAGGTCTACAATGACCAATTGCTTGATGATCTCTCTAATTCAATAGACACTTATACACGAGTGGAAGTTGAGAACGATACCCTAAGGGCTGAGAATGTTCGGCTTGTCAAGGATATTGAAGTTAGTAAAGCAGCTAAACTAAAATCAGCTGAAACTATTCAGAAGATGACTAAAGAACTGGAGGTTCTGAAAGTCAGTACTACTGATCAGGAAAAGCTGATAAAGGAACAGTTGACTCTCAATGAACGACAAGCTGGAGAACTCAAAGTCCTTCAGGCTAAGTTTGATGAACTCTTCCGACTGCATGAGAATCTGAAAATATCTGAGGACAATTTGCGTAAGAAAATAGAGGTTTTCACAAAATCTTCTAAGACTGTTCAAGATTTGAACAACTATTTTCGTACGCCAATTGACAAGAAGGGAATTGGGTATGAGAACCCTTCTAGATCCTCAAATGTCCCTTTTGGTTCACATCAGAAAAGTATAACCAAACAAGTTTCTGATCAAGATACACGAAAAGCCAAATCTGTATTAGATAAGGGAAAAGGATCAGCTAACCAGGCAAGGCAAGTGCCGGATCAGAAAGGGAACATAAATGGACCCCAACTGATTAGACACCAGCCGAGGAATCAATAGAAGAATCTTGTACGTCTGAAGAGACCTCAGCCAAATCAGCTGAGTAGGCCTCAGTCTGGACCATCTCGTAAGGGACAGTATCAGCTAAAGTCGACTAAATCCAAGCTGCCTAACAGGCAAGCTAATGGTAAACTGCTAAGACCATCTATGCCAAAAAGATATGAATCTTTTAATGGTAGCAGTCGTACCTACCCTTACAATCAGAAACCTAGGGCTGCTGCACCTGAGCCCCACTGGATTAGAAGAAGACAAGTTTCAATGAAAAATCCCAAGTCTTCTGATTTGTCCAAGGAGGCCCACACTAATAATCATACTGATCAGATTGTATATGAAGAAACGTATGATTATGTAGATGTTTATGGGATACAAATCAAGCCTTCTGTGTCAACAAAGGTGCCAGATTTGTTTGGATCCCGAAAGGTACTTCTAACCCCCCAGGACCCGATTCTACTAGGGTACCTAAAGTCTGAATTGTTTGCAGAATCGCTTGGGACTGGTAAATAAGGGTGGAGAACAGGCAGCTATCTGGTACATAGATAGTGGATGCTCAAGACACATGACTGGAAGCCAGTTTCTCCTTAGCAGCTCTGTTGAAAGACCAGGCCCAAGAGTTCTCTTTGGTGACGATAATTTTGGTCATACCAGAGGAGTCGAAACCTTAGTGAACGATGATGTACAAATCACAGGAGTTTCATATGTTGATGGATTAAAGCACAACCTGTTATCTGTTTCACAATTCTGCGACAATGGTTTTAGCGTTGAGTTCTCGACAGAAAAATGCACAGTCAGAAATCGAGCTACTCAACAGATCTTGCTGATTGGTTCAAGAAAAGGAACGATATACACAGTAGATTGTAATAGTTATCCAAGAAATGCATGCCTGATTGTTAAGAGTTCGAAGAGCTCCAGCTGGCTCTGGCACAAGAGGATGAGCCATCTGAACTTTAAGACTCTTCACAAGATAGCAAGGATGTCCTTGGTAGAAGGTCTCCCGAATGATGTTTTCTCTAAGGATCAGACATGCTCCGAATGTCAGAAAGGAAATCAAGTCAAGACTTCATTCAAAGGGATACCTTCTCCTCCATCCAGCAGAGTATTACAACTGCTCCACATGGATCTATTTGGACCAGTTATGCCTCTTAGTTTCAGTGGACGCAAATACACTCTAGTGGTCGTGGATGATTACTCCAAGTTCACTTGGGTTGTATTCTTATATAAGAAAAGTGAAACTACAACAAAGTTACCTGAACTTCTCAAGAAGATTCAGAATGAGAAGGGTCTCAGCATAGTAAAAATCAGATCAGAAGGTACAAAATTCTTGAACCAGTTTATATCTGATTTTTGCTCTGAGTTTGGTATACATCATGAGACATCAGCTGCAAGAACACCACAACAGATGGAGTAGCAGAAAGAAGAAACAGAACACTTAAAGAAGCTGCACGCACCATATTAGCTGAGCATGCAACTCAAAGTCATTTCTGGGCAGAAGCTATCAATACTGCATGTCACACGCAGAACAAATGTTCTCTGACTAAGATTCACTTCAAAACACCGTACGAACTGTGGAAGGGCAGAAAACCTCGTGTTTCCTACTTCCATGTTTTTAGGTGCAAGTGTTTCATACACAACAATGGGAAGAGTCAGTTGAGAACCTTCGATGCCAAGTCATATGAGGGTATATTCTTAGGATATTCCTCAACCAGCAAAGCATTTAGGGTCTTCAACGAACCCTAGTTGTGGAAGAAACACCTCATGTGGTCTTTGATGAGTCATCATCTGATCAAGAGAAATCTGCCTCAGAACAGACGGTACCAGATGCACAGAAAATGGATCAGCTAAGGCTCAAAGGAAAGGAATCAAAATACGTCATAGTATATATTCCTAACTTTGATCTTGATGATTCACCAGTCGAAAAGACCTAAAGGCACGCATAACCTGCTGATGAAGAAGCCGCCTACCGAGATGAAAGAGTAATCGAACCGTCTAGTTCGTTAGGGAACATCCAACACTCGGACAGATAATCAACAAACTGAGATGAAATCTCTGCTCTTGTCAAATGGATCCCATTCAAGTGCCTTTCCAGGCTTCTAGTGATGAAAATGTAGCAGGTGATGAAGATGAAGATATTCTGGAAGACACATCTGTTCTGGAGGATACATCTGCTGCACGAAGGAACTCTCTAAAGGATCATCCAACATATCTGATAATAGGAGGTCCAACTGATAGAGTTCAGACTAGACATCAGCTTAGAGAGTGCAATGTATTGCTGTTATCTATCTTTGAAGGAACCTTTAACTGTTGAAGAAGCTCTATCTGATGCAAATTGGATTTTAGCTATGCAAGAAGAATTAGAGCAGTTTGAAAGGAATCAAGTTTGGGAACTTGTAGATAGACCAACTCACCAAGATGTGATTGGAACTAAGTGGGTATTCAAGAACAAGAAGGATGAGCACAATGTAATAACCAGAAATAAGGCAAGACTTGTTGCTAAGGGCTATTCACAATCAGAAGGAATTGATTATGATGAAACCTTTGCACCAGTCGCTCGCCTGGAAGCCATTATACTGTTTTTGGCCTATGCAGCTCATAGGGGATTTATTGTGTATCAGATGGAGGTAAAGAGTGCATTCTTAAACTGGGTACTAGCTGAGGAAGTTTATGTTGAACAACCTCCTGGCTTTGAAATGAGCAACCAAGTGTACCGTTTAAGAAAAGCTCTTTATGGACTGAAACAGGCTCCTAGAGCTTGGTATGATACGCTATCCCAGTTCTTGATAGAGAATGGTTTCACCAAGGGCTTGATTTATAGGACCTTGTTCAGAATAGAAGATGGAGAAGACATTCTTATGGTTCAGATCTATGTGGACGACATTATATTTAGTTCTCCCAATCAGAAGCTATGTGAGAAATTCAGTAAGCTGGTGCAAGGGAAATTTGAGATGTCCATGATGGGTAAGATGAGCTACTTTCTAGGTCTTCAAGTCAAGCAGACTCACACTGGGATATTCATCTGCCAGACAAAGTATACAAGGAATTTGTTGGCAAAGTATGGAGTTCAGAATTGTAAAGAAGCCAGGATTCCAATGATGACTGCATTTAAGATGGACCCAGATGAAGGTGGTAAGAAAACTAATCAGAAAGAGTATAGGGCTTTGATTGGATCATTATTATACCTGACTGCAAGTAGACCAGACATAACTTTTGCTGTAGGTGTATGTGCCAGATTTCAGGCTAATCCCAAACAAAGCCACCTAGAAGCAGCTAAGGGGATTCTTGAGTATCTGAAGGGTACTGTAAACTTAGGTTTATGGTATCCAGCAGATGATATTCTAGATCTTAGTGGGTACTCTGATTTTGAGTATGGAGGATGTAGTTGATAGGAAATCTACATCAGGTACTTGTCAGTTTTTGGGAAGCAAGCTGGTCTCGTGGTTTTCTAAGAAGTAAACACCTGTTGCCACATCTGCTACTGAAGCAGAATATATGGCTGCTGGTAGCTGTTGCTCCCAACTGCTCTGGCTTTGTCAGCAGCTGAGGGACTACAACATAATTGCTACCAATGTGCCTATCTTCTGTGACAGTAATAATGCGATTGCTATCACTCAGAACCCAGTTCCGCACACAAGATGCAAGCATGTGGACATCAGACACCACTTTATCCGAGATCATGCAGAAAAGAAGAACATCAGAATGGAAAAGATCCATACTGATAAGCAAAGAGCTGATATCTTAACGAAGCCCCTAGCTGAAGTCAGATTCAGGGAATTATGTAATGAGCTGGGACTACTGGACTTAGGAGATGAAGCACCAGAGTATTTTGGTGGCTTGATCTCGAATACCAGTTGGTTAAGAAACTGACAGAAGAAAGAAGGTCAGATGAAGGGGGAACTTCATCTGATCTGAAGGATCAGTTGAAGACTGATCAGATACGAAGAACAATTAAAGAAGGAATTTCAACTGATGAGAGTGGTACAAAAGAAGATTAATCTGCTATGACTACTTTGTTGGGAAATGTTACCAAGGGATATGCAGAATTTAAGATCAACAGATCAGCTGAACAGTTGTCATGAGGAATTGACTGATTACAACATCAGTCAATCAGATATTATCTTTGATCTTATCTGGTTTTACTATACTCAAGTACATATGACGCACGTCCTGCAAAACATTAAAAGCGGACGTGGGGAACATGTATTAAATAACTTTTAATACGCTTTTTAAAATCCAAAAGCTGCCGGTTTAAAATCCCTGACCGCACGATTTGCTTTAAAATAAACCGCTTAATCGTGAACGCTCATTTTGGCTAATCAATTGAACTCCTGCATCGATTTTCCAAACCCACTTTCCCTCCAAATTTCTATATAAGGATGAAAATCCTTCAAAATACACTCTTCCTAGCCCTAAATTTCTCAAAGCACTCAAAGTGACAAACGATTTACTTTCAAGCGATTTTTGGAGCATTTCCAGTAAACCAAAGTCTTTCTAACCAGAATCCCTTTCGAAAATTTTCTGGTAATTTGCTTACGGTTTATAACACTTGTTTTCATGTATTTTGAATTATAAAATGCTTTATGAAATACGTGTTTGTTTGAAAAGGTTATTAACTCTTGTCTATGATCACTGTTCTTAATCATGAATGTTCATAAGTGCTTATAATTTTGCATTTCTGTAGATGGCTACACACGGTATGGGAAAAATTATGTGTAACTATGCGGCACTTGTTCAACAAGTTGTAGAGGATCGATATGTGACCTTTGGGGTAACTCGAGACCCAGAATCACAAGAAGTGGAGCAGATCTTGAGGGAAAAGAATCTTGACCACTATTGTTCACGACAAGGGAATCCCGTGATGCAATACGAAACCCTGGAATTTCTTCGAAATCTAGAAATCACAAAACCAGGAGATGAGCTCAAGTCGACGGTGAATTGGGAAGATGTCGTCCTTTAAATTGTTGATCTAATCAGATTGTTTGCACCTCCCAGAGGAAAGATTTTGCCTGCTCACTACCGAGATGATGATGATGAGAAAATTCGTGAAGAACTCTTCCGAGAAGCTGATAAACACCATACTTCTGGGTTTGTAAAACCCATGCTCAAGAGGAAATATCGGCTGCTCTTTGATATACTCTCAAAGACGATCCTTGGAATCTCCTTCAGTTATGACGGAATGATATCTGTCAAACTGCACTACTTGGCTGCTTTAGTTGATGGAGCCCAAAATATCAACTGGTTGGGAACACTGAAAGCTGTACTCGTTCAAGAGTATCAGAAATTTGGGATCAATGAAAAGAGAGAGGTCTATCTGAAGAAGAGGATTGGGAACTTGAATAAGGTTGCTGTGATACTGAGGGATAAGCTGCCAGAAATGGAATGGGATGAAAATAGTCTGAAGTACTACAAGGCATTTCTGACAACATCCGTTATGATCTTCGGTCCGTCAGATGAGGACCCTCAGGCAACCACAAAGAAGAAGAGAAAAGCAGCAGCTGGTCCGGAAGAGGCAGCCTAACCTGCATCTGCCAAAAAGAAGAAAGCCAAAGCTGGCGGCTCGGGTGTAAGAGAAAAGAAGTACAAGCAGACTCCAATGACTCTGTTCTTAGAGGGAGGAGCAGAGGAGGAGGAAATTGATACCGAGAAGGAATCTGCTAAAAGCAAAGCAGAAATCAAATCAGTTGGTTCTAACAAGAAACGATCTGACACATCTAGGAAACAAAAGTCCCAAGCTGCTAGTTCTCCAGATCAACCTGAGGAAGGACAAGCTGGTGGTGAAATGATTAGGTCCCCTTCTCCTCAATCAAGAGCTCAATCACCTGCTCGATCAAAAGAGAAGGAGCTTAAACAGATGGAAATCTCCCCTTCTTCGTCAATGGAAAAAGGTTTAGCTGGAGAACAAGAGAATGAAAAGGAGAAAGGTGAAAGGTAGGAGACTGAACAGCCTGAGAAGGAACCACAAAAGGTGGTGTCAGAAGCAGAACCTCCACAAGAACCTGCAAAAGATAAATCTGATATTATGGAAACTGATCAACCCTCATCTTTAGTTGACAAGTATGTGTCCAGGGTAGATAAAACAGTTTCTGGTCACATGATCAGACTGCGCATCGACGAAGATGAGGTTGTGGAGATTCTGGCTTGGAAAGATCTGCGTTTGAAGACCTTCACTGACTTCATCATCATTATGGAGCAGATGGGTGGAGCTAATGAGTTTGCTGATTTTGACTTCGACATGAAGAAAGCAGCCGGAGTAAACTCACCAATTGCTCTACTATCTGCTGATGCGGTCAAAAAGCTAATCTACCAGAAATTGGGAAAGACGATAGATGAAGCAGTCAAGGAAGATGAACAGCAGAAGGAGTTGGAAATTACCGATGAAGGTGGAGTTGGTGTTTCAGCATGTGACCAACCACCAGAGGCAAACATGATTGAGGCAACTGTTGGACCTACTCAAGTTCCAACAGGCCAGGCCATCCTATTGATTCCTGCAACTCATGTAACGACTAATCAACTCAAAGAGATCAGGTCATGCTTCAAGGATCTGCTGCAACAGGAAGTTGAAAGCGTTCTGGCGAACTCCATCAGTAACACAATTACAGAACATCACCAGACGTCAGTCAAGGTAATGGAGGAGCAACGGTAGTTTATGACTTCCCAGGTAAACGAGCTGAAAGAAAATTTTGCCAAGGATGTTAAGCTGATCACACATGAATTCACAAAAACTGTGGATGATAATCTGGCAAAAATTTGTAACCTGGAGGTCTCTTTACTGGTGGCACTGGACAAGCTAAAAGCAAATGAGGAAAAGCTTGACAAATTGTTCTTCACATTTTCTACTGCCATAGAGACTGCTAAGGCCGAGCTCGTAAACAAAGTGAAGGACTTATCTGTTCAAGCTCAAGGGCTATCTGCCAAGGATCTTAATCAAGCTCTTGCCGTCAGTTTTGGCTCCCTGACTTCCCACATTACAGCCTTGTTTGATCAAACCAAAAAGGGGGAAGGACAGGTTGAGAAACCAACTGGCCTGATCAGGATGACTGAAGAACTCATTCAGACTGTTGAATCACATGGTCAGAGGCTTGAAAGTCTGGATGAGATGGCAGTTGAAGTTAGGGCAAGAATTGAAAGGGCTAAACTGAAAGGAAAGGAACTGGTCCCTCGCACTCTGCACTTCTACCTCCCCATGCTCAATCTACTCAGAGAGTAACTCGAAGTGCATCAGCTGCACAGGTAGAAGCTGATAGAAGACTGGCTGCAGGACTGACAGAATGATAGCTAGAAGTAGAAGCTAGACTGAATGAAGAAGAAAGAAGGCAAGAGAAGCTAGCTGATTCTGAAAGCCTGAAAAAGAGGTACTCTGCCAGATTGAAGAAAGGGCTAATTGGCAAAGATGTGGTAGAACCACTGATCCCGGCGCAGATTGGAGACATCATTCTGAAAGATGAGAGGAAAAAGGCAAGGATGATGGCGTGGACAAAGATTCGAGATGAATGGCTACTGGATGCTTATATTCTGAATATTGTGCCAACTGAAGAGTCTCCAGATGAGGAGTTCTTGAACTGGATGGAGAACAAGCATCCAAAATTTCTGAAAGAAGCCCAGAAAGATGCTAAGAGCATACATGCCAAGATCACACATCCTCCTTATGATGTGTTGGACTACACGAAGAAGGCAGACGGATCATTTGACAGATTGACATTTGAGAGATTCTACTACGAACTGCTGGGCAAAGCAGTTATTTCTGATCCGGGCCAAGTATCTGATGTCAAATGGAGGCTGTACAGGATCTTCAATGTTCCTCAAAGCTTGAGAGAGATGCCAGAAGGATATAAGCCCAAAGACTGATGACCAGAAGACCAAAGGATCAGTTTCTATCTTGTTTTTCAATGTACTGTGTAATTGTTATATCTAAATGAAAAACATTACCTTTTCTGATCCTAAGATAATCTCTCACTGTCTTCTGATTATCTGTCTTTACGTGCTTTATACTTATCAACTGATGTTGGTTTTTCATATGTTTTGATTTTATCAAAAAGGGGGAAATTTATTAAGTTTTGATAAAAGTTCCAAAACAGATGTAATAGGATCATTCAGAAAATGTTAGCTGACTAATGATTTAGCTTGAGAACTAAGTTGACCAGTTGATAATAATTGTATAAAACAACTGATGTAAAGATAGAATGGATCACACATTGAGGGGGAACTCAATGTATGTCTTGAAGATTAGAAGTAAAGATCAGAAGCGAAGATCAGAAGATCAGAACCTATCTGAAGCCATGAAGAAGACATCAAGACTGAAGAACAGATCGAAGTACATCAGATGAAGTCAGTAAGTTGAGCTAGGACAACTTACAAATAAGGACTTCAAGTAGGGCAGATCAGGTTATTAGATCTGTTCAGTTCCTAGAAAGGTTTAACTCAGGAAGTTACAACCTACATCAAATAAATCGATCAGACAACAAGCATTTAGATCTATCAAGACCAGCACTCTTGGTACTTGCTAGACAATGAGAGATTGACACGTTTATACGGAACTGATAGGACTCAGGGTTGAAGGCTTAAAGTTCAACGGCTAGAAAGGACAAAGTTTCACGCTTTCGGCCATGTCGACTCTGATGAAAATCATATCAACTCTGCAAACCTACCTAAAATAGATCAAAATTCAAATTGCTCTCCAACGGTTAGTTCGATTTTGTGCCTATAAATAAGGGATCAAACCTTCTTAGTAAGGCTACGGAAATTATCTACAAGCAAAAGCTCAAGATTTCCGCACGAAAAATACAATCTCAAGATTAATTCTTAAAGTGTTCATCCCTTAGTTCTTAGCAGAACACTTATCCTCTAGATTTAGGCTATTTAGAAGATAGGATAGTATTCCAGTTGGAACAAAACAAATCTTATACCCATACACTGTTAGGTTAAGATTGTTATAGCAGGATTTCTATCTAGGGTTTCTAGATTAGATTTTTGGGATTGGTTGAGTGAGAACTCGTTAAATATCTGTTGGTTGTATTGTGTTGGACTAACACATTAAACTAAGTCCAGTTGGTTAAGTTGGTGCCCCTGCTGATAGGGAAGAGTGGACGTAGGATAAGTTGTCCGAACCACTATAAATATGTGTGCCTTTAATCTGCTTTACACATACTTGCACACTACTTTTGTTATCTGCTTGCATATTCTGTACCAGGATCAGATTAGCATCAAGCTACTGATCTGATCAGCTTAACACTTTAGTTATCTGATTCTAACCAGATTGGTCAAAATCTTTGTTTGAGTAAAACTGGTTTTCACACGGGTTGACTAATCTTCCGCACCATCAGTTATACTGATAGACGCCGAACTGATCTGCCTGCCAGATCAGTAAGTCGGATATCAGTTCAAACTGATCCACATCGCACTCTGATCAGACCTACGTGCAAATCACATATGATCCACTAAAAGTTTTTGAAGTCTATTCACCCCTCCCCTCTAGACTTCAACCCTCACTGAAACCCGTTCGGGACCTACAGGTTGTTGAGAAAGAGGTGAAACCTTTGGTTTAGTCAATCAAGTTTGAAGTCTTACATGACATCAAATACTTGTTAACTCCGAGATTTAAATCAAAATCGTCTCATAATTCCACTTTTATTGAAATGGTCCTATAAACAACAAGACAAAGTCTTGAGTAAACTAATTTTACTGTGCAAATTAGTCTGGTGATATTAATTGTTTCAATAAAATATATTTCCTCCATCCCAATTCTTTTTTCACACTATCTTTTTTCTCGTGTTTTAGAGAACGAGTTGTTTATTAGTACAATCATAAGAGAAGAAAGCTCTTAGCCTAGGGCAGATTCAAGGTATGCGGCTATCCAACGTCGAATCATCTAGTTGCTTTGAAATGATGACGAGTTTATTGTACTTTTGGTCCCACGGGACACGCCTCCTCACGCTTTTGGTCCCAAAGCTTACACTTTTGGTTCCAAAGCCAAATTTTTGACACTTTTGGTCCCAAATCGCGTGTCCTGTGGGACCAAAAGTGTAAGTTTTTGGGACCAAAAGTTTCAAAAATTTCGACTTTGGGACCAAAAGTGTCAAAATTTTCGGCTTTGGGACCAAAAGCGTGAGGAGGCGTGTCCTGTGGGATCAAAAGTGCAAAAAACTCAAATGATGACTTTTAAAGAAAGGTATGATAGGTATACCTCTTTTCTATTATATGTTTCATAATGGTTTCTCATCCAGAACTCTTTAATTTTATTGAAATGGTCCTATAATTATCATCTTTTCGTATTTATTCTCATACATGTATTCAAATTTCATCAATTCGGTCACAAATGGCCTAGAAATGCCTTAAACAATGACGTTTCGATTATGTGCGAACGACGTCCTATTTTTTCCATCGGAACCTGTGACGACCAAATTTTTTGTGTGCATCGTTGCCACTAATTGTGTATTTTTCATCTATTAAAATACACAAGGACAGATTTACATTAGGGGCCAAGGGGGTCATTGGGCGGGACTTGAAATTTTTTATATATATATATTTATAATTGAAATACATTTACGTGAGACAGTCTTACAGTGAGGTGGAACATAAATTGTGTATTTACGTTTTAATATTTTAAAAGGATCTGTGTTATTTGTGTTAGGTTATACCATATTTCATGTATGAAATCATCTCATACAAGTTTTTATCTTTATTTGTTATTTATTGTTAACTTGATGAGGTTAGAGTTTTTGATTAATTTCAAAGTATGTCTTCTTCTCCCATACAAATTTTATTATTATCCTTTAGGTGAGGAAGGGGTAGCAAAATAAAGAAAGAAATATGTGTAATTCACATTCTAAATATATAAATGTATTTGACTCCGTTAATATAAAGATATTTAGTCCAAATAATTTTTAAAAATATATAAAAAATTCAAAAGTGCATTTAGCTACATTATGTTATAAATTGGGGCTCCCTCGGTGAAATTCCTGGGTCCGTCCCTAAAAATACACGTGATTAAATAGTAAATCCAGCAGTTATTAAATGAATAAAAATTTGAAAAAAAAAAACTAAATTTAAATAAAATCTAATTAAAACAAAAACAAAATTAAGCATAGTATGTTTGAAATAAGTTATAGGACAAAATTGAAATTTTCAAATCTTTTTGGCTCTCTTACAAAAAAGTGCTAAATTGTGGGACAAAATTAAATTTTAACTCGCATATTCATGTGCATGCACGCTAGAAATACATCAGCTTATTTTCAATCTGTAATATAATTTCATTTCTTATTCTAATATTGTTATTACATACTACATATTAATACGTCATTTGACGTCATATATATTAATCAGGTTGAAATGCTTGCTACAAATTAGGGATATAATCCAAAATTATTCCATAATTTTTCACCTTTAAAAATAGTCCCACAAAGGTTTGATGTATGAAATTTGTCCCATTTTTTTGCGAAGTGTACTATTTTCGTCCCAAATTTGTCGGAGTTGATGAAACGACGTCGTTTTTGGTCATGCATTTCAGCCAAAAATCTCTAAATTGAATGCTCACATGTAAGGCACATGACCAATAACGATGTCGTTTCGTCAATTCCGGTGAATTTGAGACGAAAAATGTACAATTCGCGTAAAATTGAGACAAATTTGGGATTTAAATCGATTTGGTCCCATAACTTTGGACCTTTATTGAAATGGTCCCGTATGTATCTCATGTTTCAATTTAGTCCCATATGTTTTCAATTTGTGCCAATTTAGTCCCAAGACGCCGAAGACCGGTCAAACTACACTAAAACAACGTCATTTTAGGGGCGTGTATCACACGCGCCCCTAATTTCTGGCCGGAAATGCTGACTTGCATCGATTTGGACACGTGGCACGACACATGTGTATTTTACCTATTAAAAAAAATAAAAAACAAAAAATAAAATTACACATCATTTATTACAAATAAAAATAAATCTAATTTAAATTAAATAAATATATATATTAAAATATCTTAATACAATAAAATAAAACAAAAAAAAATTAAATAAAAAACAAAGCAACGAAATAGAAACCCACCCACCCCCAAAATTAAAATTAAACTTTACCCTAATCATCAGAAGCAAAAAATCGAAGAACCCCTTCACACTCTAACACCCCCAAATTGAAGAACCCTAATCCTCCACATTTTCGGCCATTCCAAAATCAAACCCTACA
Organism: Stenogyne calaminthoides; assembly: GCA_037126765.1. Classification (NCBI taxonomy): domain Eukaryota; kingdom Viridiplantae; phylum Streptophyta; class Magnoliopsida; order Lamiales; family Lamiaceae; genus Stenogyne; species Stenogyne calaminthoides. The sequence goes on along the minus strand of JBBCBC010000022.1, from coordinate 24,889,457 downwards.
CCGTGGACGCGCGATCATGGTGTATATGCGTCGCAAAGGGGCGATGAAGTGGCCACACCCAGATTATGGTAAGTTTCGTTTTAGATTCGTAAAAAATTTGGGTTTAAAGAGAGCATATTTAGTGGGTGGGTGGGGTTTGTGTTTATTTGTGTCGGGTTTTTGTTTGGAAACTATAACCTGGGTATGTGTATTTTAATGCTTGTGGTAGGCTTAGTTGGTGGGTGTGTTTCTATTCCCGGATGCTTGGGTTTGTATTTTAATGCTTGTGTCCCTGTTTTGAGATGAGTAAAGAGAACATATTTTGTTGTTGGTGGGTATATTTAATACGTGTGGCCCCTATTTTGAGATGTGAAAAGCAGATAATTATTGTCTTGAGATGAGAAACAATAGTGGTCCATATTTTGCAATATAGTATACTTTTTTGGACGTATTAATCATACTTTATGTTTATTGTTAAAAAAAATCTTATTGTGTTTTGCTTTTTGTAATTTTTCAGGCCCAAACACCAAATACCTCACTTTGACCTTATATTTTGGGGGCGAATTCAAGGTTGGAAACCTCAATAATGTGCAATACTTTCTCAATACAGTGGGGTGTCAATCCAGGAATAATTTCTCTAGCTCTCTCACACAGTGGGGTGTCAATCCATTGGAAAAATTTGCAATACCCTGGCCTCTAAATTTCAGTATAAATTAACCACATATTAGTCCACAATATCAAATTCACTAATAGCAGATTCAACACATTACAATCCTCAACATATTAGTCCACATATTAGTAGATTACACAATAAAAGATTCACAAATAATCAACAAAATGATTAATTCCAAAATTACTGAAGCACAAAACAACATATTCTCCTAAAACCGACCACAATCGTCAACAATTCGACCACATTCAAGCACAATAATCTGAGATAATATCGAGCTCAATAATCGACCACGAGAATAGACAATTGTTGGGTTTGAGATACTTACGGGATACTTTTGGCAGCCGAAAAATCGACGCCCGACGTTCATTTCCTTCCAACTTGTGACGACAATGGCTTCCCAAAGCAGTGGCAATGGACCGGACCTTGGCTTCCACACGAATCAGTCATCTTCATGATTTGGGTGGGTCGCGATTTCGATTAGGGTGCATCGATTTGGTGGAGAATTTGTGTAACTCGAGAATTCATCGATTTGGGTCGCGAATTCGATTAGGGAGATTTGGTGGAGGATTAGGGTTCTTCAATTTGGGGGTGTTAGAGTTCTCGATTTTTTGCTTCTGATGGATTAGTGTTCTTCAATTTGGGGGTGTATTGATTTAATTTTAATTTTGGGGTGGGGAAGTTTCCTAGAAACTTCCTATATTCATTTTTTTTTATTTTTTTTATTGTATTATGATATTTTAATATATATTTATTTAATTTAGATTTGATTTATTTTTATTTGTAATAAATGATGTGTAATTATTTTTTTTGTTTTTCATTTTTTTTAATAGGTAAAATACACATGTGTCGTGTCACGTGTCCAAATCATTGCAAGTCAGCATTTCGGCAAGAAATTAAGGGCGCGTGTGATACACGCCCCTAAAACGACGCTGTTTTAGTGTAGTTTGACCGGTCTTCAGAGTCTTGGGACTAAATTGGCACAAATTAAAAACATACGGGACTAAATTGAAACATGAGATACATATGGGACCATTTCAATTAAGGTCCAAAGTTATGGGACCAAATCGATTTAAATCCCAGACCAATTTCGTACATCAAATTTTTTTGAGACCATTTTAAAAAAGGTGAAAAGTTATGAGACTATTTTGATTTCTATCCTCTATAAATTAAGAGACGAAATGGTATGTTTGCTTATGATGTGCAGTTGAGCGCGATTAGGGCCGGCCCAACCGCAATATCAGCAATACGACGATACACTTCTTGTGTGTAGTGCATTCCATCCCAGTAAATGAATTGGTTAGGGCTTGCACAAACGGGCACTCCTGGGCTTCCACAAAACCTGGCACTATCATAGTTATATCTTCCCCCAATTCCACAACAAGCTCGAAGTCCTATATTCCCACCACCTGCACTTGCATTTTGTATTAAATGATATCACTAATACACATGCTAAATCGATATTGAAAAATAATATATTATAATTAAAAAGTGATACTAATTGTGTGCACTAATTACACCGTGCAACTGATGCACAAGCACAACTAATATTGTTCAACATAAACAAGTAATTAATACTGACCAACTAATATTGTTCAATGATAACAAGTAATACAATTCAATAAAAACTGCTGATATTGTTAAGTGAAAAAAACTTGTTGGAGTATCAACTAATATCCCACATCGAAATAATATTGGAGGATCATGTGGTTTATTAGGATGAACACAATCTCAATTGGCGTGAAGCCTTTTGGGAGATGTCCAAAAACAAATTCGTGCGGGCTTGGCCAAGAGCAGACGATATCATATCAATACGGGGATTTGGGTCCATCCAGGGTCCTATCACAACTAATACTATTAAAGGAAATACACAAGTTGCACGGTGCAATTGGTGTATACAAGAATTTGTCTAAATTAAGGGAAGGAGACTTGCCCGAAGCGATCATCTGAGTAATCACAGTTGTGCCGAGTTGTAAATCATCGAGAAATATTATGGTGACATTGGGGAACTGGGTTTTAAGATTGTTGATTGCTTGTTGGAGAATAGTGTTATAGGACATGACAATTGTTGACACTCTTCAAGCATCCTACTGTATCGTAGGCTGACGTGTTAGAACTAGGTAAGGCTGTTAGGATGTAAGGGTAGCATCCAATCCAAGAGCACCACCTCCAGAAATTACCACTCGTCTCGCGCCCATCTTGATAACTGTCTGAGTTGAATCAAGATGATTTAAAAAAAATATTAATAGGAATTAAAACTAAATTCGTCATATAACTTTTACTTTTTTTCCAATCTAATTACATATGTATATAGGGGTGGCATACCATGCCGTATCAGTCATATCGTATACCGTACTGTAATTTACGGTATATGAAAATTCATACCATACCCTACCGAAAATTACGATATACCGAAGTTATACCGTAATTTTTGGTATGCTAAAATCACATCCCGTATACCGTACCGAAATTTCGGTATACCGTACCGTACCCAAATTTTCGGTACATACCGAATTAACGGTATACCGTTTCATACCAAATGAATCGCATGAATGGATTCACTGACATCGGCAACGCTATTCGAATTCTCCCCAAAGGGTCTTTTTCCGGCCTTACGGTGTAACTTTTCCCGGTTTACCTACTGGTCGTTGGTCCGATGGTCGTGTTGGCGTTGATTATGCAGGTAATTTAATGCCATGAAATCAAATGTTTGAGTTTTAAATCATACTACTCGACATATTATCATGATGTGGAGTAGCAAGTTATTTTGCATTTTCCATAAATTATTTTATTATAATTTCTCTAGTTAAAAGATTTTAGCGAGAAGATATGATTTTTAATAACAAATAAAAGATCATTTATTGTCATTTAAGAATTTTAGCTAAATACACTGTAACGGCAAAATTTATGTCACGACGGACTAACTAAAGATTGTTTCATGTTATTTAAGACCATACAGGTCAAGTTTAATCTGATATCTATCGTTAAATATTGTTTCATGTTGCTAAAGATTTTTAGTCAAAGAAGTTATATTGATATATAGGTCAATTTTCTTGTATTGTTCACACACGATGTTTAATTAGCTCCACATATATATAAGAAAACTCAATAGACCTCTTTATCAGTATTATATACACAATCATCTATATTACTAATTGGGAGTTTTTTATGCTTATGTGTCGTCTCCTCTTTCATTTTGATGATGTGTCGCATTATTAGAGAGTCTCATTTAAATGTCATTATATATTGAATTATGTGGCATGATGGTATTGATTGACTTTAAATACATGTGATGATGTGTAAATAAGATAATGAGTATTGACTAAAAATTAAAATTTAAAAAATCCAACCAAAAAAAAAAAAGTTATATAAAGAAGATTTTACTAAATTTATTGTCAGTTATTTTCTTTATTAAGTACTCTTTTTTTAGATGATTTATATTTTATAATTATTTTAATCAAACATGGTTGAATTTCATAGTATCAATTTTCTTAATTAATGTATGTATACATATATAATTCAAGTGACTGAAAATTCTTTATATTATTTTCAAAGTTGCTGAAAATTTAGACAAACTTATTAAATTATAAAAAATTTCATTGAGCGCATCAAAAATTAAAATTCATAAATGTATCAATTAATTTGTTAATTTCGAAGACAAAAACTTATGTGCACCTGAGTTCATAGTAAACTCTTAGTCTTCAATATTAATGTTATGTATACACATATCACTGTTATGCAGTAACTCTATCTTTGTTATGTATAAAAACTATCACTTTTCAAAAAATATTTTATTATTTAAATAATGATAATTTCTATGCATAATAGTAATATAATTCATATAGACCCCTGGTGTAAAAGAGTGTTTCTCAATTTCGAATGACAAATTCACATAATTAAGTTAATATTGTTTAAATTTTATTAATTATCCAAAAATGTCAATTAATTGGTTGGATTGTTGGTGCAATATATGGCCATTTTTTTATTTGACTGGCTATATGTACTAAAAATATTAAAAATAAAATTTAATTAATCTATTTACCTTCTAAACAAATATTTGATTGTATAATTATCATAATAACCATTGAGAAAATAATTTTATTAATCTTTAATTAAATGACTATTTATAACATGTTATAACAATTTTTATATGAAAAAAATTAAAATATATTAAATATAAATATATTAATTTTAACATCAAATATAAGAAGTGTAATGATCAATGTATGAATATTTATATATTATATTTAAAATTTCGCGTAATACGCGGGTTCTATACTAGTACATATATATTTGTACCTACAAATCTATTTCGAAATTAAATTAACTAGAGCCTTTGTGTAAAGATGATTAGAATATCACCGTTGAATTGGTGATAGGAGAAATTTGTTATTAATAGAACGATTATAGGAATACAACAACTTTCGCAAGATACACGGGAGATTTACATGGAAAGAATATAAAATACATAAATACATGGTCAAAAGAATAATTTCTATTCTTTATCTCTAATACCCCCCGTCAAGCTCCGCGTGGGGTGAAGGCACACACAGAGCTTGGAACGAAGAAACTCAAATGCCGGACGAGGGAGGCTCTTCGTGAAGATGTCTACTATGTGAAGATGTGAAGGAACAAAGCTAGTAGATAACTTCCCAGAAGAGACGAGCTCACGAACAAAGTGATAGTCCAAATCAATATGCTTGGCACGCTTATGGGCAACAGGATTCTTGTTCAAGAACAGGGCACTCTTATTGTCACACAAAAGAGTCAGACTAGAAGCTATGTTCGAACGGAGCTCAAGGAGAAGATTAGTGACCCAAACCAAAGCTGCATTCGCTAATGCCCGGTACTCATATTCACAACTTGATCGGGCAACCGTTGGTTGTTTCTTAGCAGACCAAGAAACAAGATTTCACCCAATAAAAATAGAGTAACCATAGGTGGAACGACGCGTCTCGGTCAACGAGCCCAACCCGATCGACATCGAAATAACCCAAAAATGCAAGATGTCGGCCTCTTGGGCGAAGGAGAGACCATAGTGAAGTGTACCCTTGACATAGCGAAGAATACGTTTCACCGCTAGAAAATGAAAGGGTCGGAGAGTGAAGGAATCGACTAATCGAATCGACAAACAGATGAGACATCGGGGCGGGTGATGGTCGACATCTTTAAAGGCCCCAACAAGTGATTCGTATAAGCGTGGGATCACGAAATCGGATCAACGATTGATGACAAAGAGACTCCCCAGCAGCCAATGGAGTGGAGACAGGCTTGGAGTCCAACAACTCAGCTCGTTCAAGGATATCATGGGCATATTTGGCTTAACCCACAAACAAGCCAGCAGATGTATAAGAAACCTCAAGACCGAGGAAATAATTCAGACGCCCAAGGTCCTTGATGGCAAACTCACAGTGTGTACGAGATATAAAAGTTTGCAACAACGAGTTGTTATTCCCTGTAATAATGATATCATCGACATAGAGCAGCAAATAAATAACAGAAGTACCTCGATGAAAGTGAAACAGTGAAGAATCACAACGACTCGAGAAAGCCAAGGTTTGGTGAGAAACGAAGCTAAACCTCTCAAAACCGTGGCAAGGGAGCCCTGGCGAAGAACATAAAGAGCTTTCTTGAGTCGACACACATGATCGGGGAAACGAGGATCAATAAACCCCGGGGGTTGAGCCATGAACACTGGTTTGTCAAGAACGCCATTAAGAAAAGCATTCTTGACATCAAAGGCGATGAAGAGGCCAACTATCTTTGATGTGATAAAGCCAGATAATGAGAACGGTTGCAGCTTTGACAACCGGACTGAACGTGTGATGAAAATCAGTTCCTAGAATTTGTGTGAAGCCCTGAGCAACAAGACGGGCCTTGTGACGTTCAATAGAGCCATCAACATGAAACTTCGTACGAAAAACCCATTTCGAGCCCACAATATTCGTGCGGAGGGCGGGTACCAAATCCCATGTGTGATTCGAACCGGGGCATCAATTTCCTCTTGATAGCAAAGAAGCCACCCGATCCTTGGTCAGCGGACTTAAATCCACGAGGCTCAGTGGTGGAAACGAGAGTGGATAATAAGGTAGTGGAAGCTAGGTCAAGAGGGTAGCGGGGCTTGAAAATTCCGCCCGAAGCTCGTGTGACCATCGGGTGTGGTGGGAACCCGGGCGGAGGAGCAGGAGGTGCGGCTGCAGCAGGCTGTGGATCGAGTGGAGGCTGCTGCACGGGCTGGAGATGAGGTGCGGGCTGGTGCAGAGGCGCGGCGGGAGCCTGCTGCACTGGATGCGGCTGGTCGAGTGCAGCAGGGGCATGCACTTGATCAGGAGCGGGCTGAACTGGAACGCCCAAGTCGGACTGATCATCAAGGATGCGGGGCGAGCGATGCACATCGTTCAGATGCTGCAGTGCAGTAGAAGGCTGGGAAGCCGAGCGCGGGAAGGATGGGTTGCCGCCCGAGGCATCCAAGAAGGTAGTAATGTCTAATTCTGAGACCGGGGTGGCAGACTCCTCTCGAGAAAAAGGAAAACAAAGCTCATCAAATTGAGCATGACGACAAATGAAGGTCCGAGAAGAGACGGGATCAAAACATCGAAATCCCTTGTAAATGCTGCTATAACCCAGAAAAATACACGGACAATTACGAGGCTCCAGTTTGTTATCAGCATAATCCCAAAGGTATGGAAATACCCGACACCCAAAAGGCTTGAAGTTTATATAATTAGGGGCATAACCGAATAGCAACTCAAAAGGTGATGAATTTTGCAAAACGGAGGAAGGAAGCCGATTGATCACAAAAACAGCTGTAGCAAATGCCTCAAACCAGAGAGAAGCAGGTGCATGGGCATGAAATAGCATGGACAAACCAGTTTCAAATATGTGACGATGCTTACGCTCAGCTCGGCCATTCTGTTGCAGAGTGTAAGGGCAAGACAAACGATGAAGTATGCCATTAAGATTCATAAAATTCCGAACTTTAGCATTAACAAACTCAGTTCCCCCATCACTTTGAAAAATCTTGATTTTACGATCAAATTGATTGCAGACAAAGGTATGAAACTGAACCAAAATATCGTAGAATTCAGACTTAGCACGCAACGGATAAATCCAGCAAAATCGAGAATAATCATCAATAAATGCAACATAATAGCGGAAACCATCAGCAGTAGAAACGGGTGCAGGACCCCATAAATCACAATGAATTAAATCCAAAACACAATCAACACGTTTCTCATTCAACTGAAAAGATAATCTCTTGCTCTTAGCCAACTGACAAGAGGAGCATACACCCGGATTCGGTAAAACAGATGTAACAGATAAATGACCAAGTTTGTTCAATAAAGAAATAATAGAATGTGGGACATGCCCCAGGCGTAAATGCCATAAACTGAAACTAGCCTTCAATTCTTTATTCCGGACAGCAGCAACCAAAGCCGGAATCACTCGATCAAGTAAATATAAGCCTTTATCACACCTTCCCTGTGCCAGGATTTGCTTTGTCACTCGGTTTTGAATGGAAAAGAACTTATCAGAGAAGATCACATCAATAGGAAAATCGGATGTTAGTTTACTGATAGATAACATATTTTTAGTGATATGAGGAACCACTAAAACATCCAGCAATTGCACATCTGCAGATAATTTACTAGAACCAATATGAGAAATATTCAAAGCATTGCCATTACCAACAATGACTGACCCATTACCAGAATATGGCTAGTAAGTGTCCAATGCAGAAGGCTGATTTGTCATGTGAGCAGAGGCACCCGAATCAAGATACCAATCAGGAGCAGAGTCTAACACATTGCAGGAGGATGTGAATGCCTGGGCTAAGTGTGCTGAAGAGACAGGTTGACGAGCATTGAGGAATTGAGGACACTTATCCGCATAGTGCTCCCCACGACATATCTGACAACGAGGGATTCAACGCCACCCATTCGTAGAACCGGGAGACCCATTGGTGAAGCCAGAGTTGCCGTGCTGTCCACGGTTGCCAGAAAAGTTTCCACGATTGCCAGAGTACCCCGATTGCTGCCCAAATCCCGGTGAACCCTGGTGTCCACGGGAGTTGCCACCCGATGAAGATGAACGGCCCTGACCACGGCCCGAGGAACGATCAGCCGAGAATGCAGCCTGCGGAGGGGAATTTTCCATAGCACGAAGCATGGACTCGTACTGTTTGGCTTGGCTCAACAAATCACGAACGCCAGAATAGGAGTGAATGCCATTCGAGTATCCGCAAAGCTTGCAAATTGGACACCCAATCCACTCAAAAACCAATGACTCTTATCTGATTCAATACCAGGACAACCAATAGCATGCAATTGATCACATAACGACTTAAATTTCTTATCATACTCTTCAACCGGAGAATCACCCAGACGAAGAGAGAGCAATTCCTCGCGGAGTTGATGCTGGCGAGTTGCGGAGGAATAAACGCCCTCCAGAGTAGACCACATAGTGCACGATGTGGTGGATTCCAGAACTTCAGAGGCGGCGTCTTCGGATAGTGATGTGTAGACGACGCTAAGGAGCTTGCGGTCCTTAATTTTCCAGGCCAGATAGGCTGGATTGGGTGAAGCCACACCCTCAGCAGATGTGACAGTCGCAGGAGGAGAGGCGAGCGATCCGTCCAAGTAGCCGAGCAGGTCAAAACACTCGGTCATATGTATAATTTGCCGACGCCACAGAAGGTAATTCGAGGCGCCCAATTTGATTCCAACAACCATGTTGGTCATGGCGGTGACGGGAAGAGAATCGGTGGGAGGATTGGCCATGGCGAGATGAAAGAGAAGAGTCGCGATGGGAATCTGAGAGGGACGATCGAGAAATTCGGCGTGAGTGTGTAGCGGAAGAGTGAATCCCAGAGAGACCTGATGAAACGGAGCACCGGAGAGGACGATGCGAAGAAGTCGGAAGAAGAAGAAGGGGAGAGAAGATCGACGGCCGGTTGACTTGGGATTAGGTTAGGATCTTTTACTGACGGATGATACCATGTAAAGAAGATTAGAATATCACCGTTGAATTGGTGATAGGAGAAATCTGTTATTAATATAACGATTACAGGAATACAACAACTTTCGCAAGATACACGGGAGATTTACATGGAAAGAATATAAAATACATAAATACATGGTCAAAAGAATAATTTCTATTCTTTATCTCTAATACTTTGCAGCTCCTGGCATTGGCCTGCCAAACATTAGACCTTACTTATCATTGGGTTCTAATTCTTCTTCCTCACGGGACGGCGTCGTTTTCTCGGTAGCAAGAAGCCCAATTAATAATCGCCGCTTTTTTTTTTTATAGAAAGGGGCATTAATAATATACCATCTTATGCTACTCCTCTTGCCTCTCAACGTGATTGGTTCAGAAAATACTTAGCATCAGTTTCCTCAAATCCTACAGGTCAATTTTATTTACCTTGCCTCAAAATTACGTATTTACCCTTCAACTAATTAATGGTTAATTTGATATTTAACTAACTCTGGTGAACTAATAATTAATTAGAGGTAAGGAATAGGGTTGCAAACTCTGTCATATCGTTCGTGTACGCCGAATGCCTTGACTTCGCGTATGCATTACTCCACGGCAAATCCGTTCAACAAGTCACAACTTACCTGCCAGCTATAGTACAAGCTATAATCGACGCCGCCAAAGTAATTATTTCTCATTCATTATTAAGCATTCATGATCATCGTTATTATGAGATATGAGAATCCTCGTTTGTTGAGTTGAGCCTTCGATTTTTGTGGTAGGCTGATCGATATTTGTTGTTATTGCAATTAGAATTCCTTTTTACTATTAAAAAAAAAAGTCATATCCATCACATAATTTATTACTAAATTTTTCGAAATAGTCCCACAATTTTTACTTTTTCAATTTATTCAAATATATTTTCAAATCGTATCACTTTAGTCTCAAATCGCTGGATAACACTAAAACAACATAGTTTTTACCATCTGGTGTCGGCCAATTCCGCCAGAATAATTAAGCATGTGACTGACACATGCTAAAAATGACGTTTGCTTTAATGTTTTTCCAGCAATTTGAGACTGAAAGGAAACAATTTGAATACATACATATAGGGGTGAAAATTTTATCGAAAATACCGGTATACCGGCTTACCATATAGGAAATATACCGAATTTATCGGAATTTTTGGTATACCTGAATTTTCGGTACGGTAACGGTATAAATTTTCAAAAGTCCTGGTATATCGGTATACCGGATATATACACCGGTATACCGATACATTGGATATATACCGTACCATATTTAGAAATATATATAATCTATTTTTTTAATTTAATTAATACATTGGATATATACCTTACATTTGATATTTATCCTTTTACTTTGAATTATCTATGTAAGTTTCCTAATTCAAGCTGAAAATTGAAATTCGTAGAACTTTTTTGAGTGTTCTCACAGTTAAAAAAATCAGTCTTTAAGGAAGATATATGTTGTTAAGAGATTATTATTCATAAAATATAGATTTTTTATATAAATAATCTAGGTATGAACGGTATACCATTAATTCGGTATGAAACGGTATACCGTTAATTCGGTATGTACCGAAAATTTGGGTACGGTACGGTATACCGAAATTTCGGTACGGTATACGGGATGTGATTTTAGCATACCAAAAATTACGGTATAACTTCGGTATATCGTAATTTTCGGTAGGGTATGGTATGAATTTTCATATACCGTAAATTACAGTACGGTATACGATATGACTGATACGGTATGGTATGCCACCCTATATACATATGTAATTAGATTGGAAAAAAAGTAAAAGTTATATGACGAATTTAGTTTTAATTCCTATTAATATTCTTTTTTTAAATCATCTTGATTCAACTCAGACAGTTATCAAGATGGGCGCGAGACGAGTGGTAATTTCTGGAGGTGGTGCTCTTGGATTGGATGCTACCCTTACATCCTAACAGCCTTACCTAGTTCTAACACGTCAGCCTACGATACAGTAGGATGCTTGAAGAGTGTCAACAATTGTCATGTCCTATAACACTATTCTCCAACAAGCAATCAACAATCTTAAAACCCAGTTCCCCAATGTCACCATAATATTTCTCGATGATTTACAACTCGGCACAACTGTGATTACTCAGATGATCGCTTCGGGCAAGTCTCCTTCCCTTAATTTAGACAAATTCTTGTATACACCAATTGCACCGTGTAACTTGTATATTTCCTTTAATAGTATTAGTTGTGATAGTATTAAGGATAATTAATTTATTAAATTAATTATCCTTAATAACAAGTACGGTCTAGTGTTTAGCAGGCCGATACCATTGGCTGAAAGACAATAATTAATTTATATAATATCTATAAGGATTTAGATTAATTTGTAAATACAAATATATATATATATATATATAAATGTACATATATAATATGAAATAATGATATGGAGCGGAATTATTTAGGGATCTAAACTTAGGGGTTTAAAGAGCATATGTTCATATTTTTGTAAATATAGGACATTAATTTTTATTATTTTTACAGGAATACAGTCCAATACTTTTGTTTTGGAAAATGTTGCCAAATTTTTGGGTCCAAATTTTTTCAAAATTAATTTTTTACAGACCTAAATGATTTTTTTATTTTTTACCATCCTAATTTGCGCCAAAATAAAATAAAATTAATATCATATATTGTCAAAAATGTAAATTTATGGTCCTTACAATGCCACCCACCTAAATTACGGTGGTTAAAAAAAGTTATTCCCAATATGGTGTCTCATGGAGTCATGATATTTTTTTATGGAGCCGAACACTTGCATTAAATTAATACTTGCACACTATTGTTGGAAATATTAAAAATTCAATAGTCAAAATAAAACAAGGAAAAGATAAAAACGAAGATCAAAAGAAAACCATTTGAGGCGTGCTTAAAATGCACTATCCTTAAGGATTTACACTTAGCAATCCGCATGATTCAACAAGTCTTTTAGGATAAACCTAAGATCAGGAGCAAACAAAATATCTAACCCGTGAAAATATTGTGTCTCTCACCTCTTTAATTCATGAAAAATATATCAGTATATATAGATACACAATGACTGATATTTCACTAGAAGAAAGACTAATTCAATTGCTAAAAATTAGCAACAACAAGAATAAGGTGATAACAAGATTTGACCAAAAAAATAGGAGGAAATATGGATTAACCGATTTGACCGAGGAACTTGGTTGGAAAAAATAGACGTGAGCTTGTTTTTAAGATAAGCACGGTTATTTTCTTGAGAAGAAATAGGAGACAAAAAGTGGTGGATAAATTTTGAATAATTAATAATATTTTTGAAATATTTTTACAACAATAACATGGTACAAACAGTTTATGCAGATGTTATGCAGGTGATAAAGAGGTCATGAACTATTTAGTTTGGTATATATATGGAGCCAAAAATCAACTCAAGTTACTAGTAATTAATCTCAGGTCCATATTAAAAAAAAAATCAACTTGCTATTTTATATATATGGGAAAAATATTTTTAAGGACAGTAACATAGGGGGATTTTAATTTTACGAGCTTGAAAATGTAAGACAATATATTTTAAAACTTGTAATTATAGGACAATATGTTTTAAAATTTATAAAAATAGAACAATATGTTTTAAAAATTTGTAAATGTAGGACAATCGAGCTAGAACCTCACATGATATTTGAGCCCGGTTTGGGCTTATTTGGACTCAATTGTCCTATATTTGCAGATTTTAAAACATATTGTCCTATATTTACATATTTTAAAATATATTATCCTACATTTCCAAGTCAGTAAAATTATTGTCCTTAAAACATAATCCCCTAAAGTTATTGTCCTAGAAAAATGATTTTCCCCATATATATCATGACTAATAGTATATATGGAAGAATAGGATATGAAATTCAATATTAATTCCGTTACCAGCATAGTCAGCTTCAACACAACCATCAGACCAACGACAAGTAGGAATACCAGGAAAAGTTATACCATAAGGCGAACGCGAGGCCGGAAGAGAAGGCCCCCTCGGCAGAATTCGAATGGAGTTGCCAATGTCGCCGAATCCATCGCTGAACTCATAAAAGTATTGAAATGGGCATCTCGTGGTGTTTTGGGCAGAAGCTGCACCAGCAAAAATAAGGAAGATTAAGGTTATGATTTTCATTGATTGCAAGTAAAGAGAGAGAGATGAAGATGGGTGGTTATAATTAAGATGACTAAGTATTAGTATAACTATTAAGCTGACTTATATATATATATGATGCGTGTAATGGTGCCGATCATAAGAATTTTATGGTGTGATTTGTGAGTCAGATTTTCAAAAGTAGGGTCTATAATTCTTTTTGTCATATGAACTCAACTACTATATAATATATGAACAATTTGAAATTAAATAATTTATAATATTCTTAATTAAGTAATTTAATATGGCGACTGGTAGATGCTAATATCAACATTTTTTAAATTAAGACGTGTCAATAAGTAGGCTTGTATAAGTAGTTTTGATGCACCCTTTTACTTGAACCATTTTGGTCACAATGGTCCTATAACATATTCTATATACATTTGGGTTACAACTTTAATTGTCTTTTCTTTTTCTTTTTTTTTTTTTTAATTTTACATTTAAAAGTGTGCTTTGACGGGGTTGTGTTTAGTAAAATCAGAGTAATGTTACACTGAATGTTGTGATTCTCAAAGTAACATTCAAAAGACAGAAACAACGGAAGACTCAGAAACACAACACACGAAATTTAATAAGACTTTGCACAATCTATATCAATATAGATTTGTTTTATGAGGAGTGTTAGTCTCGGTGTTAGATAGTTTCACACTCATAGAATAGATCACCTTTGGCGGTGTATAGTTACACTTAAGCCTTTAGATCATATGCTTGATCTTGTTTCAAAAGGATCGATTTGTGAACCTCTTTGTATCCATTATTTTGATAAATAGTTACAACAAATCTAGCACCAGCTCGAGGTATTGTAAACCCTACAATTACTCTCTTATGGTAAAATAACTCCACAACAACGACCCTATCACTCTGGATGCACTCACGCACTCTACAGTTGATGTTTGGTTATTGTTTCGACTGAACAATACACGATATATAGTATTATTCGGCAATTGATGTGAACATCAAGGTCTTCTATTTATAGACTTTGTGTATGCCTTACTAGAGTCTCCTTGAAGGATCTAGAAACTCTTCAATCCACTCTTCCATGATCTTTGTAACTGCCACTTAGTGGGTCTTCTCCAATCTTCTGAAAACAGCAGCATTATCTAGTCCCTTCCACTCGATTCTTGAAGCTTGTGGAACCTTCTGGAATCTTGCAGAACAACCTAGATCGTCAACCTGCAGTCAACAACATCAAAGACAACATTGAACATAGAAGTGTTAAAGGTTATGAAGAAAGGACGAATACTGATGTTGTAACCAATGTTGTAACATCGGTGGCAACATCAAAAATCTCCCCCATTCGATCTTTCTGCTACAACACACCTGAAATACCAAATACATCAGGTACTGTGCATGATAGAGCTCATAATCATATCAGTTGCACTACTAAGTGTCAAACCATTTTATAGCTATCAAGAATCGAATCATCATCAAACAATTTCATTTGTTTGAGAAACTTCAGTCTACAGAAAACTTGTCAGAGTATAATGTAAAACATATCAGAGCATATGTGTATTACATTGAAACTCATCAGAGCAAGATGTAAGAACATATCAGAACAAAAGGAAAAATGGCACAAGTACAACATGTACCAATCCTTATACCTGCAGACAAAGTAGAACATATATTACTTTAACATATTTTCACCAATCATCAAGGTAAGACTATCAAAGCAATGAAAACAAGGATATCAGAGCTAGGATATAAGACATCTTAACCTAAAACATTAGAATATCAACATCAGAATATACTAATCATCAATATTCAAAACATCAGAATATCAGAGCAAGTCATAATACTCAAAACATAAACAAGTAAACCTATCAACTATTTGTTCAATAATTACATACCAAAATGAACATAGTTTAAGAAATAAACTTTTAAAACAAATAAGATCAAATGAATATGAAGGATAAACAAAGAGAGTGGAGGTGATGAAACTGATACATCAGCTGCAGCATCAACAAGGACTGCACATGCTCCCCCTCACTTTGTTCTCAGCTCCCCCATTCTTCATGATCTAAAACAAACTCCCCCATTCAACCATCATGGGAGATCACCATAGATTTCATCTATGATATCATCAATGTCAGCTTCTTCATTATCATCACCTTGGTCAACAGCTTGTTCAACCTGTACAACCGGAGGATCTGGCTCATTCTCTTCATGCACATCACCTGGAACAACCTCAGGGACATCTTCAAAGAAGAAGAATCTTCAGAACCGAGCATCGGTCTTTACTCCCCAGTGGAGCGTAAAGCAACCTCTCCCAAAAACTCTTCATAAGATTCAGCTCAGCAATCTGATCCTGCAAATTCTCAATTTGCTGAAGTATGAAATCCCTGTGAATGGTAACAGACTGAACTGAGAATTTCTCAAGTCAGTATCACCATCATTGTTTCCAGCATTTGGTGCAACATTCGGATTTTGAACAGCAGGTTCAACAACCTCATGCTCAGCTTCATCTCCCTCTACATTAGGCCTCTTGTATGGCAAGTCAAGGATTATGTTTCCTTTCAACAAGACTTTGGAAATTCCTAAGTCAGGAATCATTCCATCCAGACTTTCAACAGGTTCCCTAGCAATATCCAACCTGTCCAGCAGAGCAAAGATCATACAAGGATATGGTAAAACACTTTTCTTACCACCTGCACATTTCACAGCATTATCAAAGATTGTCCTCCCCAAATTGAAATTGTTCATGACCACTATCCTGTACATCAGAATAGCTTGAGCTCCAGTGATCTTGGTAGTGTTGGTAGTGGGCAACCAGTTGTACACAACAAATTTGTGAACAACTGAAAACAGACTTGTCAACTTGGATGACAACACCTTTGTTGTCCATCTTCTCACCAAACCACCAGTAATAGCAGCCACAATCTCATTCAAGGTAGGAACAACATCTTCCTCAACATCAAGGGTTCTCAAAAATACATTTATCACACCAGGATTAAAGCCTACATTCTGTCATCTAAACCTCACATTCCCATATCTCCTTGAATTTCTTCTTCCAGTTCCTTTCCTCAAATTGCAGTAAAACTCACATACCCAAGTATCAAAGAAAGGTGAAGCAAACTGTACAACATGCAAGAGATTCCTTTCCTCAAAAAATTGAATCAGATTTTGCCTATCAAATTCATAAACTCTCATTCTCCTTTCAGATAAAAAAGTCTCCTTCTCATCATAGCAAACTTAGGACTAGTAATACCGTGATAAGCATCATCACTATCATCATCATCATCAGGTTCAGAAGATGTATTACCTGAACTACTTGAGTCTGATTCATCAGGATCATCAGAGTCATCTGGTTCTCCTGATGATGTTGCAACACCTTGCTCAACATCTTCATCAACATCAGAGTCAGCAACAGGTTCATGCCTTCTCTTTGTTCTCAACTCAGTTCTAGCTTTTGCAGTAGCTTCAGGATCATTTCTGAATTTTGTCCTTCTTTCATTCCTTGCTAACAACTCAGCAATAGGAATGATTTCATCAGAACTTTCTGAATCAGCATGGGCATTATCAATTCCATCATCATCATCATTCTCAACATCAGCCGCAGGCCCAGATGCTTCACTTGGTTCTGTCTCCTCAGCAACTGATTTCTCACTCTCCTCATCAATAGATTTTTCAACAGAGTGTTCAATTTCCTCAGCCGACTTCTCACTCTGCTCAACCTTTTCTGAACTCTTTTCTGATTCAGATGAATCAGACACAACAATTGGCCTTGAGGCTTGACCCAAATCAGAAATCTTACCCCTCTTTGTCTCAGAGTAGTCCACTCTGGGCTTGTAGCGGTTCGACCTTCTCCTTGGTTTCACAGGGCTTCTCTTCCTCTTCGGCTTTTTGGAGGAAGGACCAGCAGCAACAATGTCAGCCTTAGCCTTCTCAACAGGCTCCCCCATGGAAGTATCTTCCATCTCAACATCAGCTTGAGCATCGGGTTGCGCGGGCTCGACATTTTCAGCCATCGGTTTCAAATTTTTTGCCCCAACAATGAAGTCATCTGGGAAAACACCACGAGGAGGGTTCGATGATGAAACATTCGAGAATGGTAGAATGTTCACCGGAAACTCTCCAAACATGATCATCGCAAGAATGTCAGAGCGTTGAAGCGAAATGATCTCCTTGCTCACATTCAACGGATGTTCGGTTTCAGGGAATGCAACCGAAATTGGTTCTGGATTCAACGGATTCTGGAGTGTTGGGTTAGATGATTCAACAGTAGGTGTGGAATTAGATGAATCGATCGAAGTCGCCATTGATGCAAGAAGGTTAAGTGGGCTCACGATTTTAGGGTTTTCAGAGGAAGGGTTTGAAGGCGTGTTTGGTGAGGTGTTTTGATTTCCATCCATTGTGCTATATATATACCAAAAAAAGTTAGTGACAAATAGAATTAAAAATTCAATTCTAACTAATACTTTATGATAAAACCAGTAATACCTCAACTTCTTCAAACTTTCGTACGCAAAACTCAAACAAGTTTTCAGTATACAAACCAACATTCATTCGAACCCTTAAATAGAAACCGAAATCAGCATGTTACAAGCCATGATCCCACGAAGTGAATGTTCTAGAAATGGAGATCATGGAGTGCAATGTGATGAAACCATCACTCCCACTACTTCCAATATCCAAAACCACACACGATTTCTGCCAAATTTTTCAAATAAAATGCCCGAAAAATAAAAACAGTGTAAAATACTGAAATTAAATAAAGTGTGCAAATTTTTTGTATTAAATAATTAATTTAATAAAAAATTCACAATTTAAATAATCATCCAAGTCAAATCCAGTCAAATCAAGTCAATGTTGCAAACAAGAACGACACACACACACTTCAACATTCATTTTGCCTGTTTTACACAACCAATGTTGCACTTTTCATCTTTTTATTTTCTTTTAATATACTTAACTCATATTGATCCACCTTTTGAAAAGAGAACATCGTAGTAGCGAACTCCGTGTCCCATAGTTACTCAGTGGATTATGAGCAAATTGATGTTATATCAATCACCTTTTGAAAAGAAGACATCGTAGTAGCGAACTCCGTGCTCCATAGTTACTCAGTGAGAGATTACATCCAATGTGTGTATCTTTTCTTTTCTTTTGTGCATTTAAGAAATGTGTGTCCAGAAAATCACAATGACTTGACTCAATAAGAATTTAACTCAAAATCATATCCAAACCATGAGAATCGATCAAATCAACCAAGTGCTACAAAAATCAAACCAGATGTTGCTTCAAATGTTGTAACATTTGTTGCAACATCCACCCTACATAACTCAGATAGTACACAAACCAAGAGATTTCCTCAAAAAGGAAAACCTCTCATGATAAAGGGCTTTTGTAAAAATTTCAGCAAGTTGATTATCAGTGGGAACATACTCTAACTTCACAATTTTCTTTTCTACAAGGTCTCTTATGAAATGATGTCTTATACTTATGTGCTTGGTAAGAGAATGTTGTATTGGGTTTTTAGAAATGTTAATAGCACTAGTATTATCACAAAACACAATTAGAATATCATTCTCAAGTCCATAGTCATCAAACATCTTTTTCAACCATAAAAGTTGTGTACAACAACTACCAACAGCAATGTACTCAGACTCTGCAGTAGATTGTGAAATACAATTTTGTTTCTTACTATGCCAGGACATCAAGTTGTTACCCATGTAAAAACATCCACCACTTGTGCTTTTCCTATCATCAATGTCCCCAGCCCAATCAACATCACTATACCTGGTCAGTACACTGCTTGTGTCCTTTGTATACCATATTCCAAGAGCTGTTGTTCCAGCAACATATCTGATAATCCTCTTCACATCATTCATGTGAGATTCCTTTTGATTATCTTGGTACCTTGCACAAACACAAACACTATACATAATGTCAGGTCTACTAGAGGTAAGATATAGAAGACTACCTATCATGGATCTGTACAATGTGTGATCAACATCTTGACCAACACTGTCTTCATTCAACTTCTGAGTTGATCCCATAGGTGTTTTCATATGCTTCGAATTTTTAAGACCAAATCTTTTAACCAGGTTCTTTGCATATTTGATTTGGCAAATGAAGATTCCATCATCTTTTTGCTTGATCTGCAGACCTAAAAAGTAATTCAAGTCTCCACCATGCTCATCTCAAATGTAGATGACATTGCTTCAACAAATTCATTCAGCATCTTGTCTGATGTTGCTCCAAATACTATGTCATCAACATATATTTGTGCAATCATCAACCCTTCATCAACCTTTTTAATAAACAAAGTCCTGTCTGCTTCTCTTCTAACAAAACCAAACTGCAAAAGAAAGTCATTCAATCTGCTATACCAAGCTCTAGGAGCTTGTTTCAAGCCATACAATGCTTTCTTAAGCTTATAAACATGATCATGACAGTGGGGATCTTCAAATCCTAAGGGCTCTTCAACAAGTATATCATTCAAAAAATGCAGCCTTTACATCCATTTAATGCAATTTGATATTGATAAAACATGCAATAGCTAACAACAGTCTAATAGATTCAATCCTAGCTACATGTGCAAATGTTTCATCAAAATCAATACCCCCAACTTGAGTGTATCCTTGGGCAACCAATCTAGCCTTATTCCTTAATATGTTTCCAGACTCATCAGTTTTGTTCTTAAAAATCCACTTGGTTCCAATGACATTAGTGTTACCAGGTTTTGGAATTAGTGTCCAAACATCATTCATTTCAAACTGATTAAGTTCATCATGCATAACATTTATCCAATTTTCATCATTTAAGGCTTCTTTGACATTTTTAGGCTCAATTACAGAATGATAACATTCATAATTAACCATGATGCATATAGAAGACATACAAACAAATCTCACCACATCTTTTGAGCCTACCCTTCTTCTGGTTTGTACTCCAACAGAAGAATCACCAATGATTTGGTTTGAAGGATGGCTTTTCATGATTCTGGAAGCAGGTACCTTGTCATGAGTGTATTGAGTATTGCTTTCTGAACTTTCTGTTTTTGGATTTTTAGAGAATGTTGTCCCAAATGCCGTGGCATTAAGTGTAACATCCTTTGAATTTCCAGAATTTCCAGTTCCAGCAGAAATCTCAATATGTTCAGACACATCTTCTTCAATACTTTTTCCTCCAAGACTTTCTATTTCCATATGACCCATAAGATCCATATGAAGCAACTCAAAACACCGTGTTGTCGAACAATGTGACAACATCTTGTGTGACACTCAGATCTATTTACCTTTCTGACAAGAACCACAAATCATGGTTTCTCCAATATTCAGCTTTGGTAAACCTCTTACAGCACCAATCTTCACAAGTTTCTGGATATTCCTGTAGTTAACATGTCCAAGACTTTGATGCCATAAAACTTCTTCAGCATTATTAGCAAGATTGCAAACATTGTTAGTTCCAATAAGATAACAATTATCAATTGACCTATTACCAGTCATAAGACACTCATTTTCATTATTCAGAACATATCAAGAATTCTTATCAAACTTGACATGCAAATTGTCATCACATAGTTGACTTATACTAATTAAATTAACAAGCAAACCTTCAACATGTAAGACATTAGACCGTTTAGGAAATCCTTCAACATTGAGAGTACATTTCCCAATAATTTTCCCTTTGGAACCACCACCATAAGTGACATTTCCTCCATCAAATTTCTCATAATCAGACAGAAAATTCACTTGACCAGTCATGTGCCTAGAACAACCACTATCAAAGTACCATAAACCAGACACAAATGCTTTTAGAGATGTATACACAACATTACAAGTCACATCTTGTTTACTGACACATTCAGTTTTAGCACATTGTGACTCAGAAACTTCAGGTTGTAACACCTTCATGTCCTCTTTCATTTTTTCACAATATGGACGAATATGACCATGACCAGAACAATAGTGACACACATATTTCTTTTTCTTCTTCTTAATGTGAGCTTTTGTTTCCACTGGAGTTTTGACATTTGTCTTTTCTCCAGCTTTAACAAATTTCACAGATTTAGAGCTTTTAGAAGTAGTGTCATAACCAAGACCAGTAGTATCAGATTTACCAACCATCAAAGCATCTTTCAACATTCCTGATCCTTTGGCATATTTCTTAAAACAAAAAGTTGAACTTTTCAATTCTTCCTTTAGTTTAGAAATTTCCAAATCCTTTCTTATTAAGACAACTTCAAGTTTGGTTAGTGAGTCTCTCAAGTCATAATTTTCCTTAGTCATAGACTTAAGAATCTGATTTTGAGATTCCCATTTATCAAACAAATCTTTACAACCTGATCCACATGATTCACTATTCATAGCAGATGTTCCTTTATCATCAATTAAACCATTAAAACATTTAACAACTTTTTCAGAACAATCTTCATCTAATGTTACTCCAGATTTGGTAACATCTGTTTCAACATTAGAATCAGAATAGTCCAGATCATCATCTAATGAATCTTCATAATCTACTATCATAGAATGCACGTTCTTCATTTTGTTCTTCATGCTCTTCATCAGATTCATCACTTAAAGTAGCATTGAAGCTCAATTTCAGTTTAAACAAGGTATTAGCATATTCATTCGCATAATGACCATACCCATGACATGCATTACATTGAACAGACTTTCTAGATTCAGGGTCAACTTTGTCATAACTGCCTTTGATTCCATTACCAATTTGCCTTGGTTGGAACGCATTACCTTTCTTTTCAAAAGTTTGTGGAGAGTTGTTGATCTGAATCTTTGGTTGAATGTTGCCTTTGATCTTGTTATTCCTCTTTTTCATAAGAGCTATGAATTGCCTTGTCATAAAAGCAATGTACTCTTCGGGGTTGGAACATATGTCAGCAACATCATCCTCTGAATCAGCTTCAGTAATAATAGGCACTTGCTCAACATTTGAAGATGTTTCACCTTTGAACACCACCACTTTCTTTGCATCAACTTTGTCATCCTTCTCAGTTGTATTCATCTCATACGCACATAGGATGCTGATCAGTTCATTTTGACTTATTGTATCTATATCCCTTGCCTCTTCAATTGCACAAATCTTTACATCGAAGCGCTTAGGTACAGTACGTAAAATCTTATGAACTAATCTCAGTAGCAGGTGATGAAGATGAAGATATTCAGGAAGACACATCTGTTCTGGAGGATACATCTGCTGCACAAAGGAACTCCCTAAAGGATCATCCAACAGATCTGATAATAGGAGATCTAACTAATAGAGTTCAGACTAGACATCAGCTTAGAGAGTGCAATGTATTGCTGTTATCTGTCTTTGAAGGAACCTCTAACTGTTGAAGAAGCTCTATCTGATGCAAGTTTGATTTTAGCTATGCAAGAATAATTAGAGCAGTTTGAAAGGAATCAAGTTTGGGAACTTGTAGATAGACCAACTCACCAAGATGTGATTGGAACTAAGTGGGTATTCAAGAACAAGAAGGATGAGCACAATGTAATAACCAGAAATAAGGCAAGACTTGTTGCTAAGGGCTATTCACAATAAGAAGGAATTGATTATGATGAAACCTTTGCACCAGTCGCTCGCCTGGAAGACATTCGGCTGTTTCTGGCCTATGCAGCTCATAGGGGATTTACTGTGTATCAAATGGACGTAAAGAGTGCATTCTTAAATGGGGTACTAGCTGAGGAAGTTTATGTTGAACAACCTCATGGCTTTGAAATGAGCAACCAAGTGTACCGTTTAAGAAAAGCTCTTTATGGAATGAAACAGGCTCCTAGAGCTTGGTATGATACACTATCCCAGTTCTTGATAGAGAATGGTTTCACCAAGGGCTTGATTGATAGGACCTTGTTCAGAATAGAAGATGGAGAAGACATTCTTATGGTTCAGATCTATGTGGACGACATTATATTTAGTTCTCCCAATCAGAAGCTATGTGAGAAATTTAGTAAGCTGATGCAAGGGAAATTTGAGATGTCCATGATGGGTCAGATGAGCTACTTTCTAGGTCTTCAAGTCAAGCAGACTCAAACTGGGATATTCATTTGCCAGGCAAAGTATACAAGGAATTTGTTGGCTAAGTATGGAGTTCAGAATTGCAAAGAAGCCAGGATTCCAATGATGACTGCATTTAAGATGGACCCATATGAAGGTGGTAAGAAAACTAATTAGAAAGAGTATAGGGCTTTGATTGGATCATTATTATACCTGACTGCTAGCAGACCAGACATAACTTTTGCAGTAGGTGTATGTGCCAGATTTCAGGCTAATCCCAAACAAAGCCACCTAGAAGCAGCTAAGGGGATTCTTGAGTATCTGAAGGGTACTGTAAACTTAGGTTTATGGTATCCAGCAGATGATATTCTAGAGCTTAGTGGGTACTCTGATTCTAAGTATGGAGGATGTAGTTGATAGGAAATCTACATCAGGTACTTGTCAGTTTTTGGGAAGCAAGCTGGTCTCGTGGTTTTCTAAGAAGCAAATGTTGCCACATCTGCTACTGAAGCAGAATATATGGCTACTGGTAGCTGTTGCTCCCAACTGCTCTGGCTTTGTCAGTAGCTGAGGGACTACAACATAATTGCTACCAATGTGCCTATCTTCTGTGACAGTAATAGTGCGATTGCTATCACTCAGAACCTAGTTCTGCACACAAGATGCAAGCATGTGGACATCAGACACCACTTTATCCGAGATCATGCAGAAAAGAATAACATCATAATGGAAAAGATCCATACTGATAAGCAAAGAGCTGATATCTTAACGAAGCCCCTAGCTGAAGTCAGATTCATGGAATTATGTAATGAGCTGGGACTACTGGACTTAGGAGATGAAGCACCAGAGTATTTTGGTGGCTTGATCTCAAATACCAGTTGGTTAAGAAACTGACAGAAGAAAGAAGGTCAGATGAAGGGGGGACTTCATCTGATCTGAAGGATCAGTTGAAGACTGATCAGGTACGAAGAACAGTTAAAGAAGGAATTTCAACTGATGAGAGTAGTACAAAAGAAGATTAATCTGCTATGACTACTTTGTTGGGAAATATTACCAAGGGATAGGCAGAATTTAAGATCAACAGATCAGCTGAACAGTTGTCATGAGGAATTGACTGATTACAATATCAGTCAATCAGATACGCATTTCTTTTTTGTTGCTATTTATCTTTGATCTTATCTGGTTTTACTATACTCAAGTACATATGACGCACGTCCTATAAAACATTAAATGCGGACGTGGGGAACATGTATTAAATAAATTTGTTATCTGCGCTTTTAAAATCCAAAAGCTGCCGGTTTAAAATCCCTGACCGCACGATTTGCTTTAAAATAAACCGCTTAATCGTGAACGCTCATTTTGGCTAATCGATTGAACTCCTGCATCGATTTTCCAAACCCACTTTCCCTCCAAATTTCTATATAAGGAAGAAAATCCTTCAAAATACACTCTTCCTAGCCCTAAATTTCTCAAAGCACTCAAAGTGACAAACGATTTACTTTCAAGCGATTTTTGGAGCATTTCCCGTAAACCAAAGTCTTTCTAACCAGAATCCCTTTCGAAAATTTTATGGTAATTTGCTTACGGTTTATAACACTTGTTTTCATGTATTTTGAATTATAAAATGCTTTATGAAATATGTGTTTGTTTGAAAAGGTTATTAACTCTTGTCTATGATCCCTGTTCTTAATCATGAATGTTCATAAGTGCTTAAAATTTTGCATTTCTGTAGATGGCTACACACGGTATGGGAAAAATTATGTGTAACTATGCGGCACTTGTTCAACAAGTTGTAGAGGATCGATATGTGACCTTTGGGGTAACTCGAGACCCAGAATCACAAGAAGTGGAGCAGATCTTGAGGGAAAACAATCTTGACCACTATTGTTCACGACAAGGAAATCCCGTGATGCAATACGAAACCCTGAGTTTCTTCGCAATCTAGAAATCACAAAACCAGGAGATGAGCTCAAGTCGACGGTGAATGGGGAAGATGTCGTCGTTTCAAATGTTGATCTAATCAGATTGTTTGCACCTCCCAGAGGAAAGATTTTGCCTGCTCACTACCGAGACGATGATGATGAGAAAATTCGTGAAGAACTCTTCCGAGAAGCTGATAAACACCATACTTCTGGGTTTGTAAAACCCATGCTCAAGAGGAAATATCGGCTGCTCTTTGATATACTCTCAAAGACGATCCTTGGAATCTCCTTCAGTTATGACGAAATGATATCTGTCAAACTGCACTACTTGGCCGCTTTAGTTGATAGAGCCCAAAATATCAACTGGTTGGGAACACTGAAAGCTGTACTCGTTCAAGAGTATCAGAAATTTGGGATCAATGAAAAGAGAGAGGTCTATCTGAAGAAGAGGATTGGGAACTTGAATAAGGTTGCTGTGATACTGAGGGATAAGCTACCAGAAATGGAATGGGATGAAAATGGTCTGAAGTACTACAAGGCATTTCTGACAACATCAGTTTGGATCTTCGGTCCGTCAGATGAGGACCCTCAGGCAACCACAAAGAAGAAGAGGAAAGCAGCAGCTGGTCCGGAAGAGGCAGCCCAGCCTGCATCCGCCAAAAAGAAGAAAGCCAAAGATGGCGGCTCGGGTGTAAGAGAAAAGAAGTACAAGCAGACTCCAATGACTCTGTTCTTAGAGGGAGGAGCAGAGGAGGAGGAAATCGGTACCGAGAAGGAATCTGCTAAAAGCAAAGTAGAAAGCAAATCAGTTGGTTCTAGCAAGAAACGATCTGACACATCTGGGAAACAAAAGTCCCAAGCTGCTAGTTCTCCAGATCAACCTGAGGAAGGACAAGCTGGTGGTGAACTGATTAGGTCCCCTTCTCCTTCTCCTCAATCAAGAGCTCAATCACCAGATCGATCAAAAGAGAAGGAGCTTAAACAAATGGAAATCTCCCCTTCTTCGTCAATGGAAGAAGGTTTAGCTAGAGAACAAGAGAAGGAAAAGGAGAAAGGTGAAAGGCAGGAGACTGAACATCCTGAGAAGGAACCACAACAGGTGGTGTTAGAAGCAGAACCTCCACAAGAACCTGCAAAAGGTAAATATGATATTATGGAAACTGATCAACCCTCATCTTTAGTTGACAAGTATGTGTCCAGGGTAGATAAAACAGTTTCTGGTCACATGATCAGACTGCGCATCGACGAAGATGAGGTTGTGGAGATTCTGGCTTGGAGAGATCTGCGTTTGAAGACCTTCACTGACTTCATCATCATTATGGAGCAGAATGGTGGAGCTAATGAGTTTGCTGATTTTGACTTCGACATGAAGAAAGCAGCCGGAGTAAACTCACCAATTGCTCTACTGTCTGCTGATGCGGTCAAAAAGCTAATCTACCAGAAATTGGGAAAGACGATAAATGAAGCAGTCAAGGAAGAAGAACCACAGAAGGAGTTGGAAATTACCGATGAAGGTGGAGCTGGTGTTTCAGCACGTGACCAACCACTGGAGGCATACATGACTAAGGCAACTGTTGGACCTACTCAAGTTCCAACAGGTCAGGCCATCCTATTGATTCCTGCAACTCATGTAACGACTAATCAACTCAAAGACATCAGGTCATGCTTTAAGGATCTACTGCAACAGGAAGTTGAAAGCGTTCTGGTGAACTCCATCAGTAACACAATTACAGAACATCGCCAGACGTCAGTCAAGGTAATGGAGGAGCAACTACAGCTTATGACTTCCTAGTTAAACGAGCTGAAAGAAAAATTTGCCAAGGATGTTAAGCTGATCACACATGATTTCACAAAAACTGTGGATGATAATCTGGCTAAAATTTCTAACCTGGAGGTCTCTCTACTGGTGGCACTGGACAAGCTAAAAGCAAATGAGGAAAAGCTTGACAAATTGTTCTTCACATTTTCTAATGCCATAGAGACTGCTAAGGCCGAGCTCGTAAACAAAGTGAAGGACTTATTTGTTCAAGCTCAAGGGCTATCTGCCAAGGATCTTAATCAAGCTCTTGCCGTCAGTTTTGGCTCCCTGACTTCCCGCATTACAGCCTTGTTTGATCAAACCAAAAAGGGGGAAGGACATGTTGAGAAACCAACTGGCCTGATCAGGACGACTGAAGAACTCATTCAGACTGTTCAGTCACATGGTCAGAGGCTTGAAATTCTGGATGAGATGGCAGTTGAAGTTAGGGCAAGACTTGAAAGGGCTAAACTAAAAGGGAAAGGAACTGGTCCCTCGCACTCTGCACTTCTACCTCCCCATGCTCATGTTGGGATTATACTGGAAAGTACGCTTTTACTTTGTATAATCAAAACTGAATTTCAGACTTATTTACTGAAATAAATTGTTTATCACTGATGCTTTAAATATCATCGAATGTTACATATATTTATTACATAACTGTTCATTAAATAGTACATGTTACGTTGTAGTTAATTTAGTGATACCAGATCATAGAAGATTAAATTAACAGTCCCTTGTAACTAAAAGTACACCATTCACGACCTAGATGGAAATGAACAATCCATCGTGAAAGGTTGAAGTGTAAGGCTCGTATTGGCTTGTCTTGACCAAGAGATTACACTAGTGCATGACTGATGCACTGAATATGACCTACATGTGGACAAATTCTTCAGAACTGAACAAGGAAGAATTAGACCTCAGTGGTTCGTTATTTCTTAATCTTCGTTCCTTAAATAGGATCACGTGTGGTTGGTAACTATTGCTTTGACTTATCATGGGTAGAGAATCAACGAGATTCAATACTTTTTATCTTGGGCAATATTATTGGTCACATGTGATTGCTAAGATTTAATACGGAGAATCGTGTGCAAGTACGCTTGTTCGATATGCCCCCTTGGGAGGTTCATAAGCTTTATCATACCAAATCTTGCAAGTGGAACTAGTTTCCGGTATGGATAATAATGTTGAACCTTTCCTTAACCAAGGACAAAAGATATTAATTAATAGAAAGTTATTTCAGTGGCTTGAATTAATTAATGGGCTCGATAATCTTAAACATGGGAA
Source organism: Stenogyne calaminthoides (assembly GCA_037126765.1). Lineage (NCBI taxonomy): Eukaryota > Viridiplantae > Streptophyta > Magnoliopsida > Lamiales > Lamiaceae > Stenogyne > Stenogyne calaminthoides. Next base: position 24,860,649 of record JBBCBC010000022.1, on the reverse strand, counting down.
ATAATAACCGGAAGCCATATTGACTGTAATATGGGTTAAGATGGATAGTGCAATATTAATTATGTAGTGGAATTAATTAATATTTATGGACTTGAATTATATTGTGGCTCAATATTAATAATTCAAGATCCATTGTAAGGTCCAATCTTAATTCTCCTAAAGGCTCCCAAAGTAGCCCAACATATAGTCCAATAACTGAAAAAAAAAGTGTTTAAAATAAAATAAATATTGTTGCCTTATTTTTCCATGAAATTCGAAATTTATGGATAAAAATGAGAGAAAGATTTTCTTTGAATTTTGTTATGGAATGAAGATATGTATTCTTGGAATACAAGATTATCTCATTAAATTCAAGAAATCTCCCACTTGGTTATCCATAGGGAAATTTTCGAAAATTTTGATAATTAAGTTGAAAGAAAGATTGTCTTGATTTTCTTGAAAAGATATTATGGAAGATATGTATTTCTTGAAATACAAGAATATCTCATAAATTCAAGAAGATCCAAATCTTGGATTCTTGCCCTATAATTTTCGAAATTAATTCATAACAAAGAGTAGGTGGGATTTTGTGGAATATTATAATTATGGGAAAAAGAATATAGGAGATATATTCAAGATTTCTTGGAGATCAAGAAAAGATTTTCCCACATTGTTTTTGCCCTAAAAATTCGACCACCTCCACTCTATAAATAGGGGATGATTCTTTCATTCCCAAGTACAATTCCATGTGCTGGAAAAATTAGTAAATCCACAAAGGTGGTGCAACATAATTTATTTTCCTTTTGTTAATTGTTCGCAAGCGTCCTACCACCGGATAGTCGAGCAAGGATTAAGGGAATACTTGGGAAGTTCTTTTGGTGTGTCTAATAAACAAAGCCATTGTCGTCCCAAGAGATACGTTCACGTAAACTCGTAGAATTCCGCATGCGTAGGATTTACGTGAATTAATTATATGCATGATTTGTTGTTGGATTATTATTTGAATTAATATAGGATTAATTCATGCTAGTAATAATTATAAGAATTAAATTTGTATTTAAATATTCATCCCGAATAGATCCGTGCAACTTATTCCCCAACAACTCAATCTACTCAGAGAGTAACTCGAAGTGCATCAGCTGCACAGGTAGAAGCTGACAGAAGACTGGTTGCAAGACTGACAGAAGGACATCTAGAAGTAGAAGCTAGACTGAATGAAGAAGAAAGAAGGCAAGAGAAGCTAGTTGATTCTGAAAGCCTGAAAAAGAAGTACTCTGCCAGATTGAAGAAAGGGCTAATTGGCAAAGATGTGGTAGAACCACTGATCCCGGCGCAGATTGGAGACATCATTCTGAAAGATGAGAGGAAAGAGGGAAGGATGATGGCCTGGACAAAGATTCGAGATGAATGGCTACTGGATGCTTATATTCTGAATATTGTGTCAACTGAAGAGTCTCCAGATGAGGAGTTCTTGAACTGGATGGAGAATAAGCATCCAGAATTTCTGAAAGAAGCCCAGAAAGATGCTAAGAGCATACATGCCAAGATCACACATCCTCCTTATGATGTGTTGGACTACACTAAGAAGACAGACAGATCGTTTGACAGATTGACATTTGAGAGATTCTACTACGAACTGCTGGGCAAAGCAGTTATTTATGATCCGGGCCAAGCATCTGATGTCAAATGGAAGCTGTACAGGATCTTCAATGTTCCTCAAAGCCTGAGAGAGATGCCAGAAGGATATAAGCCCAAAGACTGATGACCAGAAGACCAAAGGATCAGTTTCTGTCTTGTTTTTCAATGTACTGTGTAATTGTTATATCTAAATGAAAAACATTACCTTTTCTGATCCTAAGACAATCTCTCACTGTCTTCTGATTATCTGTCTTTACGTGCTTTATACTTATCAACTGATGTTGGTTTCTCATATGTTTTGATTTTATCAAAAAGGGGGGAAATTGTTGGGAAATTTATTAAGTTTTGATAAAAGTTCCAAAACAGATGTAATAGGATCAGTCAGAAAATGTTAGCTGACTAATGATTTAGCTTGAGAACTAAGTTGACCAGTTTTATAATAATTGTATAAAACAACTGATGTAAAGATAGAATGGATCACACATTGAGGGGGAACCCAATGTATGTCTTGAAGATTAGAAGTAAAGATCAGAAGCGAAGATTAGAAGATCAGAACCTATATGAAGCCATGAAGAAGATATCAAGACTGAAGACCAAATCGAAGTACATCAGATGAAGTCAGTAAGTTGAGCTAAGACAACTTACAGATAAGGACTTCAAGTAGGGCAGATCAGGTTATCCGATCTGTTCAGTTCCTAGAAAGGTTTAACTCAGGAAGTTACAACCTACATCAAATAAATCGATCAGACAACAAGCATTTAGATCTATCAAGACCAGCACTCTTGGTACTTGGTAACAAATGAGAGATTGACACGTTTATACGGAATTGATAGGATTCAGGGTTGAAGGCTTAAAGTTCAATGACTAGAAAGGACAAAGTTGCACGCTTTCGGCCATGTCGGCTCTGATGAAAATCATGTCAACTCTGCAAACCTACCTAAAATTGACCAAAATTCGAATTGCTTTCCAACGGTTAGTTCGATTTCGTGCCTATAAATAAGGGATCAAACCTTCTTAGTAAGGCTACGGAAATTATCTACAAGCAAAAGCTCTCAAGATTTCCGCACGAAAAACACAATCTCAAGATGAATTCTTAAAGTGTTCATCCCTTAGTTCTTAGCAGAATACTTATCCTCTAGCTTTAGGCTACTTAGAAGATATGATAGTATTCCAGTTGGAACAAAACAAATCTTATACCCAAACACTGTTAGGTTAAGATTGTTATAGCATGATTTCTATCTAGGGTTTCTGTTGGGGAATAAGTTGCACAGATCAATTCGGGGTGAATATTTAAATACAAATTTAATTCTTATAATTATTACTAGCATGAATTAATCCTATATTAATTCAAATAATAATCCAAACAACATATCATGCATATAATAATTCACATAAAACCTACGCATGCGGAATTCTACGAGTTTTACGTGAACGTACCTCTTGGGATGACAGTGATCTGACAGATTAGACTAAACAAAAGAACTTCCCAAGTATTCCCTTAGCCCTCGTTCGACTATCCGGTGGAAGGATTCTTGTGAACGATTTAACAAAAGGAAAATAAAATATGTTGCACCACCTTTGTGGATTTACTAATTTTTCCAGCACATGGAATTGTACTTGGGAATGAAAGAATCATCCCCTATTTATAGAGACCAGGTGGTCGAATTTTGTGCCCTAAAATAATGTGGGAAAATCTTTTCTTGATCTCCAAGAAATCCTGAATATATCTCCTATATTCTTTCTCCCATAATTATAATATTCCACAAAATCTCATCTTCTCTATTTGCTATGGAATTTTCGAAAATATGATGATCAAGATTCCAAGATTTGGATCTTCTTGAATTTATGAGATATTCTTGTATTTCAAGAAATACATATCTTCCATAATATCTTTTCAAGAAAATCAAGAAAATCTTTCTTGCTCACTATTTTCAAATATTTCGAAAATCTTAATATAGATGACCAAGTGGGAGATTTCTTGAATTTAATGAGATAATCTTGCATTCCAAGAATACATATCTTCATTCCATAACAAAATTCAAAGAAAATCTTTCTCCCAACTTATCTATAAATTTCGAAATTAACTTGGAAAAATAAGCAACAATATTTATTTTATTTTAATCACCTTTTCAGTTATTGGACTATATGTTGGGCTACTCAGGGGGTCTTTAGGAGAATTAAGATTGGACCTTCTAATGGACCTTGAATATCTAATATTGAGCCACAATATTATTCAAGCCCATAAATATTAATTAATCCCACTACATAATTAATATTGCACTATCCATCTTAACCCATATTACAGTCAATATGGCTCCCGGTTATTATTTCCCGTGTTTAAGATTATCTAGCCCATTAATTAATTTAAGCCACTGAAATAGCTTTCCGTTAATTAATATCTTTTGTCCTTGGTCAAGGAACGGTTCAACATTATTATCCATACCGGAAAATAATTCCACTAGCAAGATTTGGTTTGATAAAGCTTATGAACCTCCCAAGGGGGCAAATCGAACAAGCGTACTTGCACACGATTCTTCGTATTAAATCTTAGCAATCACATGTGACTAATAATATTGCCCAAGAAAAAAAGTATTGAATCTTGTTGATTCGCTACCCATGATAAGTCAAAGCAATAGTTACCAATCACACATGATCCTATTTAAGGAACGAAGATTAAGAAATAACGAACCACTGAGGTCTAATTCTTCCTTGTTCAGTTCTGGAGAATTTATCCTCTTGTAGGTCCTATTCAGTACATCAGTCATGCACTAGTGTAATCTCTTGGTCAAGACAAGCCAATCTGAGCCTTACACTTCAACCTTTCGTGATGGGTTGTTCATTTCCATCTAGGTCGTGAATGGCGTACTTTTAGTTACAAGGGACAGTTAATTTAATCTTCTGTGATCTGGTATCACTAAATTAACTACAATGTAACACGTACGAATTATTGAACAATTATGCAGTAAATATATGTAACATTCGATAATATTTAACGCATCAGTGATAAACAATTTATTTTAGTAAATAAGTTCGAAATTCCGTTTTGATTATACAAAGTAAAAAACATACTTTCTAGTATAATCCCAACAATCTCCCACTTATACTCAAAGTCTGCTTTTAAGTATACTACAACATGTCTCGTGTAGTCTGTGACATCTAATGTCACCTACACTAACCTAAAAATTTCTCCCACTTATACTCAAAAAGCAGTTAGCAACGGTCTTGACACCCATTCCTTCCACATGTCTCTCGAATGTATTCAGAGGCAGACTCTTTGTGAATGGATCTGGTTAGGTTGTCCTCGACGCTATCTTTGCCACATCTATATCTCCTCTCTTAACGATATCTCGTATAAGATGGTATTTCCTTTCTATGTGTTTCGGTGGCTTTGTGGGCTCTTGGTTCCCTTGAATTTGCAAATCGCTCCCAAGATTGTCACAATAAAAAGTGATTCTCCGGCAAATTCGAACCACATCTAAGTCCACTAGGAAGTGCTTGAGCTAAACCGCTTTTTTCATTTGCCTCATAGTAGCTACATATTCGGCTTCCATGGTAGAATCTGCGACGATTTTTCGCTTGACGCTTCTCCATGTCACGGCTCCTCCCCATGCAAAACACACTACCGGGGGTAGATTTTTAGATCTATGTCGATTGGAAATCCGAGTCCGTGTGTGGCCGAAGCGGGGGATTGGACCATCCGGTGATAAACCAACATTCTATCCCGAGTTCTTTTCGGATACTTGGAATATTTTTTAATCGCCATTCCAATGCTCTTTCCCGGGGTTACTTTGATATCTTGCTACCATGCCTACGGCAAAGCAGATATCCGGTCTCGTGCACAACATTGCATACATGAGGCTTCCGACAGCCGAAGCATAAGGAATGCCTTTCATGTCATCTATCTCCTTTTGCGTCTTATGGGACATTTTCTTAGATAGATGGATTCCATGCCTGAAAGGTACGAAGCCTTTCTTGGAATCTTGCATGCTGAAGCGTTTCAAGACAGTGTCTATATATGAAGCTTGCGATAAGCCGATCATCCTTTTCTTGCGATCTCGAGTGATCTTGATCCCAAGGATGTGTCCGGCTTCCCCTAAGTCTTTCATATCAAACTGTTTTGAAAGCCATGCCCTTACGTCTGATAATACCTTCACATCGTTCCCGATGATCAGAATATCATCTACGTATAGTACTAAGAATACCAATCCAGTTTCGACATGCTTTTTGTATACACAACTTTCAAACTTGTTTTGATCGAACCCATAAGACTTTATAACCTGATCAAAACATTGGTTTCAAGCTCTGGATGCCTGTTTGATTCCGTAAATGGACTTCTTGAGCTTACAAACTAGGTGTTCTTGGCCTTTTTCAATGAAGCCTTGGGGTTGGTGCATATAGATCTCTTCATCAAGACTTCCGTTAAGGAAAGGTGTCTTGACATCCATTTGCCAGATTTCAAAGTCGAAATGCGCAGCAATCGATAAGAGAATACAGATAGACTTGAGCATGGCTACTGGCTAAAAAGTTTCCTCATAATCGATCCCTTCTTTCTGAGTATAGCCTTTCACCAGTAGTCTTGCTTTAAAGGTTTCAACCTTCCCGTCCGGTCCTCTTTTTCTCTTATATACCCACTTGCATCCAATGGGTTTGACCCCATTAAGTGGTTCGACTAGCTCCCACACTCTGTTATGAAACATTGAACCCATTTCGGCTTTCATTGCTGTTTGCCAAGAACCTGGATCCTTATCTTGGAGTGCCTCGTCATATGTCCATGGGTCTGATTCGTCTTGTCCGGGAATCAAGTCCGAGGACTCTCCTATTTCCATGAATCTCTCGGGCTGTCTTACAACCCTCCCACTACGACGAGTCTCCGGTTGTGAAAGCATGTCGTTTGGTATATCGTCTAGTACAGTTGGCATTGAGGTCTGCCCTCTAAGCTCATTTAAGGTAATCTCAGTTCTGGGTCTTCTTGCATTCATATAGTCTTCTTCCAAAAATCTAAAGTGGGTGCTTATGACCACCTTTTGATCTTCGGGACCATAGAACATACACCCTTTTGTTCCCTTGGGGTATCCTACAAACAACCTTAATTCTGATTGAGGGTCCAACTTACCGGCTTCCTTGTCCAACACGTAGGTCGGACACCCCCAAATTCTCATGTGTCTCATACTAGGCTTGAGCCCGGTTCACAATTCTTTGGGAGTTTTGGGAACCGATTTGGATGGAACCAAGTTCAGAATATAAGCTGTTGTTTCCAAAGCATGACCCCATAATGACTTGGGCAGATCCGCATAACTCATCATAGATCTAACCATTTCCAAAAGAGTTCTGTTTCTTCGCTCTGCAACCCCGTTTTGTTGAGGGGTTCCGGGTGCAGTGAGCTGGGATGCAATCCCTTCATCAAATAAGTAGTTCAAAAACTCATCGCTGAGGTATTCTCCTCCACGATCAGATCGTAGAGACTTGATACGTTTTTCCTTATGATTCTCTGCTTGAGCCTTAAATTCCTTGAATTTCTCGAAGGTCTCATATTTATGCTTCATAAGGAAAATGTAACCGTACCTTGAGTAATCATCAATAAAAGTGACAAAATACTCATAACCTCCTCTTGCTTTGGTTGACATTGGACCACATACATCTGTGTGAACGATCTCTAACACTTCTTTGGCCCTATTCCCCTTGGCTCCAAATGCCCTCTTGGTCATTTTACCCTCCAAACATGATTCGCAGGTAGGAATTGGTTCAACTTGGAGAAGCTCTAGTGAACCATCTTTTACCAACCTTTGGATCCTCTTTGGATTTATATGACCCAATCTTAGATGCCAAAGAAGTGTCTCGTTCACGTCTGATGAACGTTTTCTTTTCTCGGAAACAATTGATGTGTTATAGGATGCATTTCGTGAGTGGTGTGCACAGTTAATTGTATAGAGATTATTCGATAACGTTCCATGATAGATAAATTTATCAAAAAGAGAAATGGTAACAACTTTATTAAAAGTAACCGAATATCCATCATAAAAAAGTTTAGAAACTGAAATCAAATTCTTTCTAAAATCTGGAACGTAAAGAACATCTCTTAAAATTAAAACTCTGTCTTCAAAAGACAGGTGCACTTCTCCCACTGCTTCAGTTGCCACTCTCCTAGCATCGCCCAGTGTGATGAGGACCTCACTTTCACTAAGTTGCCGGGTCCGTTTGAACCCCTGTAATGTGAAACAAACATGATCAGTGGATCCCGTATCCACCACCCATAAATGGGAGGCATAAGCCGCTAAACAAGTTTCAACAACTAGTGCGTGAGAATTACCTTTCTTTCCATTCCTTTTGGGTCTGGAACAGGCTGACCTCCAATGTCCTTTTTCACCGCAGTTAAAACACTTCCCCTTAGCTGTCTTGTTCACTCCACCACCCTTCTTCACCTTTTCTTTGCCATTGGCAACACTTGAGTTCACTTGCTTGTGACCTTTGTCCCTTCTCTTGTTCTTACCACCCCTTGGCCTAGAAGAAGAAGAAGGTCCATTTGCCACCAAGGCTTGGCTCTTTTGCCCCAATATCGCCTCCGCCGAGACTAAAGCTTGCAACAGATCGGGGCATCGAGAACTTCGATTATTCATCCGTAGTTCAAATGAATTGTTCAAAATTTTTCGGCGAGAGAGTGGAGCACGAAAATCGATTTGGGTCTCGATATCGTATTCAATACCAAGTACCTCAAGTTTATTAAGGTGAGCCATCATCCGGAGAACGTGCTCTCCCTTCTGCGCGTTCCCTCCACCATTTTCATAGAGAGCAAGTCCCTCATGGTGATCTGACGAGCCACACGGTTCTGATGTTGAAACATCGCTTTAAGACTAGTCATGATTTCCGCAGCGGTCTCAACGTTCTGGTGTTGGTGTTGTAACACATCTGACATAGAAGTCAAGATGGTACACTTTGCCATTTCGTTAGACCGCTCCTAGCCAGCATACTCTTTCTTAACCGTTTTAGTGGACTCATCTTTTGGCTTTTCCGGTTTAGGTGTGGTCGAACCCGATTATAGCTTTTGTGCGATGAGGACAATAGTAAGTTTTCGATTCCAATCAACAAAATTTTCTCCAGTGAGCAAATTGTCTTTAAGTATATTGAATAGTGGATTAAAAGGTTGCGACATGATGAACTGAAATAAACAATAACATGCATAAGCACAAATATATCACTAGGTTCGATCACATGCATCATATTAAAATCTCAAAAAAATATGAACATGCATCAGCCAACATCTCAAAACAGTTTAAATAAGCCACGTGGGGTGGGTCATTATTTAAACACATTTAAGCAGGTTACAAACAAGAACAGTTACAAACCTTTAATATCCAGATTAATAGTTGGCTCCCACTTGATCAATATAAAATTGACAGGGACTTCGGGGAAGTATATGCATATCAATTTTATACCTAAGTAATAACCATGATTAAATACAGGATTATTATTTCTCTTTGAACGAGCCTCGTTGGGAGGGTCATCGTCGCCACTAGTAATAACCCACAATCATCCATTTGGAATTCATTCATGTGAAAGCTATCTTTTGACCGTCCCGTGGGGGGAATTTCTCCAAAAGAATTCACAAATAAATAAATCATGGAGGTCAAAATTAATTCAATTTTATTATCCGGAATAAAATTGTCAATTAATTATTTAAACATACTTAGTAATTTTTTGAAGTTGAGATTTTTCATTGGGCAACTCTCATGCAAACACATTTAAACAAATTAAATAAAACATAAGATAGCACAAAATAAATCAAGCAAAACAGAAAAATAAACATATTGGGCACAAATTATCCAATTGTCATGGTTTGATTTTTCTTGGCTTGATCTTGAAGAAACACCGTCTTGAATTTCTCCCACTCGATCGTCTCGAAAAAAATACTCCGTCTCGAAACGCCACGCCAAGCAGCTCGCAGCCGGGATCTGCACCCCTCATCCGACCGCCACTTGGCTCGGTTCAAATTTCTAAGAAGACACCGGCCCGAGCCCAAGTCAGCGCCTCGGCGCGCCTCGGCGATGAATAATCATAAGCGCAAGCGTCTTGGCTTCGCCAGCCGCCTCTAAATCCAGGTTCTCGACACCCCCGTCTTCGCCCCGCGTCCGTCGCACGCTCACAAGACTTGCAGTCTTAGCGCCCGCCCGTCTCCGGATCTTCTCCTTCTCATCCCTCGGCCTGGCCCGGCGCCCGTCGTGATGCTGTCAGATGTCCGCGTCGTCAGCGTGCCTCCCTTGGCACATTTTGCGCGACGCACGCCGCCTACGCCCGGTTCTGAATTTTGTCCTTTAATTCTTCATCTCCGTCCTCGTTTCTCGATCCGGTTACAATTTATTTACATAAATAAATAAACCTAGATCTAGACTAGTCTATTACATTGATCAAATCAAACAAATTCTAATCTACTCGTGGATTTTCTCACGAGGCAAAACGAATCCGAACGAATCGAATTAAAAACCACAGTTTATATGCATGCATAAATAAACACATTAAATTCCATGACAATTGGATACCTGCAAAACAGATCTAGCAATTCTACTATCCAATTTCAAATTTAATGTCTGCGAATTAAATTACAATTTAAAAAATTCAGAGCCTGAAACCGTGGCTCTGATACCAGTTGTTGGGGAATAAGTTGCACAGATCTATTCAGGGTGAATATTTAAATACAAATTTAATTCTTATAATTATTACTAGCATGAAATAATCCTATATTAATTCAAATAATAATCCAAACAACATATCATGCATATAATAATTCACGTAAAACCTACGCATGCTGAATTCTACTAGTTTAAGTGAACGTACTTCTTGGGATGGCAGTGATCTGGCAGATTAGACTAACCAAAAGAACTTCCCAAGTATTCCCTTAGCCGTCGTTCGACTATCCGGTGGAAGGATTCTTGTGAACGATTTAACAAAAGGAAAATAAAATATGTTGCACCACCTTTGTGGATTTACTAATTTTTCCAGCACATGGAATTGTACTTAGAAATGAAAGAATCATCCCCTATTTATAGAGACCAGATGGTCGAATTTTGTGCCCTAAAATAATGTGGGAAAATCTTTTCTTGATCTCCAAGAAATCTTGAATATATCTCCTATATTCTTTCTCCCATAATTATAATATTCCACAAAATCCCATCTTCTCTATTTGCTATGGAATTTTCGAAAATATGATGATCAAGATTCCAAGATTTGGATCTTCTTGAATTTATGAGATATTCTTGTATTTCAAGAAATACATATCTTCCATAATATCTTTTCAAGAAAATCAAGAAAATCTTTCTTGCTCACTATTTTCAAATATTTCGAAAATCTTAATATATATGACCAAGTGGGAAATTTCTTGAATTTAATGAGATAATCTTGTATTCCAAGAATACATATCTTCATTCCATAACAAAATTCAAAGAAAATCTTTCTCCCAACTTATCTATAAATTTTGAAATTAACATGGAAAAATAAGCAACAATATTTATTTTATTTTAATCACCTTTTCAGTTATTGGACTATATGTTGGGCTACTCAGGGGGCCTTTAGGAGAATTAAGATTGGACCTTCTAATGGACCTTGAATATCTAATATTGAGCCACAATATTATTCAAGCCCATAAATATTAATTAATCCCACTACATAATTAATATTGCACTATCCATCTTAACCCATATTACAGTCAATATGGCTCCCGGTTATTATTTCCCGTGTTTAAAATTATCTAGCCCATTAATTAATTCAAGCCACTGAAATAGCTTTCCGTTAATTAATATCTTTTGTCCTTGGTCAAGGAACGGTTCAACATTATTATCCATACCGGAAACTAATTCCACTTGCAAGATTTGGTATGATAAAGCTTATGAACCTCCCAAGGGGGCAAATCGAACAAGCGTACTTGCACACGATTCTTCGTATTAAATCTTAGCAATCACATGTGACTAATAATATTGTCCAAGATAAAAAGTATTGAATCTCGTTGATTCGCTACCCATGATAAGTCAAAGCAATAGTTACCAATCGCACGTGATCCTATTTAAGGAACGAAGATTAAGAAATAACGAACCACTGAGGTCTAATTCTTCCTTGTTCAGTTCTGAAGAATTTATCCTCCTGTAGGTCCTATTCAGTACATCAGTTATGCACTAGTGTAATCTCTTGGTCAAGACAAGTCAATCTGAGTCTTACACTTCAACCTTTCGCGATGGGTTGTTCATTTCCATCTAGGTCGTGAATGGCGTACTTTTAGTTACAAGGGACTGTTAATTTAATCTTCTGTGATCTGGTATCACTAAATTAACTACAATGTAACACGTATGAATTATTGAACAGTTATGTAGTAAATATATGTAACATTCGATAATATTTAACGCATCAGTGATAAATAATTTATTTCAGTAAATAAGTTCGAAATTCCGTTTTGATTATACAAAGTAAAAAACATACTTTCTAGTATAATCCCAACAGTTTCTAGATTAGATTTCTGGGATTGGTTTAGTGAGAACTCGTTAAATATCTGTTGGTTGTATTGTGTTGGACTAACACATTAAACTAAGTCCAGTTGGTTAAGTTGGTGCCCCTGCTGATAGGGAAGAGAGGACGTAGGACAAGTTGTCCGAACCACTATAAATCTGTGTGCCTTTAATCTGCTTTACACATACTTGCACACTACTTTTGTTATCTGCATGCATATTCTGTACCAGGATCAGATTAGCATCAAGCTACTGATCTGATCAGCTTAACACTTTAGTTATCTGATTCTAACCAGATTGGTCAAAATCTTTGTTTGAGTAAAACTGGTTTTCACACGGGTTGACTAATCTTCCGCACCATCAGTTAAACTGATAGACGCCGAACTGATCTGTCTGCCAGATCAGTAAGTCGGATATCAGTCCAAACTGATCCACATCGCACTCTGATTAGACCTACGTGCAAATCACATATGATCCACTAAAATTTTTTGAAGTCTATTCACCCCTCCCCTCTAGACTTCAACCCTCACTGAAACCCATTCGGGACCTACAGGTTGTTGAGAAAGAGGTGAAACCTTTGGTTTAGTCAATCAAGTCTGAAGTCTTACATGACATCAAATACTTGTTAACTCCGAGATTTAAATCAAAATCGTCTCATAATTCCACTTTTATTGAAATGGTCCTATAAACAACAAAGACAAAGTCTTGAGTAAACTAATTTTACTGTGCAAATTAGTTTGGTGATATTAATTGTTTCAATAAAATATATTTCCTCCATCCCAATTCTTTTTTCACACTATCTTTTTTCTCATGTTTTAGTGAACGAGTTGTTTATTAGTACAATCATAAGAGAAGAAAGCTCTTAGCCTAGGGCAGATTCAAGGTATGTGGCTATCCGACGTCGAATCATCTAGTTGCTTTGAAATGATGACGAGTTTATTGCACTTTTGGTCCCACAGGACACGCCTCCTCACTCTTTTGGTCCCAAAGCTTACACTTTTGGTTCCAAAGCCGAAATTTTTGACACTTTTGGTCCCAAATCGTGCGTCCTGTGGGACCAAAAGTGTAAGTTTTTGGGACCAAAAGTTTTAAAAATTTTGACTTTGGGACCAAAAGTGTCAAAATTTTCGGCTTTGGGACCAAAAGTGTAAGCTATGGGACCAAAAGCGTGAGGAGGCGTGTCCTGTGGGATCAAAAGTGCAAAAAACTCAAATGATGACTTTTAAAGAAAGGTATGATAGGTATACCTCTTTTCTATTATATGTTTCCTTAACAGTTTCTCATCCCGTAACTCTTTAATTTTATTGAAATGGTCCTATAATTATCATCTTTTCGTATTTATTCTCATACATGTATTCAAATTTCATCAATTCGGTCACAAATGGCCTAGAAATGCCTTAAACAATGACGTTTCGATTATGTGCGAACGACGTCCTATTTTTTCCATCGGAACCTGCTGACCAGCGTTTTTGTGTGCACGTTGCCACTAATTGTGAATTTTTCATCTATTAAAATACACAAGGACGGATTTACATTGGGGCCAAGGGGGTCATTGGGCCAGGACTTGAACTTTTTATATATATAATTTTTTATAATTGAGACACATTTACATGAGACAGTCTCACAGAGCGTAAATTGTGTATTAACGCTTTAATATTTTAAAAGGATAGGTGTTATTTGTGTTAGGTTATACCATATCTTATGTATGAAATCATCTCAAACAAGTTTTTATCTTTATTTGTTATTTATTGTTAACTTGATGAGGTTAGAGTTTTTGATTAATTTCAAAGCATGTCTTCTTTTCCCATAAAAAAATTATTATTATCCTTTAGGTGAGGAAGGGGTAGCAAAATAAAGAAAGAAATATGTGTAATTCACATTCTAAATATATATATGTATATAAATGTATTTGACTCCGTTAATATAAAGATATTTATTCCAAATAATTTTTAAAAATATATAAAAAATTCAAAAGTGCATTTAGCTACATTATGTTATAAATTGGGGCCCCCTCGGTGAAATTCCTGGGTCCGTCCCTAAAAATACACGTGATTAAATAGTAAATCCAGCAGTTATTAAATGAATAAAAATTTGAAAAAAAAAAACTAAATTTAAATAAAATCTAATTAAAACAAAAACAAAATTAAGCATAGTATGTTTGAAATAAGTTATAGGACAAAATTGAAATTTTCAAATCTTTTTGGCTCTCTTACAAAAAAGTGCTAAATTGTGGGACAAAATTAAATTTTAACTCGCATATTCATGTGCATGCACGCTAGAAATACATCAGCTTATTTTCAATCTGTAATATAATTTCATTTCTTATTCTAATATTGTTATTACATACTACATATTAATACGTCATTTGACGTCATATATATTAATCAGGTTGAAATGCTTGCTACAAATTAGGGATATAATCCAAAATTATTCCATAATTTTTTACCTTTAAAAATAGTCCCACAAAGGTTTGATGTATGAAATTTGTCCCATTTTTTTTCGAAGTGTACTATTTTCGTCCCAAATTCGTCGGAGTTGATGAAACGACGTCGTTTTTGGTCATGCATTTCAGCCAAAAATCTCTAAATTGAATGCTCACATGTAAGGCACATGACCAATCATGATGTCGTTTCGTCAATTCCGGTGAATTTGAGACGAAAAATGTACAATTCGCGTAAAATTGAGACAAATTTCTTACATCAAATTTTTTTGAGACCATTTTAAAAAAGGTGAAAAGTTATGAGACTATTTTGATTTCTATCCTCTATAAATTAAGAGACGAAATGGTATGTTTGCTTATGATGTGCAGTTGAGCGCGATTAGGGCCGGCCCAACCGCAATATCAGCAATACGACGATACACTTCTTGTGTGTAGTGCATTCCATCCCAGTAAATGAATTGGTTAGGGCTTGCACAAACGGGCACTCCTGGGCTTCCACAAAACCTGGCACTATCATAGTTATATCTTCCCCCAATTCCACAACAAGCTCGAAGTCCTATATTCCCACCACCTGCACTTGCATTTTGTATTAAATGATATCACTAATACACATGCTAAATCGATATTGAAAAATAATATATTATAATTAAAAAGTGATACTAATTGTGTGCACTAATTACACCGTGCAACTGATGCACAAGCACAACTAATATTGTTCAACATAAACAAGTAATTAATACTGACCAACTAATATTGTTCAATGATAACAAGTAATACAATTCAATAAAAACTGCTGATATTGTTAAGTGAAAAAAACTTGTTGGAGTATCAACTAATATCCCACATCGAAATAATATTGGAGGATCATGTGGTTTATTAGGATGGACACTATCTCAATTGACATGAAGCCTTTTGGGAGATGTCCAAAAACAAATTCGTGCGGGCTTGGCCAAGAGCAGACGATATCATATCAATACGGGGATTTGGGTCCATCCAGGGTCCTATCTATTAAGGATAATTAATTTATATATTAAGGATAATTAATATGTAATTAATAGATTAGATCTTGGTCATTATTGGTCATTAATATGTAATTAAGCTTGAACACCCCGGCACGGGCACGCGTCACCATAGGATGGACGGGCCCCGCGACCGGGACTGGTGGATCAGGGACCGCAACAGGAGCGGGTTCCGGGGCCGGATCGGCTAGTGGTGCCAACGGTGGGGGCTGGTTAGGAAGGGTTAGCGGTGCGAGGTGCCGTATCACGATGGGTGATGTTCCTCATCATCCAAAGGAATGATGTGAGGACGAGAAACAGGCGGCGATGACACGGGACGGATGGATGGCGGCAGAGGCATGGGCACGATGATAGTACCATCCAAAAAACTTGAGAAATCCAAATTGGACATCGGTGTTGCAGACGAGTTCTCAGAGAAAGGAAAACATAGTTCATCAAATTGAGCATGCCTCGATAAGAAGACCCGAGAAGTAGTGGATCGAGGCAACGAAATCCCTTTATGTGTGCTATTGTACCCAAGAAAGATGCAAGGCCGACTTTTGGGTGCCAACTTGTGTTCAGCATAGTCCCTCAAAAATGGATAAACTCGACAACCGAACGGTTTAAAATTGGCATAGTTTGGAATTGATCCAAAAAGAAGCTCAAAGGGAGACTTGTTAGACAGTACAGATGAGGGCAGACGATTAATAACATAAACTGCAGTGGCAAAAGCATCAAACCACAACGATACAGGAGCATGTGAATGAAATAACATAGAAAGACCTGTTTCAGAAATATGTCTATGCTTGCGTTATGCCCGCCCATTCTGCTGAGGAGTGTATGGACACGAGAGACGGTGAAGAATGACATGTAGTGACATAAATTCACGGACTCTAGAATTCAAAAATTCTGTGCCACCATCACTTTGGAAAACCTTGATTTTTCCGGAAAACCGAAAGGAATAAAAAGCATGAAATTTCACCAAAATATCATAAAATTCAGACTTAAGACGGCGGGGATAAATCCAAGAGAAACGAGAATGATCATCCACAAAAGCGACATAATATTTAAACCCATCAGACGAGATAACTGGGACGGGCCCCACAGATCACAATGGACTAAGTCAAATCATCGCATCGGACGTTTTTTCATTCAACGAAAAAAGGTACACGTTTGCTCTTAGCCAACCCGACAAGAGGAACAAAGTGTAGAGTTCGGTAATAAAGAAGTAATAGATAATTGGCCTATCTTTTGCAATAAAGAAATAATAGTAAACGGGACATGCCCCAAACGAAGATGCCATAAATCAAAACTGGCCTTCAAGTCTTTATTCCTAATTGCTGCAACTAGCGCCGGGACACCCCGATCAAGCAAATATAAACCTTTATCAACCCTTCCCTGAGCCATAATTTTCTTTGTCACCCGGTTCTGAATGGCAAAGAACTTATCAGAGAACACAACGTCAACAGGGTAATCAGCAGTCAACTTAGAAATAGACAATAAGTTCTTAGTAATATGTGGCACAACCAATACATCCAACAATTTAACATCCCCAGATAATTTAGAAGTGCCAATATGCGAAATATTTAAAGCAGAACCATTACCAACAATAACAGAACCGCAAAGGTAAGGCCCCAAGATTCAAGATATGTCCGATTAGATATCTTGGAATCGTAGTCCAAATACCAATCAGGAGTGGAATCAGAAATCTGACATGAGTGATTAAAGGCCTGAGCAAGATTGGCAGAAGAAGCAGCATTCCGAGCATCAATAAATTGAGGGCATTTATTCGCATAATGTTCACCGCTGCATATCTGACAACGAGGAGTATAGGTACGACGACCCCCGTTTCCACCCTGATTACCGGTTTGCTACCCGAATTACCACGAAACCACTCAGAGATTGCGGACGATTGTTAGAGTCTTTGAAAATTTCGCCTCTGTTGTTGAACCCCGATTGCTCAAGAGAAACCGAGTCGCCTTAGGTCGACCTTGTCCACCGGGAACGGCCACCACCTGCACGACCATTGCCCGGTTTGAAGCCGTGAACGCCGCCGAAGATGGAGAACCACCTTCCATAGCATGCAACATCATCTCAAACTGACGAGCTTGATGAAGCAAGGTACGAAACACAGGCAATGTGGTTAAGCGCCATTCGAAAGTCGTCAAATGAACGAGGCAAATTGAATGCCTAACCCTCGTAAGAACCAATGGCTTTTATCGGTTTCATCAATAGGGCGACCAATTGCGAAATTTGATCACACAAGTTCTTAAATTTCCGCCATAGTCGTCCACCGAGATCACCCTTCCGAAGAAAAGCAACTCCTCACGTGGCGATGGGTGTGAGAAGCGGATGAGTCGGAGAACGCCACCCCTAACGCGTCGACCAAGCGAATGAGAGGTTTGACAATCCGTAACCTCCGATGCAAGATCCGGAGTGAGCGACGTGAAGACGACGCCGAGTAATTTCTTGTCTTTCATCGCCACGCAAAGAAACGCTGATTTGGTTGATGGGCGCCATCAATCGTGATTGTAGGGGATGGGGCCACGACTGATCCATCAAGAAATCCCATTAGGTCGAAGCACTCGGCCATATGAATGACTTGACGATACCACATCAAGTAAGTAGAGGGTTCAAGTTTGATCGGTACCATTGAGAGCATGGTATTGACAGGGAGCGGATCGGTGGTGGAAGAGGATGATGCCGCCATTGAAAAACCTGAAGCGTAGGGTTGCGAGAACAGAATATTTGCGAGACAATGATACTGGAGGGGACCTGTCCAGAAATCAGTCGAGGAGTTGGAGGGGACCAGTCCAACGAAAAGAGCCGGCGAGCGGAAGAGATGATCGGCGGCAGCAGAAAAGTAGGATTAGGATCGTGTTTTGGATCGTGATACCATGTGATGATAATTAGAATATCACCGTTAATGAGGTGATTGGAAGAATTCCACTATAAATAAGGATACAATTACAACAATAATGACCAAGAATTAATGACCAATAATGACCAAGATCTAATCTATTAATTACATATTAATTATCCTTAATATATAAATTAATTATCCTCAATACTTGTCATTGGATTCTAATTCTTCTTCCTCACGGGACGGCGTCGTTTTCTCGGTAGCAAGCAGTCCAATTCTTGATCGTCTGTTTTTATTACGAAGGGGTATTGTTATCACATCTTATGCCACTCCTCTTACCTCTCAAATTAAATGGTTCAGAAAATACTTATCATCAGTTTCCTTAAATCCTACAGGTAAATTTGTTTACCTTAACAATTACCTATTTATTCTTCAATTAGTTGATGATTAATGTTATATTTCACTAACTCTAGTGAATTAATACTTAATTAGATGTTAGGAATAGGGTGGCAAACTCTCTCATATTGTTCGTGACTGCCGAATCCAATGACATTGCCTATGCATTACTCCAGGGCAAGTCCGTTCAACAAGTTACAACTTACTTGCCCTCAATCGTACAAGCTCAAATCCATGCTGCTAGAGTAATTACTTCTAATTAATTAACATCAAATTACAACTAATATGTGGAGTTTAAATCAAGAATCATCATGTAACTTTGGTTGTGTCCAATTTTAGTCATGTTGTTCAATTTTGGTCCTTTAAGACTGAAATTGAAAAAAAAATACAAAGAATAAAAATGGACACAAAAAATAATCAAAATTATATATAAAAAAAAGTAAAATATATAAAATGACTAAAAATGAAGAAAGTAAAAACATACAGGATTAGAATCGGATGCGGCCTAAGTTACAGGAAGATTCTTTATATTAACTCTTAATTCTTGCATGCTATAAATTTATTTTTTTTTCGGCCAAAGAAAATTTTTTAAACAATAGGAGGGTATTAGGGATACCCAAAGCATATGTACAAAACAGAGAGTTCTAACATCCTAAGAAACTTCTAGGAGAAACTGTCCAATCTTTAAACAAACGATTACAAAGAAAAGGGAATTTTAGTGAGCATCAACTCCAAAGTCTGCCCTTCACTTCCTATAAATTAATTTATTTACTTCAGTCATGAGTTAATATCAAGGACCGTCCTGTGACTTAGGTTGCGTCCAATTTTAGTCGTGTGTTATAATATTTTTTTCATTTTTGGTCCTCTTGGTGTCGATATTGGTCCTTTTGGATAAAATTGAAAAAATAATAACATACAGGATTAAAATCAAACACACAAAAGGACCAAACTTGAAAAATTAAAACATACATGACTGAAATTTTAGTCTCGAATGTTTTTACTTTCTTCAATTTTGGTCCTTTTGGACCAAAATTGACAACAAAAGGATCAAAATGAAAAAGTCAAGACATACAGACTAAACGTGCCCATAATCTAAGTTACTGGATGATTCTTGATATTAACCCCTTCAGTCACTAATAAATTTGCATGATTATCATTTTTAATTGTTATTATTTAAATCATTGTGATTTAACTCGTCCAGACAGTTATCAAGATGGGCGCGAGACGTTAGTAATTTCCGGAGGTGTTGCTCTTGGATGCTACCCCTACATCCTAACAGCCTTTCCTAGTACTAATACCTCAGCCTACAATGCACTAGGATGTTTGAAGAGTGTCAACTCTCTTATCATTGCATACAACAATGCTCTGGAACAAGCTATCAACAATCTCAGAACCCAGTTCCCCAATGTCACCATATTATATGTTGATGGTGTCCTATCCACTACAACTGTTATTACTCAGATGATCGCTTCAGGCAAGTCATCTTCCCTTGTTTGAATTAATACTCGTTTCTTGCGTCCTACATTTTTTCCCCCAATAAATTAACCGCGGGCTAATGTTAATTTTCAATATCATTGTACGTGTATATTAGCGGTGAACAGTATTAGTTGGTCGATATTAGTGGTTTTAACTAAAAAATATTACTCCAGTTGTTTATATTGATCAATATTCATTGTGCACCAGTTACATGTAATGCAACTAATGCACACAAGTGTTACTCTAGCTATTTTTCAATATCTAATTCGGCATGCATTCAAACGTAGCAGGTGGACTTAGAGCTTGTTGTGGAATCGGAGGAAGATATAACTATGATAGTGCCAGGTTTTGTTGAAGCCCAGGAGTGCCCGTTTGTGCAAACCCTAACCAATTCATATACTGGGATGGCATGCACTTTACGCAAGAAGCCTATCGTCGTATTGTGAATTTGGCACTTGGACCGGCCCTACTCGCATTCAACTGCACATCATAAGAAATATATATATATATATGAGTATGATTATGGCCTCGAATAAGGTATTATTAATATGTAATAATAGTAATTAATATAAGAATAAGAAATAAAATACGTACTATTAAAAATAGAAGATGAGCTAATGCTTTCTAGCATGCATTTGCAAAATAAATATGAGTCCGTCTCGAAGTTTTATGGTGCAACTGGATCCATTTGTAAAAAGGGTATGCTGAGAACCACGATTTAGGAACACGATAATTCGTCGCCCTAGTGCAAGAGAACGAATATAAAACACGATAAAATCAACGCCCTGGCTCAAGCCAGTAGGAGAACGGTTGGTTTTGACAAAATTGCCAAAGGAAAAATTATATTATTCATTGATTGATTCCATCAAAAAACGTTCAGAACCTATTTATAAAAAAAGGACTAAACTTAATCTAAAAAGGACCAAATTTAGCAAATCTACCTAACTCGATAAATATGAAATTAAAGGATAAAAATCAAAAATAAAATAAATAAATAATAAATCTAGGACAATCTTGTAAAATTTGGGACAATATCTTTGATGATGATAAATCTGAGACAATTTCTCTTGCAAGGCTTCTTTTCTCGCAAGACTCACTGGGCCAAAAACCCTTGTTCCCATCATTCCCGTCCCCTTCAAGATCGTCCTTGTCCTCAAAGACCAATTTTGGCAACGCTCTCTCATCGAGCCTAAATGCTCCCCTTTATCTAATCGTCGACTACTTGCCACCAAATTATTGAGCTCAAAATTATCATCTGTTCGGGTCTGGCCAAAAAACCTTAAGGCGATAGCGAGGAGTTTTCATAATACTGCCAGCAAAATAATTATCATTAATTATAAAAAAATTATTATTATTATGGGAGTCTAAACCTTTATCATCATCGAGGTATGGTTCAATAGTCGCCATAGTTAGACCCCAAAAATTTGCATCGTAATCATCTTTCTTATCAAATAATTGGCAAGGATCATTCTCGGGCTCAACATCGAAAATTGGAGGCACAAAATCACTTACGGGCTGCCCTTCCTCTTCATCAAAAATAGGTGGCCTATCATAAAATGGGGATCCACTAAATTTATCTAGCCCAACAAAAATAAAAGGTCCATCATTTTCTAAAGCATCACAATAATTTGCTGGCCATTTTGTTCAACATGATTCGGCTCCAACCTGTTAATAGAATCACAATGCCCAACTTGGTACATACTACTCCTAGGCCCAACATAATTACTACTTAAATTAGAAGACCCACTTTCCCCATACGACTTACTAATCCAAAAATACTCCTCATGAGCCAAAAAACGCCTACATGTGCTTGGGGAATTAAACTCTAGCCCAATATCAAATTTCTTATTGCAGGCCCATTCCGTAGCAGCCCACCTCCTGCGTGAAGAACGCGTCGCCTATCTGCAATTTCCACGGGAGGCAGAACGACGAGCAGTGGTCTCGCCGTGGTAGAGAAAGAAATCTTGTGGTCTGAGTCGTCGGCGGTGGGTGCACGTGGACTGTACGTGTGGTGGTGAATGGCTGTTGACTTGTGAATGATGATAGTGGTGGGTGCTTTTCGTTGTCTTCTCCCAGAAAACATATGGAACTCGTTAGAGAAGTAGAGAGGGGAATTTTTTTCGGGACAGTAACTTATGGGGGTTGTGTTTTAAGGGCAATAATTTTACGAACTTGAAAATATAGGACAATATGTTTTAAAATATATAAATAAATATAGGATAATATGCTTTAAAATCTGTAAATATAGGACAATCGAGCCCGAATAAGCCCAAATCGGGCTGAAATGTCACTTGAGATTTGGGCTTATTCGGACTCCATTGTCCTAACAAATTTCAAAATATATTGTCCAACATTTTCAAACCTGTATTGTCTTTAAAACGCAACCTCCCTTGAATTACTGTCCTAGAAAAATATTATTCCCAAAGAGAGAGAGAGAGAACAGGGGCTTTGGCAGAGGGCGACCGAAATTTACTTTTATGTTAAATTTTATGTATAACCACCGGAATTTCTCTCAGTTGTTGCTAACAGAATGCAATACTAACAATTGGAAGTCCTAAAAGAACTGAAACCAATAAAACTAAATCCTTTCCCTTTCCTCAGTGCAGAACTTCGAATGGAAGAGAGAATGTTATATTTCTTGCAGTATTATATTTCCAGTTTACAATAGATGAATATATATACAGGTTCTGGGCTCCTACGGTTTGCTATTCAAAATTAAAAAATTAAAGCTATTCTAACAACATCAAATATATCTGCAAACAGTTGTATACGATAAGTAGTGAATCGAGGTGCGCCAAATATAAATACCCTCATCTACTCTGCTAACTCGTTCTGGTCGACAATTGAAGACGACATCTACAAGGTTTGTTAATGGCATCAACGCTTCTTTTATAACTCTCATTCCCAAAGTGATTAATCCGACGGGTATCAGAGATTTTAGACCTATATCACTAATCGGAAGCACTTACAAAATGATTATCAGTGATTCTCGAAGCTTCTTGCTATTTAGATTCCAACCAAAATCCATCAAAATCAAAATCAAGTTACCCGAAAACAGAATAAATCTAATATATAGGAAACGGAAATGTTGTCAAAAAACCCCGAAATCATATTCATGAAGCTCTTCAATTCATCAATGGCGAATTCGTGCTAATAATGGATTTCACATGAACTGTTCCACGTCGAAATATTAAAAGAAGGGAGACTAATATAGCTAGAAATAATGAATGGCAGCAGCAACTGCCTTGTTTTGTAACAGAAACAACTACTGAGATAACTGTAAACAAGTTCACCGTTATCCAAGTCCTTAAATTACTGAATACTAAATAACATAAACCCATGGTATCATCCGTGTTGCTCATGCTCTTTCCCCATCCTTCAAGAACACAACTGCTGATGACGGAGAAAATATTTAAGTTAAAATGAATCATCAATCAGATGATCTATTTATGAGAATTTGCAATTTTTAAAGAAAATCCCAAGTTACAGGTTATATTAATTTACTGAAAATTAAGGCAAGATTGTGTGTGTGAGAGAGAGGTTGAAGATGGCTAACCTTATGCAAGTTTTCCATCACCCAACCATGAAGAATCAACGTAAAATTTACCGCCAGACCTACGTGCCATTTGCTTTGCACAAGTCACAGCTGAAGGGTTGCAATCCACTACCTGAATCTTCATTGCAAATGACAGTTTAGGGAGCTCTTGTAATCTGTAGCAGTTTCTAATGGTTAAGCATCTTAGATTTTCAAAGTAGCCTGTCCACTGCACAAGGTC
Source organism: Stenogyne calaminthoides (assembly GCA_037126765.1). Lineage (NCBI taxonomy): Eukaryota > Viridiplantae > Streptophyta > Magnoliopsida > Lamiales > Lamiaceae > Stenogyne > Stenogyne calaminthoides. The sequence continues at coordinate 24,836,599 of JBBCBC010000022.1, read as the reverse complement.
AGTATCTTCGATTGAAATATACTCGAGCTTCTCGAATTCCCCTTCTTTAACTTGCCAGTTTTCCCCTCGAAAGGCATAACATTTCAATTTGAGCACTTTAAGATAGACTAGTTTAGCAATCTTGTGCATGTCTTCCCAGGGATATCCGAAACCACTCAGAGTCAACTTTCTAATAGATGAGTAGAGATCAAAAGCAGGAGGGGAAGGAATTTTAAACTTGAGTTCGGGATTCACAACGACAAATTGAAGTGACCTTAGTGCTTTGAGATGGGATATATCATCACAGAACCACAGGGGTTCAGCAATAATAGGCATCAACTCAATTTCGACTCTTAACTTCTCCAGATTAGGAGTACTTGCAAGAACACGCTCGTTACAAGTGTGAGCACCCACATCTAAAAGTATCAAGAGGTTTCTCAAGACAGCACCAGGAAGGGGATTTGGCAAGTTTCTACCCGTGATTTGAAGATGCTCCAACTCTAGCAAGTCCCATATATTCACAGGAAGATATGAGTGAGATACAGAGGAGGACTTGATGCTCAAATGTTGATGGAGTATCAAGCATCGAAGGCGCCAAAGATTGGATATGGAAGGAGGGAGGGTTCCGTTGCAAGTGAGGCCAAGGTATCTCAACTGAGCTAGCTTCACTACCTCTGCTGGGAACTCATAGAAATGGATTGAAAGAGCATCCAGTACCTTGAGCAACCTTAATTTACCCAAACATATAGGCACTTCATATTGATGATACGGGCCCGTACATAGGAGTGATTGTACAGCTGAAATGGATGCAATTGAGTTACAAACATCTTTTCTGCTAAGAATGGTGTTCTTGTAGATGGAAAGACGTCTTTGGCTTTTTATACCTTCTAGACTAGCATCTATGTAACTATTCAGGACATGGAGAAATTTTTTATTCCGAGCTTCTCTTTTGCACACATACCAAAACACTGAATGAAGAGTTAAAGCTTTAAGTTTGATACGAAAGGTGCCCCTCTGGGTTTCCAAAGCAACATTATTGGACAAAAGTTTGTTTAATAAGTTATAAGCATGTTCTCGCAAAGCTGAATATGGAACACCAAGAAATCCATCAGCACTCCACAAGCGGATGAGCTTGGAAACGCGTAATTCATCATTTTGAGGGAAAGCTCCCAGATAGAGAAAGCATGCTTTTAAATGTTGAGGTAAGTAGTAGTAGCTCGGATATACTACAACTGAAACTTGTTCGTATGCATCCACAAAAATGAAATTTGTTTTGTTTGCAGCTACCTTGCTCCAATACTCTGGCGTCTGCTCAGCTTGTGATAGGAAGCTTTCAATACTGATGATCAAAACAGGAAGGCCTTCACAATTTTCAGCAATCGTCTTTCCAGCTAGCTCAATTTCACGAGGGCACCTCTTTTCACCAAATATCTTCCTTCGAAGAAGATCCCAGCTTTCTTCTTTATTTAGGAATGGCACTTTGAAAACAGCTCCCGAAGCTGCACCCTCTACCCTACTTGTGAACAAGATTGCACTTTGTGAATTGCCCGACGGAAATATGTCAGATATGTTCCGCACATGCCTAAAGTTCAGTTTTGATAGTGGTCAGTGCTATACAGACTTATTTCATGTTATACCATGAGATTGCTTCCTTATTAAGCAAGAAGGTATAACTATAATTTGACTTAATGCATCAAAATCATAATTCCCATTAGTGTCTGTATACACTCTAAGTTTAGATTATCTCCTTGAGATTATAATCTGTAGTATCCTTCAGATATCTCAAAAATCCCACACACTATCTTTTAGTGTCTCTTTTCGGATTAACTGATATCTACTAACCAAATCAACAACTTAACAAATATCTGGATGTACACACAACTTATCATACATCAGACATCCAATTGAATTTGCTTATGCCACATTTGACATTTCATCTTTCGGTCTTTGGACATTCATCATAATTCAGTGACTCGTCATTTTATAACATGAGAATCAACATGCTTTTATACATTCATTTGAATCGTTTTAGAAGTCTTACTACATGAGTCTGCTAAGACTATCCAAGTAACTTCTTTGAACGATCTTTATGAAGCTTTCACCAAAAGATTCTCATTGTATCTTTTCAGCTAACAGTGTATCAACATATAATCATAGAATTATAGAACTATCTTTGGACCGTTATACATAAACACAGTGGTCTTTGTCTAAAAAAGTTAATACGAGACAATCATATTATGAAATCTCAAGTACCACCGTTTTCAGGATTTGTTTAAGTTTTTAATTCGACTTCTTTAATTTACAAACATTATCCTCTTCTTTGAATTCTCCATTAAGAAAAACAATAACGTCCATTTTTTATGTAATTCTAAATCTATACTTGATACTATAGCCAAAAAGTGAACGGATCGAGGTAAGTCTCACAACAGATGAAGAAAGTTTAATACCCCTTTTTGAGTATAATCTTTCTCTACTAAGTGAGTATTTTTAAGATGAGTCCCGATAAAGGATCTACAAGTTTCAAAAAACTTGATTTAACCTTATTGACTTTATATTATCTTTCATTGCTTTATTTCATTAGTCTTTTGCATAATGAAATAGAACCTCTCGATCATTTGTAGGTTCTTTCGCATTCACTAAAGACTGGTCTAATTTCTGAAAATATAAAGAAGGTGTGTCCCTCAATATTATATGTCTCTCAGACACATGTTTCCTAGAGTATTTTTCAAGATTGAAACTTTTGTGACATAAATAATTACTCTCAACAAGATCCATCTAATCTTAATGGGTAAACTTTTATCAAATATCACAACTTTAAGTAAATCACTCCCACTTGGATCTGATAGATAGTGATGATTTCAATCTGAAAATTGTATAGTATTTCGAATACCCCCCCTACTAGGAAATCTTTTTCAGAAAAAATTGACATTATGTGATTTTATTTCATGTCTTACTCTGAACTTCTTGATCTCCAATCAATTTGTATCCATTAGATTTAGCATAGTATCTTAGAAGATACATTCTAAATCCTTTAGACCCATGTTGGTCTACAGATACCAAGATTAACAAAAGATCAGGTCTTCAACTTTCTAGAGTTCAGATGAAGTTAACTTAATCAACTATGAATATGCAGACAATCATAAATAACTCGTCTTCTCAAAAAGATTATTAAAATTAATTGTCGTATCATAGATCATGTCATATCCAACAACACTCATTCCTTCTATTTCGATCACACCATTGAGAAATTGTGTATAAGGTTTTGCTAATCGTCATATTATATCATTTTCATTACACAGTTTCTCAAACTGTTTAGATAAACATTCACGTCCTCTGTTGGTTCTTAAAACCTTTAAATGGAATGTCTTTTTATTCTCTACCCCATTTAGGTAATGTTTGAAGCTATCCAATGCCTCAAACTTGTGAGAAATTTTAGACATGTAAAACGTGAAAAATTATCATATTAAGTAATGAAAAATAATAAATTCCATGAGTTGCTATTTGACATTCATAAAATCATAATTGCAATGAAGAATTAACAATCATTATTTTATCAAATGGTTTTCTAATCACTTATGAACAAGACAATATTCACATAACTTGACTTTTAAAAATGAACTCCAAAGTTCTTCTTTCACAAATCAGTTATTCATGTCCTGCACAATGTGACTAAAGCTAGTATGCTACAATGTCATCATTTACACAAGCATAACTAGAGGAACAAATATTTTGTAATCCATGAATTATCATCATAATACTAAAATAATTGTTCTCTTACAGTCCAAAAACCATATAAAATATAGAATAATTGTCAAGTACCATAATGCACATTGAATATGCTATCACTACCATCTCTAATATAAAATTCAAATAACATCCCAATCATAGAAGAAAGATATAGAGGTGAGATCCTTAATGATAACCAGAAAAAACAAGACATCATGCAGTATGAAACATTGACCATTGTCAATCTTAAGTTTGCAAGTCCCTAGACTTCAACTCGAACTTAGTTTCCAAATACAATCATCTCGTCCTAGTTGGAATATGATGATGTAAATAAAATGTTCATTCATCGTTAGTCAATGGTCTGCATTTCCTGAATCGGTAATACACAAAGATAAATTTTAGTCAATAAATACACCACCATAGACAATTATGTTAAAACCAAATAATTACAATGAATTTCTTTGTCCCTCTTGGACTCAAGATATTCATGAGTAAAATGACCAAACTTGCAGGTCATCTAATTTTCAGTTTTGCATATCTCTTCTTCTTATTCTTCTTCGCATTACGATTTATTTGAAGTTTAACTGCAGTATTTCTAATTTTATACTGCTTCTCAATTCCTCCATTCCTTCCAGTATGTCTTATGTTTAGAGTTAGAAGTGTGTTTAGAACAAGATTTAGAAACCAGAACACTTGATGAAGACTTGACAACTCCAAGTACCACATCCTTCAGCTCAACAATACGAATTGAATAAGCGAAAGTCTTAATACTTTCATCACGGGTCGTGTTAACCTCAAGTGTTCCCACTTATAAAGAAATGATCATGTTAGATCAGAATTTGATATTATTCAGAATGTGATGTGCTACCATACTTCTCTATCAGATATTACCAAATATCATAAGTTGTAAGGTGTTGCACATTCTCAAGGATCTTGTTGCCTACAATCGAGCTCACCAGTTTGTTATGAGCTAGGAATTTTTCATATTCCAAGCAAGGTAAGTTTTTTGATCCATTTTGATCTGAATCTCCATCCCAATCCCAGAATCTTCCATAATACGGTAGATAGTATTCAATGCATTTTGTTCTCCAAGAACATTTAATTAAGCATGATGCCACGTGTCATAATTATCGTAATTGAGTTTATTCTATTTATTTCACTCGGCGTTTATAGCTTTTGAAGCTATTGTTTGGTTTGATTTAAGTGATTCAATGAGTTAATGTACATTTATGTATCAATATATTCAATTTTAAGCTAACAGACATCTGAAAAATTTAATACAAAATTTGACATCGAAAAATAACTTAAAGTCATTAATCATCAATCTCATTAAGTATCCTCATTAATCAAATTCAGTTCCAAAACATGAACAAAATCAGTTCTAGCTTTTAATCCAATAAACAGCTAAAACTCCCACTTAACAACATGAAAATACATGCTTAATAACATTTATCATTATAAATGTAATAAAGCATAATCATGTAATGAGTTAATAAAATAACTCAAAGTAGTCAAAAGAATCAAATGGCTACTATAAGCCAAAAATATCAACTACTAAGGTTATTTTAATCTAATCCTATTTTAGCAACACTATCAGACATTTTTAATGAATAGTTCGAATCCTCTTTGATATTTATGTCTCTTGAAGTACTACATTTAGTACTGACATTATGAAAAATATGGCATAAGGATCTAGATGATGACTCATATCCAAGTGTTACTTTAACTCTCAAGTTAAAAACATCACATTAATGCATCATTATAATGCATAGACATGTCATTCTAACAACTTGTCTACTTGAATCTTTAACTCAATCCACCAATCATTTTCTCATAAAAATTATCACCAATACTATTAAAATTTCACTTTGACATAATTGAATCCTAGAAAACTACTTTAAGTTTTCTAGGTAATGTCATAACTCATTTTAACAACTTTAATTAAAAGTCTTCTGAGCTATTAAGTCGGAATTACCTTATGTTATAATAATAAAGAGTGATTAAATAATTCATTTCCGTCAAGCAACTTAAAGTTCCAAAATTGTGTGCTAGTTTTTCATGTAATTCTTTAAAAAAAAAAGTGCATAAAAAAATCTCGAATTTGTAGAACACAAATTGTTCATTAATTCGAGTCATACCTATTAAAATTGGGCAACCGTTTGTAATCCAATGCTTAAATATTTAACATATGAATTATTAAGCTTACGATTACGCAAGAAAAATAATTTCAAGCATAATAAGCTAATTCACACGTGAAAATAATTCAATTACGGTTCTCAAACTAATAGTTAAATAAATACTCGAACTTCCTAGGTTCAAATATTAAAAAATATTATGCAAAGTAAGAATCTATACTGAAAAATATGAACAAAGCAATTTTCGGAACCAAAATCGGAGTTAAAACGAGCCCAAACGAGGCAAAACAAGATTCTAAGAGCGCACACATCATTAAACAGCTAAAGAAGGCCGGAAAAATGCCCTTTTCACCCGGAAACCACCTACACGCTCCCGGAAACCGCCTGAGGCGCCGGGACGCGCTACTAGACAACAACACGAGCTTTCACGTTCCGAAGTGTGTTCCACGCGCTCACACGCGTGGGCGCATGAGATACACTCGCCACCGTGGGTGACGATCGCTCTTCGCGTGTGCGTGACACGCGCCACTGTGTTTGACCACCGGAGTACGCAAGTGTGTTTCAATCGCGACACTTTTGACCGCGTCTGACTTTCACGCGCCTCTGTGTCAGATCCGCGGTCTGAACCGGTTCGCAGTTCGGACCCGGTTCGGCGGTTTTGACCTGGTTTTTGACTAGGTTTATATTAAGTTTTCAGATATTGCAATAAGGTCCTCTAAAATTTTCGAATTCTCAAAAAACAACCTCTGAGTTTTCTGAAAGTTTTCGATAAGGTCTCAGATTCGTGAAATACTTCCAAAAATCATATCTCATTTGTTTCTCAATCATAATTAATGAATAATATACCATTGGAATCGTCTTCCAACATAGATTAACCCAGTACCAATAACATACTAAAATTCATTCTGTACTGTTCGTAATTAACAGTTAAAGTTCACAAAAAATTTCAAAATTTGATTTAATTCGCACAAATGGCTTGGCCAAAAATTCTGAAATTTTGCAGATATATTCCACATCATATCACGCACGTACAGTAAAAATTTCAGCCCCTGATTCGTCCATTTCAATAAATTGGAAATTTTAAAAAATACAGGACATCATGCTCTTCAACGTGAAAACATGTCAATCACATATACAAGGCATATAAACGTGCGAGAATAGTAATCACGTGCGAGAATCCAAAACAATGGTTATGATACCATTGTTGGAATACGGGGGTTAGAAACTCACTAACCTCTAATCCAGAATTGCAGCGGAAGAATATCGAACCCGGTTGAATTCTACGTAACTGGATTCTCTTAGTCCGAAATACAACCACGCGGATTGCTTCTATTATTCACAATTTAAGAGCCCTTTCTGATTTGAGTATGTACGTGATGTATACGAAAAGAGAAAACTTTTTGTCACTTTTCTCAATTTTCTATTTCTGTGAAAACGTAGGAGCCGAACGCAAAAGTGAATTCCCCTAAGTTGAATGAGAAGAGAATCTCTTTTAATCCCTTTCTTTTCTCCAGGAAGTTAACCAACTTCCTTTTTCAAACTTTATTCACTCATGTGTGGTTTTATATAAATAAATAATAAATAATTTCAGGAAGTTAACCAACTTCCTTTTTCAAACTTTATCCACTCATGTGTGGATTTATATAAATAAATAATATTTATTATTTATTTACTTTCAGAAAATTTTTGTGCTTAACAAACTAATAGTGATAATTTTCGCGCATAATAAAAAATAAAGTTCATGTATAAAACTGGTACATAGAAGTGTTATTCTATTTTTAGCTAAAATATATTATTACATCATAAATTAAACTGTATTCGAAGACAGAAGACTACTTTTGAATGTATGTTAAATACTAGTAATATGATAGGAGCTAAAAATTAATATTCTTCATGCAAAAATGAATTGAATATATACTATTTAACGAATCGAATTAAATTAAATTAAAGTGCATGTTTTTTTTAAAAAAAAAAGATAAAGATGATATATATTATTTCGAGCACAAGGGGTGCTCAAATCCCACAATTACACGCTCAAGCGATATGGAGATACAACTTAGATGGGACATAGTCCAAAGGATGACACTCCCAAATATGGAACGGGATCACAAAGGATAATAGGTAATGAGCACGGATCCACTTCCATGAGCAAAAAATTTTATTCCGTCAATGAGCTCGTTCAAAGTGTATGAACTCTCTTTGAAAATATCCATTACGAACTTTCTAAACTTTCCAGATTGTAGCTTGTCATATCAAACCGGTAACCCTTCTTTTCACGTTGCCACAATCAGAATCCACAAACTCGATAAAGTGCTCACGAGCTGAAGACGAATATAGCAAGGATTTGCCGAGCCACAGACCAACAGCTTGCCAAATGAGGAGAGCTACCAGGCACGAGAACAATAAATGATTAGATGACTCCATAGGGCCCAAACACATCGAACACTCACCAGGTCCCACACCAACAGATAGGCCACGCTTGAGGTAGCTAACCTTTCGCGAACGACTTTCCAAGAAAATGTCAAAACTTTTGCTGGGACGGCTCTCCACTTCTTGAGTAATTATATGATGTAATTAATGATGTAACTATTGAGTACTTCTGGTACTCCATATAATAAATATACCTTTTCTTTTCCAATAAAAAAAAACCATATAATTCTCAGTTACACAAGGGTGTATATCTTATATTACAACATTGTAGATGCGTGATATATAATTTTATAGTAAGTAGTTTGACACCATTAAAATCGAAATCCTTCTGAAAGCTTTATACCTTTTTCGGCACCTGGTGTAGTTCCACGTATTGAAGCGAATCCAATAGTGTGCCCCTATTAAGAATTCATCGTAAACCCACATTTTAAAGCGAACCTAAAGGAAACTAGTCACAGCCCGATAAAGTCTCATGTGCAATTAGTTGCACGGATCTTAACCTACCTCATGTACTCATAAAATATGTTTATTATATTTAATGAATTAAATATTTTTTAAATGGGTAATTCAATTGTATGAGTGCACGGTGCACTTTGGTGCACAAAAGACCCACTCGTCACTCCTTTAGTTCCATCCCCTAATAATGAAGGAGACTAGTCAAGCCTCTAGTAAGGTTCCATCTTAAAACTAATTGGTGATAGAAGTAGTTCACTGGGTTTATAAGTTAGTCTCACTTCTTTCAATATTTAAATGTGAAACAACTCACATGTGGATACTATATAAATTTGGGGCGCCCGGTGCGGTCCCAAATATTGAAGCGCAAAAAATAGTAAAGGGAACTAATCACACCCTCAGTGAGATTTCATTCTAAAATCAATTGGTAATAGGGAGAATAGCTCACTAGGTTTATAAGCTTGTCTTACTTCTTTCATTATTTTGATGAGTTGGTATCCCATGAACCAGGTCTATATGCTATAAATTTGGATTATTTGATCAATTTTACTAATTTCTAATACATTTTTCCAAACCACTAAATTTAACCCATATTATACCCTGGATAAGGTCAAATGTCATGAATTAAAAACAGGGTTTATAGCATAAACAACTCAGGTGTGAAATCATTTTTATCATATATTCAACATTTTACACCATTATAATCGAAAACCTTCAGCTAAAAGCTTTATAATTTGGTTACATTAGTAAATTTTTCCACAGCATGATCAAAAGAGTGGCTTACAATTAGTCACGATACATTTATTCAATTTATTTATTTTACACGTGCTAGCAAGCATCAGCTTGTCTTTTATTTAATTTAAATCTTTATTTCGTTTCTTATTCTTAAATTACTGTATTTCACTTATTAGTACATGATCTGCGACAATATCATTAAATATAGTCTTCGGCATCACATCGAAGTAGTTGGTATAAGAGATGCAATACTACTATATTGGGATGCACTTGAGTCCGAGTCGGGCTGGTACAATCAGGATATCCACAATACGGCGATAGGCTTCTTGTGTGAAGTGCATGCCATCCCAAAATACGTATTCATTAGGGTTTGAACAAACGGGCACTCCTGGGCTTGAACAAAGCCTGGCTGAGAGAATTCCGTCTCATCTAAAAGCTCGAGCTACATCCCCTAAGATTTTCATCAAGTAAATAAGGTTGTTCAGAAGTGGTTAAGATGTACTGATTCCCACTCCTCATAGGAACCCAGAGTTGTGCTAAAAGTCCCTCCCCACTCAACTCTTTGAAAAAATGCATTGCTCTGAGCATTTTCTCTGCTAGTGACTGTGAAGGAGACCTTGGGATCATCATGATCATACTGGTACCATCTGCATCGGAATTTGTACGAAAAGGAAACACTAATTTATCTCTGTCACGGGGTGATTTTCCCATAATACCCCCATTCATCACGGATATTCCAGAATACGGATCGATGAAATTCAATCCATCAAAGGGTGAAAAATTTGCAGACAACGAGGGAGCTATTTGGTCAGCCAGATTATTGGGGCTGTTGCACCATCCAGCATATGCATCAAAATTCATCACTTCAGAAACATTAGCAAGATGAGTTCACCAAATTCTCCATTGATGGCACATCGATAGATTCCATCCAGGCCCTTGGAAACGATGAATAGCAATTGCGTGTTTCTTTACTCGAAAATGGGTGCTCCATGTACCATAAACCAGTTGTATCTTTTCTAAGTCAATCAACGATTTCCCCAGAACATAATCTCTCACCCGCTTCTATTAGCATGTATGATAAAAGAATCGGCGGGTAGATCGGCGGAGCAGCGTGGCGTAAGGCGGCGGGAAAGGAAGAGAAACCGCTACTATTATTGAATAATTACTGTGTGCTTCGATATGTGGGTGTGAGCTAAACGAACAAGCTCATGGTATCAACGCCCAGGTTGTGGGTTCGATTCCCGTGGAAGCACTCAACCCATTTAAATTATCCACTCTGTTGGGCCTCCTCTCCAGAGAGCAGAGACAATGATTCGACCCACGAGTGAGGGGGAGTGTTGAGGAAAATTAAATAAATAGATTATTCCCGACCCTCTCTACAAGCTCGAGCTTTTAGATGAGACGGAATTCTCTCACTGGCATTATCATAGTTATATCTTCCCCCATTTCCGCAACAAGCTCTTAGTCCACCTGTTACGTTTTGCAATGCATGATGCCGAATTAGATGATATATTACTTATATAAAATATTTCACAGATTAAAATTAAAGATCTTTGAAATATTGGCCTATAGTTAATTAGATTAAGTGGATAAAAATAGAGGGGTAATAGATAGATGGAACAGAGAGAGTTTTGTTTTATTCATATGACAACACATAATTCTCTCCTTACAGTAACACACAATTTTCAATATTTTACATTTGTTAATAT